>WHSA01000886.1:0-178822 GCA_012931725.1 Litsea cubeba | reverse complement strand
ACTGGGGAATGGGTGCAATGGATAGGATCAACTGTTACTAAGGCAAATTCCTCTGTGTGCAGGTTTTATCAATGCTCTTACTGGGTGAAGCTTGTGCCTCTACTAATGTCATATATCTACTTATGGACATTGGAAGGACCTACAGTGTCCAAATTTTGTAGCAAATATCAGCTATCAGTGGCAATGGCAATGGCTTCTTCTCTTGGTTTCTAATTGGTTATTTATCTCTTTCCAATTTACTACTAATTGTATTCTGAATTTCAAATTGGAAATGCCCAAAGGTCCTCTCAATGTAACAAGATACGGTCCAGCAAACCTATATGGAACAGCCAAGGTGAGGGTTTTTTTTTGGACAACTCGTGCAAGTTGCAGCCAATGAAAGTTTCATTTAATTGTTGTTTTAGCATTGGTCAGATTTTTCCAAGAAATTAGATGGAGCTATCCAATGTTTATCGGTAAAAGTTTAAAGCTTTTTTTTCTTAAATTTTGTGCCAATAGAGCTCCACGCAATAGTGATGCAAGATTCACAAACTCCGTTAATAGAAGAGAAACTCCATTAATGCGGTGAGAGGATTCTTTGACAAAGAAATGATATTTCTGGATAGAGAGTACTTCGGTTTCTCAAGAAGGGAAGGGAAGGGAAGCAACTTTCCTCTTTCCTGCGAGGATGAGCCATTGATTGATATGGTACGAATTAGGTAGCAAGCTAATTCCTAGCTACTTAAAAATTTTGGAATGGATTTGCAGAATTTTGAAAATTTCAGATTCTGTAGTTCATTCAAAATGTATGAGTGAGGTGTTTATATGATTTCATTTCCATACAGAACTTGCTTATCCCTATTTTCTCTTCATTGTCTTGTACCTATTTGCATGAATCTACTACAGTAATTCTTTGCTATGGGGAGAGGAATAAGAGGGTGAAGTGGGTGTAATCTAGAATTGGCTAGATGTATTGTATGGAAGAAATGCTAGCAAATTGCAGTCCTACATCTATTTCACTTTTTTATTGAAAGTGTAAACACCTCACTCATACAACGCCCAGGCCAATTTCTTTCCCAATTATGCAAAGCCTAGGCCAATTTCTTTCTCAGTTATTCTTCTTTATACTCATCGAATGTAATCCAGACACCATAACTTTGAAAGATAAATTTTCCAGCTTTTCTTCTTTTTTGTGTGTGCATGTTATACCAGCAAGGGGGTCCTTTGAGAGACACGACGGCTGGGAGAAGACCACCTACATGGGAAGGGGAAAGAACCACTCCAACCACTAGGCTGTCCCTTTATCTCAACAGTCTTCCATAACTGGAAAGTTTTTTTTAATTACAGGTCAGTGAAAAGGAAACACATGGCTCTTACCGATCATGTCATTGTTATTGTTTAATTATATAAATGATAGCACAATTGCATTCCTACAGTCCACACAATTGACCTGATCGATCTCATCATAAGAGTTCAATAGTTCTACTATGTCATGGAATCTGTTACAAATGCACTTTTGCTCTTTTGCCTAAAAAGGATACATTAATCCTGTACAACCCTCCCTACTCTTTTACATTTCAACATAATTGGAGGGTTTTTGGCGGCGGAAACAACATACCGCCGCTACAACTCTACCATTAGTAGCAGATAAAACAAAAACAAGTCGGTAGAATAAAAGCACTTTTTGTGGCGGATTATATATATAGTAGCGGTGGATAAAAACCACCACTATTGCACTTCTTTTGCGTTACCCATATTTCCGCCACAAATACAATTAGCGACAACACATTTCGTAATAAAACCTCTAGCAGACATTTTTCCGTTGCAAATACTTTTAGCGGCGGATTTTTTACATTTAGCGGCGGATTTTATCGGCCGCTAAATGCAAATTTTCTTGTAGTGTGGTGAAGTGTGAGATGAGGGACACCATAATATAAATGAGCATGAGATTGATATGATATGATTGCAATTTAATTTAATTGGGATTGCCTTTGTATTTATATGATATGATATAATTTAATTTAATTTCTGGTCCGGGCTTAGCATGGGCGTTTGTTGCTAGTTACTAATGAAATCAAAAGGAGACAACTATCTTAAGAATGCAAAAGACTGCTAAACCCATAGCAGTTTTCATTATATGACTAAACACATTACACAACATAATTCAAGCGGTGAAAAGGTCCAATCCACTTCCATCATGTAAACAATTAAATCTTGTGGAGTTCGTAAATGATATTGACTTTCCCACTTTCAGAAGTAGTAAGTAGCCAAATTTTTTTTCAATTAAAATAGTTTAGCAGAATGATTAGTTATTGGTTATCAATTCTAAAGTGCATAAGATACTGGTTTCTATTGGCATTCTCCAATCATTATATGGCCTCGGGGGCAGCCGAGATAAGAAAACAATGTGCCATAGATTGTTCATACTTATTTCCATAATGCCCCCAATTCCCAAACGATGACCAGAAGGTATGGAGCCTTGAGTTTTGGTTCATACAAACACACCCAAACTCTCACTATCGAGATTTGAACACACAAAATCTAAGCTAAGCATGAAAACCAAACAATGAGCTGAAATGGCAATTTAAAGTCATATCCTCACCACCATTTTCTTAGACATGTCCAATTAACCCGGTTCATAAAAAGTTCTACTATTTACCTAGAGCTATATTATTGTGTGGGGAGATTTTCAAAGCTCAAGGATTACGCTAATCACAGCCATCAGATGGGACTAAGCATTCTCACGTGCCATCCGCGTGCCACCCACGTGGCACCAGACTTACCTCGGCTACCAGGACAGGGGCCCAGCCGAAGTCAGGCAGGTCCGGGCCGCTGGCGCCGAGCTCGGCTACCCAGGTGCCCACCTCGGCTGAAAGCTCCATCTCGGCCAAAGGTACCGGGACGAAAGCCGAAGCAAGAAGAGGATCTCCACTCACGCCCTTCGCCCCCCACGTCATCGGACACGTGGAGGAATAGGAGCACGAGCCAGTGGAACAGATGCGACATCCAGCCGTTCACAATCTTCGCCAGATCCCTGACAGGCGGCATCCAGTGGCTGAGGCCAAATCAGGGCAAGGCCCGGGTGGATCTGATGGTACCCCTACCGCCAAAGGCGTCCAACACAATCTGGCCCAACATGACGCGCATTTAATGCGATATAGGCTGATCCGACTGGCATTAAATGCAAAGTGGGCTGAACCGCATTTATTACTTTGTGGGCTGATGATGACTTTCCTATCAAGTCATGGGGTCCACACCAAAATATCATCCAAAGATATCGTCCAGGCTTCTATAAATAGAGCCTCATTTCACATGCAAAGGTATGCACAACCCAAACCAGAGAGTCGTTACTCTGCCTCTCTTCTTCCTCTCCTTCCTTTGTTCCAGTTCATTTACTGACTTAGGCATCGGAGAGCTTTGCGCCGCCCAGGCCAAGGTCCTCTGACCGTTTGCTCTTCCCTTTCAGGCTTTCAGGCAGCGGATCATCTTCTTCATTTGGATAAGTCCTGTAAGGTACCCAGATTATTGTGGGTCATAGTTTTTCTGCACCTACAATTGGCGCCGTCTGTGGGGAAGTACTATCCCAACCTTCCAAACCTTCCCAATCTTCCCAAAAACCATGCCTCCAAAAGCTAGGAAGGGCGGAGAGTCCCAGAGAGCAACATTCACACGTCCGGGCCCGTCCGCGGACGTCCCTCCTCAGGAACGGCCCCGAGCGGACCGTGGCGCATCAGCAGGCGAGGAGCGCGTAGCCTCGCGACCCTTCGTCGAATCTCCCTTCCGAAAGGGAGTCGAGACCTCGTGCTTTGACAATGAAGTCCTGCCTCCCCCATGAGGGGAGCGTCGACGTGAGCACCCTTTCAAAGGCAAGCTCCAGCAGTGGAGGAGCCACACCATGTGCAACCCCCTGATGCTTGAGGAGACATTGCAGCTCAAAACGCTCTCCTCCAGGACCAGGAGCGACTAATCCGCCAGCTCCAGCAGCAGCTGAGAGCGGTGCAAAATGCCTCTCAAAGGCAGCCCTCAGAGCCCCAAGGGGAGAAGAGAGCTGTCCAAAGCAAGGTAATCCAGCCATCCCAAAAGGATCTAAGGGCCTTTTTGGATCAAAAGCGCAGCCATGCCTACGATGAGGGCTCGAGCAACACCCGTAGCCATCGTGGCAGCGACGGACGAGCTCGTAGCCATCATGGTCGAGGCCATGCAAAGCGGAAGCCAAGAGCGCTGACACCAGAGAAGGACGACGAGCAGGAGAGGCTCGACAAGCGCATCAAGCTAGCTCTCCAGCGCAACCTGGAGATGCGGGACCAGCAAGAGATCTATGGCCCCACCGATCTGGGGGCCTCTCCTTTCACCTGGGACATCGAGAGAACTCCCTTGCCCAAGAAGTTCTCAGTCCCGCGGTTCGTCCCCTATGACGGACTGTCCGACCCGTCTGCTCACCTCCGTCATTTCTCCCAAAAGATGTCCATCTGGGGGAACGAGGGCCATCTCAGCTGCAAGATCTTTGCCTCCAGTTTGAGCGACCTCCCTCTGAAGTGGTTCTGCGCTCTACCCGAGAAGTCTATTTCGAGTTGGAAAGAGCTCCAGCTCTCCTTCCTCAAGAAGTTCCAAGCCTACAACGTCGTCTCTAAGACCGACGCTGACATCCTCGCTCTAAAGATGAAGCAGGGCGAGACCCTCACCCAGTTCGCCCGGCGATTCTGGGCAGTTTACAGCCAAATCGAGGATACCAGAGAAGAAGTGGCGATTTTCGCCTTCCAGAATGCCCTGTTACCAGGGCACGAGCTGCGGAAAGATTTGGCGGGAGATCCCGCTCCCTCCATGCCGGCCTTGATGTCCCGGATAAAACGCTTTATCGCCCGGGAGGAGGACGGAATCCGGGCTCGGGAGGAGGAAGGCCGGGAGATCGCAGGCCCGGAACCCAAGGAAAGAAGCAGCCGGTCCAGCAGCGGGGCAAGAAGCCATACCAGAGGCAGGAGCCGAAGCAAGCGTGGACCTCCAGTTCGGCCAGAGCTTCAGCGTCCAGGTCCGGGGGCAGCAGGAGGGCCAGACCTCCCCCTGACGCCTACCAGTCTATGAACATCGTCTTCAAGGAGCCAATCCACCAGGTTATGAACAAAGTCAAGACCAAGCCGTTCTTCAGATGGCCTCGTCCCTTGACAGGCGATCCCTCCACCCATGACCAATCCAGGTTCTGTGCCTACCATAAGGGTAACGGGTACGGACCGAGGAGTGCAGAACTCTGAAGTTTCACTTGGAGAGGCTCGCCAAAGAAGGCCATCTCGCGGAGTTTGTGAAGGCAGGAGACGTCGGCAGCGGCGGCGGTAGCCGAACTCATCAGAGCACGGCCAGGGATCCAGACAGTGAAGACTCTGAAAAGATCATCAATGTGATCCACCTGGCGCCCTCAGCTCCCTCTCCCTCAACTCGAGACAGCCCTCAGGCTCGTGCTGAAGGCAGGCGGGCCTCGCACGGGAAGGAAGTGATGAGAGCCGAACTCGGGCCAGCGCCCAAGAAACCTCGCCGCGACCGACCTGCAATCTCATTCTCAGACAAAGATCTGGAGGGAATCCAGCTCCCTCACAACGACCCTCTACTCTTGACCATGAAGCTGAAGGACTTCACTGTGAAGAGGATCCTCGTCGACTCCGGCAGCTCTTCCGAGGTCCTCTACTATGAGTGCTTCAAAAAGATGAACCTCTCAGAAGCCGACCTCACGGAGGTCCGTGCGCCCTTGCTAGGGTTATCCGCCAAACCAGTCTATCCCAAGGGTAAGATCACCCTGGAAACGCGGGTAGGCGGAGCCTCCATGTTGGCCGACTTTCTAGTCGTGGACGCCCCTTCTCCCTACAACGTCATCCTGGGTAGGACGTGGCTCCACAAGTTGGAAGCAGTCCCCTCTTCCCTCCACCAGAAGCTAAAGTTCGTACTCGAAGGCAAGGGGGGCAAGATGGAAGTGGTCACAGTGGAAGGAGATCAGCAACAGGCTAGACAGTGCATGCTGGCCGTAGTCCCAGCAGAGAAGGAGCCGGAGCGAGTCAACCTGGCAGAGTTTGAAAAGGGTCTAGATGAGATCGGCCGAGATCCTGACAAGAAAAGTATAGAGGACTTAGCCGAAGTCAGGCTCGACGCAGCGGACCCTGATAGATTTTTCCTGATTGGCACGCAACTGCCAGACGAAGAGAGAGCCGAGCTCTCAAGGTTTCTAATGCAGAACGTGGATGTCTTCGCTTGGACCCCGAGCGAAATGCCTGGGTTCGACCCCGAGGTCATGTGGCATAAGCTCAACGTGGATCCCAACCACAAGCCAGTGTTGCAGAGAGCCCGAAGGACGGGGTTACAGCAGACAGCGCGGTAGTCGAAGAGGTCGACAAGTTGCTGGGGGCAGGCGTAATCCGGGAAGTCCAGTACCCGGTCTGGCTGGCCAATACGGTGGTGGTAAGAAAAAGACTGGCAAATGGAGGGTGTGTGTGGACTTCACCGATCTTAACAGGGCCTGCCCTAAAGATAGTTTTCCTCTTCCAAAGATTGATCAGATGATCGACGCCACTGCCGACCACGACCGAATGAGCTTCCTCGATGCCTACAGAGGCTACCATCAGATCCTAATGTATGGGCCAGACGAAGAGAAAACCGCATTTATAACCCCCCGCGGCACTTACTGCTACAAGGTCATGCCCTTCGGGCTGAAGAATGCGGGGGCAACATATCAGCGCCTCGTGACAAAGATGTTCCAGGCTCAGCTCGACAAGACGGTGGAAGTCTACATTGACGACATGGTCGTCAAGTCCAAGCTCTCCAGCGACCATCTGGCGGATCTGGCCCAAGTCTTCAGCATCCTTCGCGCGTTCAAGCTCAAACTGAATGCTTCCAAGTGCGCCTTCGGCGTAGCTTCTGGCAAATTCCTCTGTAGCCTGGTAACGCGGAGAGGGATAGAGGCCAACCCGGACCAGATTACTGCAATCTTGGGCATCCAGAGCCCATCTACTACAAAAGAGGTTCAGAAGCTCACAGGCATGGCCGCAGCGCTCAATCGCTTCATCAGCCGATCATTAGATAAGTGCAGGCCTTTCTTTCAGCTTCTAAGAAAAAATTTAAATTTCAGTGGACCCCTGAGTGCGACCAAGCGTTGGCAGCACTCAAAACTTATTTGTCTTCACCACCTTTACTCTCTACCCCAACCCAGGGAGAGATTTTGTTTCTTTATCTTGCGGTCTCGGATCATGCGGTGAGCTCCGTTCTCGTCAGAGAGAGACGAAGGGGTTCAAAAGCCAATTTACTATACAAGCAAGATCCTGCTCGATGCCGAGACTAGATACCTTTTGCTGGAGAAGCTCGCTCTGGCGCTCGTCAGCGCCTCCCGCAAGCTCTCCCATTATTTCCAATCCCACACCATTGTGGTGATCACGGAGCATCCACTCCGTATCATATTTAAAAAAGCTGACTTTTCAGGGCGAATCTCCAAGTGGGCAGTCGAACTGGGGCAGTATGATATTCAGTACCGTCCCCGGACTGCGATCAAAACCCAGATTCTGGCAGACTTCATTGTAGAGTTCGTCTCGCCAAGGTCGGCTCCGACCCAGCCCGACACGGCACTGGGAGACGGAGGGCATGAGCCTGAAGTCACCGAGGTCGAACAAGCTCCCGCCTCGGCATGGAAGGTCTTTGTTGACGGTTTGTCCACCTCCAAGCGAGCTGGCACCGGCATAGTCCTCCAATCGCCAGAGGAACTGGTCATAGAGCAAGCCTTCACCTTGGACTTCAAATCAACAAACAATGAAGCAGAGTTTGAAGCACTGATAGCAGGGTTGAGCAGCACCCAAATCCTCGGAGCCCAGCACCTGGTGATCTTCAGCGATTCGTAACTGGTAACCAGCCAGCTCGCTGGAGACTACCAGGCCAGGGACGACAGGATGGCGGCCTACTTAGCCCTCGCGAAAAAACTACTCTCTCATTTCCAGACAGCCGAGGTCAGGCAGATCTCCAGAGATACCAACACGCACGCTGATGCGCTTGCAAACCTGGCCTCCGCTGTCGAAGCAGGAAAGAAAAGGACTATCGAAGTTGGATCAATATCAAGATCAAGCCTAGAGCTCCACTCACCTCGGCAAGTCCTTTGTCTTGATCTCGGCCCAAGCTAGATGGACCCAATCATCTCCTACATGAGGGACGACCAGCTCCCGAGGACAAGACTGAAGCCCATCGAATCAGACTCAAGGCAGTTCGATTCTGGCTATCTCCCGAAGGCAAACTCTACAGAAAGTCCTTCACGGGTCCCTACCTCCAATGCATCCATCCGACCAAGGTGGACAACTTCCTGTATGAGATCCATGAAGGAATCTGTGGCGGTCACATCGGAGGCCGATCACTGGCCTACAGGGCAATAAGCCAAGGTTACTGGTGGCCCTACATGCAGAAAGATGCGCAGGTATACGCCAGGAAATGCGAGAAGTGCCAGAAGTTCTCCCACTCTCTTCATCAGCCGGCGCAAGACTTGAGTCCCCTCTCTAGTCCATGGCCCTTCGCTCAATGGGGGCTGGACATTGTGGGGCCTCTCCATTGAGCTCCAGGGAACAAGAGGTGGATGATCGTTGCGATGGATTACTTCACGAAGTGGATAGAGGCTGAGCCGTTGTCCTCCATCACTGATAGGGACTCCAGGAACTTCGTATAGAAGAACATCATAACGAGGTTCGGCATCCCCAGAACCCTGATTTCGGACAACGGGACTCAGTTCGACTCCAAATCCTTCAAGGACTTCTGCCAAGAGCATGGCATCAGAAACCATTATTCCACTCCGGCGTATCCTCAGAGCAATGGCTAGGCCGAAATTTCTAACAAGATAATCCTGGATGGCCTGAAGAAACGGTTAGACAAGGCAAAAGGGAGATGGGTCGAGGAGCTTCCCAGCGTACTGTGGGCATACAGAACAACTCCAAGGCGATCCACCTCGGCGACACCTTTCTCTCTGGCCTATGGGATGGAGGCGGTCATTCCCTTGGAAATTGGCCTCCCCACCCTGAGGACAGAGTTGGTCGACCAGGGCCGAAACGAGACAAACTTGGCAACGGAGCTGGACCTGGCAGACGAGCGTCGAGAAGCAGCAGCCCTACGACTGACTGACTATCAGCAGCGGCTAGCCCGAGGCTACAATGAAAAAGTCAGAGAAAGAAGTTTCTCCATAGGAGAGCTAGTCCTGAAGAAGACCCTGCCAGCTGATAAAGATCCAAATGAAGGAAAGCTGGCCCCGAACTGGCATGGCCCATTCAAGGTGGTCTCACTGGCAGGACGATCATCCTACAAGCTCGAAGACTTAGAAGGCAAGTCGTTGCTGAGACCGTGGAATGCATCCCACTTGAATAAATTCTATTTCTAAAAGATGTAACATGAGCCTCAGAATCAATGAAAGCAGCATTTGCCATCAATCTGTGTCATCTCTCCTTATCTGAGTTCGGCAGCTTTAGGTCCTTGACCCTGGAAAAGGCTTCGAGTTTATAGACTCAGTCGTTTTCTAAAGTTTGGGTCCTTGACCCTGGAGAAGGCTTCGAGTTCATACACTCATTCGTCTCCTAAAGTTTGGGTCCTTGACCCTGGAGAAGGCTTCGAGTTCATATACTCAGTCGTCTCCTAAAGTTTGGGTCCATGACCCTGGAAAAGGCTTCGAGTTCATACTCTCAGTCGTTTCCTAAAGTTTGGGTTCCTAACCCTGGGAGAGGCTTCGGATTCATACATCCAGTCGCTTCCTAAATTCCGGGTTCATACACCCCTCAAGATCGTTCCCGAACTCAGGCTCGCACAGCCGAGATCATCAAGACTCTGGTTTCATCTCGGCAAAAGACAGTTCGTCTCGGCCAATGCTGGTCCATTTCGGCCAATGACAGTTTTCAAAAGAAAAAGAGCAGTGCAAGCACTGAAGTGTAAAAAGCAGTACAAAAATACAAGTATCACAAAACAGTACAATAAAAGTGAAAAAGAATACAAAAATATTGTACACGGAATGTATGATCACAAAATTTGCTCTTTTTATTCATTATAATTACTTCGTTACATGGGTTACAAAAAAGAAACCAAATACACCAAGGAGGCTCGCAGTCCTCTGAAAGCAGAAAAAGAAATAAAGACTGGGAGGCTCTGATCTTCACCGACTCTTCAGTCCGGTCTCCAGTGCCCTGAGCTCTTCAACGCCCTCTAGACTGCAAGCTTGAAGACACTGGACCTCACTGAGCTCTATAATACCCTATGGTCGGTTAGACCAAACTTTGAAAAAAAGAGCCCCCTCGGTCCAAGGGCGTCTCGATCCTGCCCGCCGCTCGGAGGTCTTGACATCCCGCAAGGAGCATGGTTCCACGCAGAGTCCTTTGGGATGAAAATAAGACCCCCAAACGCGTGGGGCGCCACCAACCCACGACTGCAAATATTCCAATGCAGCCGCGTCGGAGAGGGTTGGCCGTGGACCCGCGTTCAGAGAGCACGCAGTCCACGAGGATCGTGTTCAGAGAGCGCACAGACTACGACAGACTGTCCCCCTCGGAGAAAGCCGTCTTCTGGCGCAAGGGCTCCCCCCGGGTCGAATGTTCCTAATATTCTACCAAGCATGACTGCCAGATGTCCTGGTTCTTTTTTCTCTCCCATGGCGAGCTTGCCACTCCTATTTATAGGGAGAAGAAGGGCCCGGTCTTCAAAGGAAATTATGAGGCGAGATCTCCCACACCCTACGTAAGATGCACGTCCTCCTATATGCTGACCAGCGGTTCCGATGACACCACGTGGAGCCATCCGCTCGTTTTCCTCATTGGTCATATCACCACACTTACTGCTATTTATGGTCTCCAGAATACGGAGAATCGGCACAGATAGCTATGAAGATCGTTCGGTACGCTCTCTGACTCAAAACTCACACGTCACATCACATAAAAGGTATTCAGCCAAACTCAAAAGAAAGAGAAAGAGAGAAAAGGCAAAGAGCTCTGTTTTTCATTAAAGGCAAAGGATATTACAGGGCTGAAAGTTGCATACAAAAGATAGAAAAGAAAAGTTACAAAGAGCAAAAGCAAGAGCAAGGTGCAACTACTGCGGCTTCGGCGACTCCACCAGTATGATCACCGACTCTGACGAACCAGCGGTCTCGGCTACGACCGTGGCTTTGTCTGGAGCATCACCAGCAGCAGGGGCAGAAGAAGCTTTGCCTTGAGGCGCGACCGGGGCATCGCTGGAAGGCGTGGCAGTTGGAGCAACATCCAAGGCGGGGTCAGCTGCAGGGGCTTCGACTGGGGCACTCTCGCCTAGAGGAGCAGAGCTCGGCTCAGGGACTGGGTCCGAGTACTTGGCAAGTTCCGATAGACCGGGTGGTCTTCAGGAACCCCTGCATGCCTCAGTGCGGCCAAGCACCCTTCCTCGAACAGAATGGAGGTAATTTCCTCCACCTTCTTCTCATATTCCTCAGTGGCTTGGTCCACCCCCCTCTGGAAAGAAGACTGTGCCTCGGACAGCAAAGAAGCATTCTCCTTCTTCAGCTCGGCGTTCCTTGTCTTCAGCTTCTCGATTTCGGCGCGCCCGGCCAACACTTCACCGCGCAGCCTCGTCGCCTCAGCCGCCGATTCAGACCTCGATCTGGCCAGCTCCGACTCCAGCTCGGCAATCCTCTTGGTCTTCGTCCAGATTTCACCCTTCAGTTGATGAGTCTTCGACGTGAGGTCAGTAACGCTGACCAGAGTTACCTCCAGCTGAGCAGTGGCCTCAGCGCTGCTCTTCCTCAGCTCTTCCAGCTCTTTCTTCAGCCTCTCCCTCTCCGACTCCAGCTGGGTGACCTTGGCAACGTTCCTATCACTCCTTTCCATCACTGCCAGGAGCCTCTGCACGTTCTGCAAAAGGAAAGAGTAAGTCAAATAACAGCAGCCGAACTAAAGCACTTAAAGAAAGGCGTTGAAGATACTTACCAAAAGGTTAGCCTGAATCGCCGAGACCATCAAACTCTCATTGTCATACCTCGCGTGCACTTCCATGTCTCGCGGCAAGGCGCAAGCTTTTGCGATGGCTCCAATGATGTCAGTGTTCCCCATCAGCTGGTCCTCGACGTTTAGAGGCTTCCCAGGCTGCGTCTCCATCCTGGGTCTCCATGCTGCTGGGGCAGTTCGAGGTCCGGAGGTCGATCCAGACCCTTGCCCTACCGAGACGGTTAGCTCGCGGGCCGCCCCGCTAGTCACCTTACTGGCTGGCGGCTTTCTCATTTCAGCCGGAGCCTTGCCTCCAGGAGCTGCGTGGGAGTCTTACCCTTCGGAGGCTGTTCAGCCCCCCCGAGTCCTTCTCGCCCGCCTTGGACTTCTCCTGGGCGGGGACCCCTCCCTCGGGCGATCCGGCGAGCGTCGCGCGCTCCCTCGTCTCGGTGTAGGGGCAGGAGCAAAGTGGCAGCAGCACCCCCGAGCCCGAAGCCGCGCGAGTGCTGGCGGACGAAGGTGTAGCAGAAGATGAAGATCTTTGCCTGAACTTGGCCGCCAGATCTTTGGTACTAGGCACTCTTGAGCCTCCCTTCATTCCTTCCTCCTGGTCGGACAGAATAGGCGTCTACTATCTCCCTCAGGTTCGGCGACCTAGAGCTAGAAGAAGTTGATGCCTCAGCGCCAGACGCAGCTCAGCTCGCGGCAGGGTCGATCAAAGGGACCCCGGCAGGCACCGCCAAGGTGACGGGAGGATGATCGAGCTGCGGCTCATCCCCCGGGGCTGCTCCGATTCTCCTGTAGTGGCCGCGGTACCTCGGCGTATACCCTAGCAGCTTCCAGGCCGATCTGGTCTTGTGCCCTTTGTATCTCTCGACCTTCTTGTGGTCGTCGACGTTCTTCCTCCAGCCTTCGCTCACAGCTCGGCGTCGCCTCGTGTGCAGTTCTGCGCCATAAACAACAAAGAGTATCAGCTCGGCAACATAAAGGTTGAGCAAAACAAACAAGGGAAAAGAAGCAGTATTTACTTGGGACGGCACCGAGGTGGCGAGGGACCATCAGTCTCCTATCCTCGCCAGCGCCGAATTCCTAGTCCCCAGACACACAAAAGAGGTCCTCCTCGGCGTTCTTACTGGAATCCTCCAGGGCCAGGACGAAGCCTATTCGGCGCTGCTTCACCCGGAGATAGTAATTGTCTCCCCCAGCCTTGCAGATGTCATAGACGTCCTCGATGACATGGACACCCAAGTTGGTTCCCAGAATCTCGTTCAATTTTTCCGTGCCCATGATGACTTTGAAGCCATTGGGCATCAGCTGGCACGGGGTAATAGACCACATGCTAAGGCAGGCCCTAAGGAGGGGGTGCAGAGGAATCTGACCCCGTCCTCGATCACGGAGATCAGAGGGAACGGCATCCTGTCGCAGGACCAGCCGCGCGTGGCCTGGTCGATGGGATCCGCCGGCCTGAGGCGGACTCCCTCCGGGATGTTGTAAGTAGCCCTAAACCTAGCCATGCCCTCGTCTGTATCTAACCGAAACCTAGGGGTGCCCATGTCTAAAAGAAGAAGATAGCGGAAAAAAACCCTAAAGGTGGAGAAACCCTAAAAACCAGATAGGGGCATGAAGTTACTTACAGAAACGGAAGGGCGAGTCAAAAACAGATCTGGGCGTGCCCTACGGTTGTCCTCGCCAGAGAAATCTCGAAGAACAGAGCAGAAATCGAAGGCAATGGCAAAGGAAATCAGAAAAAAGAAAGAAAGGAGACGATCCTATTTATAGAAAGGGAACCCTCTTTGGGCGCCACTTTCGAATTTGAAGAGACGGATTTCGCAACCCTCGCCTGTTCCATCAATGAGACAGCGCAATCAGTAAAGAGGCACCATGTGTAGCCGTCGGTTCGCTTCCCAGGACGGATAAGACGAAGCATTTATTGCCTCAGAAAAGTTGAAGCGACATCAGGCAATGATCGCTGCATCTCCAGACAGGTTCTCTAGCTTCTGACCACTAAAGGCTAGGACGCTTAAGAGATCAAAAGCTAGGGGGCAATTGTGTGGGGAGATTTCCAAAGCTCCAGGATTACGCTAATCACATCCATCAGATGGGACTAAGCATTCTCACGTGCCATCCGCGTGCCACCCACGTGGCACCAGACTCACCTCGGCTACTAGGACAGGGGCCCAGCCGAAGTCAGGCAGGTCCGGGCCGCTAGCGCCGAGCTTGGCTACTCAGGTGCCCACCTCGGCTGAAAGCTCCATCTCGGCCAAAGGTACCGGGACGAAAGCTGAAGCAAGAAGACTATCTCCACTCGCGCCCTTCGCCCCTCACGTCATCGGACACGTGGAGGAATAGGGACATGAGCCAGTGGGACAGATGCGATATCCAACCGTCCATAATCTTCGCCAGATCCCTGACAGGAGCGGCATCCAGCGGCTGAGGCCAAATCAGGGCAAGGCCCGAGGGTGGATCCGATGGTACCCCTACCGCCAAAGGCGTCCAACACAATCTGGCCCAACATGACGTGCATTTAATGCGATATAGGCTGATCCGACTGGCATTAAATGTAAAGTGGGCCGGATTGGACCGCATTTATTACTTTGTGGGGTGATGATGACTTTCCTATCAAGTCATGGGGTCCACACCAAAATATCATCCAAAGATATCGTCCAGGCGTCTATAAATAGAGCCACATTTCACATGCAAAGGTACGCACAACCCAAACTAGAGAGTCGTTACTCTGCCTCTCTTCTTCCTCTCCTTCCTTTGTTCCAGTTCACTTACTGACTTAGACATCGGAGAGCCTTGCGCCGCCCAGGCCAAGGTCCTCTGACCGTTTGCTCTTCCCTTTCAGGCTTTCAGGCAGCGGATCATCTTCTTCATTTGGATAAGTCCTGTAAGGTACCCAGATTATTGTGGGTCATAGTTTTTCTGCACCTACAGTCATGTTACATTATTAAATCTATAAGACGCATGAAGCGAGTAATCAAATGAGACATATAGTACAAAAACCTAAATTTCATAAAAACATGAAATCATCATCACAGAACTCATTCACCATCTACTTAGATCAGCTTATCATTCTCTAGTGGTGAAATATAGCTGAAGTGATGTATCCATATGATCCGGTGATAGCCGACATGCATTAAAAAATGTCTCTGGTCTAATACAAGTTGGATGTCTGGTGTAGGTGCAGAAAAATAATGACCCACAATAATCTGGGTGCCTTACAGGACTTATCCAAATGTAGTGCTTAAGCTTAACCTACTGCCTGGAAACCTGAAAGGCAAAGAGCAAACGGTCAGAGGACCCTGGCCTGGACGGCGCAAGGCTCTCCGATGCCTAAGTCAGCGAATGAACTGGAACAAAGGAAGGAGAGGGAGGAGAGAAGCAGGGCAACGACTCCTTGGGTTGGATTGCACGTACCTTGTCATGGAAAGTGTTGTCTTTCTTATAGAGGAAGATGCCTACGTTGCATGGGGGAGGTTTATGATGACGCCTTGACGTGCATAGGGGCGCTATCATGTCAGCCCTCCATTCATTAAATGGGGGTCCGATTAGCCCATAAAGCAATAAATGTCAGTCGGGTCAGCCCACAATGCATTTAATGCGTGTCGTGTTGGGCCAGATCGTGTTGGACGCCTTCGGCGGCAAGGGTACCATCGGATCCTTCCTCGGGCCTTGCCTTGATTTGCCTTTATTCCGTTGGAAGCTGCCTTGTCAGCGATCTGATAAAGATTATGGACGGCTGGATGTCACATCTGTCCCTTGGGACGTGGGGGACGAAGGGCGTGAGTGGAGAGTCTCTTCCTGCTTCGGCCTCCGTCCCGATGTCTTCGGCCGAGATGGAGTTTCTAACCGAGGTGGGCACCCAAGCAGCCGAGCTCGGCACTAGTGGCCTGGTCCCGTTTGGCTTCGGCTGAGGCCTCTGTCCCGGTAGCCGTGGTGAGCCTGATTAGCGCGTGGGGGGCACGTGAGGCTTGTGAGAATGCTTAGTCCCATTGGGTAATTGTGATTAATGTAACCCCGGAGTTGTGGAAATCTCCCCACACAATCGGCCTCTAGCTTCCGACCTTGCGAGGCTCGTCAGCGGAGTGAGGTCGGGAGCTACATGACGGGGAGGTTTCTTGGGATCGTCCCATTTTGGGTGGTTGAGGCAATAAATGGTATCTACTAATTAATGTCGAAGATGTATCGACAGTTCCGCGTGGCATTCTTTGATTGGTTGTCCAGTCGCCTCGGTGTTGAGTACGCCGTTTTGTCAGGGACGTTTTCAATATTTGAAATGGTTAGCGCGGAGCCCCAGGAGGCGTGATTTAGCGTGAGCGGCTAGGGTTTCCGAAGATAGTCTACTCTCTGCTATATAGAGGCTTGTCTTCTTCTTCATTTGTCATTCTGAATCGGGGAAGAACAGACTGCTGCGAGGGAACTCATCTGGGTAGAGGTGCGCCGCTGAGGTCGAGTCTCTTTTGCTACTCAATGTCTTCGTTCCATTTCCGTAAGTCTCCTTTGCCTTGCCTCCTTTTCTGTGGGTTTCTCTGTTTTTGAATTGGGATGGGAATCTATAGCCACTGGTTAGAGAGCGAGGCAGCGATTGAGGGCTTTAGGTCGACCTTTAGGATCCCTGCTGATGTCCAGGTCAAGGGCGCTGACCCTGACGGCATTAACCTCCGTGATTTCTCGGGGGGTTGGATGCCTTTTCCTTTAGTGGCAGTGACGGAAGGCGGGGTCCGATTTCCCCTTCACCCCCTCCTCAGGAGATGTCTCAGTCAATGGCGCCTCTGTCCATGCCAGTTGCTACCCAACGCCTTCAAGATTGTGATGGGCACGGCCAGGTTAAACGAGGTTTTGGGCATTACCCTCGGCGTCTTCGATATCGAGGACGTATATGATATATGCAAGTCCGGGGATGCTTATTTTCTCCGGGCTAAGCCGGGCTGAGATGGTTTCATCCGATACTTAGAAGACTCGAGCGAATACGTCGGAGACGATCTTCTGTATGTCTCGGGCAACTGGGAATTTGGAGTGGCCGATACCGATAGAGGCTACCAAGTCCGTCGCCATTTCGGAACTGTTTCCAAGTAAATAAACACACCCCATTTTTTTTGTTTTTTCTTTTTTGGTGCCATCATTCTGACGCCTTTGATTGTTTGCAGCACTGAAGGAGAGGAAGCAGGCCGCTCGATACATCTGGAAGAGGAACGAGGCCTGGCTCCGCCTGGTAAAGCGGTACGGCGGTCCATGATGGCAGGGCAGCCTGGTCGCTGTTAGGGTACCAACCAAAGTATCGTGGGTACCTACGAGGCACCGTAGAGCCGACCCCGGGCTAAGGCGCTGGTCCTGAGGACGGGCGAGGACAGGCCGATCCTAAAGCGCAAGCCGCAGAGGGGCCTTCGCGAGTGTCGTCCGACGTCAGGGCTGCGTCTGGTGCCTTTACTTCCACGTCGGGGTCAAGCCCTCTCCGGGTTTCGGGGGCGGATCCAAGCCAGATCGCCCGACCTCCCTCGCCGAATTCCGAAATGAGGCGCGCCAGACGCTTGTCCTTCAAGGATCTTGAGGCATTGGCGCTCGGAACCGAGGGTGCCCGGGCCCCCCAAGAGCCTGCGAGTCCGATTCTTCCAGAGCCTCCCTCCCCGAGCGCTCGGGTAACTCCCCCTGCGACTGTGGTGGGGGTTCCTGCGCCCCCTAACCCCACCAGCCCGGAGGTTCTTCGCCCCCGGTTGAGGTCGGGCAAGAGGAGACTCGGCCGCTAAAAATGCCGAGAACCGACGCGGGTCCCAGTTCGGCTGCGGCTTCGCTGCCCCCAAGTCCACCATTGTGGGAGCCGAGCTTTGTGCTGGGACCGGGGAGGCCAATGACGATGGAGGATCGCGTCCTCCACAGGATCGATCCCCTGGTCCTCGAAGCTCTCGGGCGAGCTTGCGCCCTACCTCGAGATATGGAGCGGCTGGACGGGTACAGCGATCAGAAGCTGATTCTGTCGATGTTGCAGTCTAACTTCACAGTAAATTTATCTGCATTTTTTTTTACGTTACCCGGTCGTTTTGCATCCAGAGTTTCCTAACCTTTACTGCGGGTGCCCTGTCTCTTCAACAGGCGGTGCAGAAGACAATGGTTGTGGCTGACAGACTTTGCAAGTACAGCCTAGGCGCCGCCGAACTGACCGTGGAGAAAGATGGACTTCGAGAGTCCCTGGACGCCGTTACCCAGAAGCTAGCGATGGTGGAGGAAGAGTACGCGGCGAGGCTCGAGCAGGCGAAGGGGGAGGCCGAGGCGGAAAGGACCAGGGTGGCCGAACTCGAGGTTTCTATCGCGAAGATGGAGGACGACTATGCGGCCCTGCTTCAAGCCAAATCCAAGAGGGCGGATGAAGCGGAAGCGAAGCTCGAGTCAGAATGCGACGCCACGTTCGAGGATGCCAGATCGCAGGTCACTGCCTTCTACAAGGGAAAAGTCCTTGTTGTGAGGGATAAGGCCTGGGTGAAGGGATGGCGTGCCGGCCTGAAGGAGGCCGGGGTTTCGGAGGACAGCCCTTCCTTCCGAGATCCCCCTCCTTTTCCGCTCCCGGCGCCGAACTCTGCTCCTCCAGCCGGCGAAGCCTCTGATGCTGCAACCCGCGCGTCCGACCGGGCATGACCTCGGGACGGCCTTGTTGCATCTGGCCATGAAGAAGGCTTTCTTGCCTTATGATTTTTGTAATTTTCTTCAATTGTATTTGCTGTGCAATGTAACGGACTAGACCTTAATGCAAATGAAAGTTTCTCTAGCTGCTTGTCTATTCTTCTAGCAATTGACCACCTTTCGTTTCAAATGTGTACGGACTCGGTAGGAATAGATGCCGAACCGCCCCCGGTGTAGCTCTGTGCCTAGCTAGCGGGAATGCCGAAGCCGTTGTAGACTCCCGTTTCTTTTGCTTTTGCTTCCGCAATGTGTTTTGTCCATCTTTTCGAGCTCAGCTTCTCTATGTTTGTGGCTAGGTGCTCTTGATGACGTGACGCGTGAGTCAAATTGGGGGGAATACCGAGCGGTCTTCTTAGGTTTTCGCGCTGATACTCCGTATTCTGGGGACCATAAATAGCAGTAAGTAGGGCGGTACGGTCGACGAGGGAATCAAGCAGATGGCTCCACGCGTCACCATCGGAGCCGGTGGTCGACGTACCGGAGGATGCGCGCCCCTTGTAGAGCGTGGGAGGTCCTGCCTCATAAATTTCCTTGAGCGTCGAGTCCTCCACCCTTCTATAAATATGGAGGGTAGACTCACCATGGGAGAGAGTGCTTAGACCAGTGGCCCTCCTTCCCTCTATTCTTCAGGTATGATGGAGACCTCTTCGCTGCTACCAGACACTCTGGTGGCTAGGTACTGTAGAGGCTTAGGGACCTTTGATCCGGGTGAAACCCCGGCCTCAGAAGACAGTCTCCTCCGGGGGGGACTGTTTGTCGTGGTCTGCGCTCCCTCTGAAGGCGGTCCCCACGGACTGCGCACCCTCTGAACGAGGGTGCTCGGTGGATTTCCAAGCATCGGCAGTGCACTAAGGGCTGGCCAACCGAGGCGCATGGCGGAGCCCCTGGCACTGTCCGCTGGATCCGATAGTCCCCAGGCCGTGGGGGGTGTTATTTTCATCCCATAGGACTCTGTTTTGCCGCCGACCCTTTCTCCTGTGGGATGTCAAGGCCTCGTGGCAGGATGCGACAAGCCTGCCAGCCGAGGGTCTCCAGCTGGTGGGTGGAATCAACGAAGAGCTCGAGGGCTTCTTTCTTTTTTGCTTTTAGAGGACTGATCCTTTTTTCTGTATTTTATTTCCTTACCTGTAATCTTTGTAATGAAGTAATCACAGTGAATGAAAAGAGCAAACTTTGCGTCCTTGTTTGCGTCCGTGTAATCTGTGCATAAACTTTCGCATTTTCTTCTTGCACTGCTTTGAGACATTTGTATTTTTCCGTTTCTTTTTCGCACCCCAGCGCTTGCAACCATCCTTAAAAAATTGACATTGGCTGAAAGGGTCAGGCATTGACCGAGATGAAACGTCTTTTGCCGAGATGGTTCCGGAGTCTCGAGGATCTCGGCTACGCGGGCCTGAGTTCGGGAACGGTCTCGAGGGGTGTATGGACCCGTAACTTTAGGACCGTAATCTAGGAAGCGACTGGATGTACGAATCTGCAGCCCCTTCCAGGGTCATGGACCCGAACTTTAGGAAGCGACTTGAGTGTATGAACTCGGTGCCTTCTCCAGGGTCAAGGACCCAAACTTTAGGAGACGACCTGAGTGTATGAACTCGGGGCCTTCTCCAGGGTCAAGGACCCAAACTTTAGGAGACGACCTGAGTGTATGAACTCGGGGCCTTCTCCAGGGTCAAGGACCCAAACTTTAGGAGACGACCTGAGTGTACGAACTCGGGGCCTTCTCCAGGGTCAAGGACCCAAACTTTAGGAGACGACCTGAGTGTACGAACTCGGGGCCTTCTCCAGGGTCAAGGACCCAAACTTTAGGAGACGACCTGAGTGTACGAACTCGGGGCCTTCTCCAGCAGGGTCAAGGGCCCAAAGCTGCCGAACTCAGATAAGGAAAGGTGACATAGATTGATGGCAAAGGCTGCTTTTATTGATCCTGAGACTCATGTTACATCTTTTCAAAAGTAAAATTTCTTCAAATGGGATGCATTCCATGGCCTCGGTAATGGCTCGCCCTCCAGGTTTTCTAGCTTGTAGGAGGATCGTCCTGCCAACGAGACCACCCTGAACGGGCCATGCCAGTTCGGGGCCAGTTTTCCTTCGTTTGGATTTCTGTCGCCTGGTAAGGTCTTCTTGAGGACTAGCTCCCCCACGGAAAAACTTCTCTCTCTGACCTTTCCATTGTATCCTCTTGCTAGCCGCTGTTGGTAGTCAGTTAATCGCAGGGCCGCTGCTTCTCGGCGCTCGTCCGCCAGGTCGAGCTCCATTGCTAGATTTGCTTCATTTCGGCCCTGGTCGACCAACTCTGTCCTCAGGGTAGGGAGGCCAATTTCCAAGGGAATGACTGCCTCCATGCCATAGGCCAGGGAGAAAGGGGTCGCCGAGGTGGATCGCCTTGGAGTTGTCCTGTACGCCGATAGCACACTGGGAAGCTCTTCTGTCCATCGTCCTTTTCCCTTATCCAACCATTTCTTGAGGCCATCCAGGATTATCTTGTTAGAAATTTCAGCCTGGCCATTACTTTGTGGGTATGCTGGGGTGGAGTAATGGTTTTTGATGCCATGCTCTCGGCAGAAGTCCTTGAAGGATTTGGAGTCGAACTAGGTCCCGTTGTCCGAAATCAGGGTCCTAGGGATGCCGAATCTTGTTATAATGTTCTTCCATATGAAATTTCTGGAATCCCTATCCGTGATGGAGGACAGCGGCTCAGCTTCTATCCACTTCGTAAAGTAATCCGTTGCAACGATCAGCCATCTTTTATTTCCCGGGGCACGGTGAAGAGGCCCCACAATGTCCAGTCCCCATTGGGCGAAGGGCCATGGACTGGAGAGGGGACTCAGGTCCTGTGCTGGCTGATAAAGAGAGTGGGAGAACTTCTGGCACTTCTCGCATTTCCTGGCGTATACTTGTGCATCCTTTTGCATGTAGGGCCACCAGTAGCCTTGGCTTATTGCCCTGTAGGCCAGCGATCGGCCCCCGATGTGGCCACCACAGATCCCTTCATGGATTTCATACAAAAAGTCGTCCACCTTGGTCGGGTGGACGTATTGGAGGTATGGACCCGTGAAGGATTTTCTGTAGAGTTTGCCTTCCGGAGAGAGCCAGAATCGAGCTGCCTTGAGTCTGATTCGATGGGCCTTAGTCTTGTCTTCGGGGAGCCGGTCATCCTTCAGGTAGGAGATGATTGGGTCCATCCAGCTTGGGCCGATATCAATACAGAGGATCTGCCGAGGCGAGTGCAGCTCCAGGCTTGACCTCGGTATCGACCCGACTTCGACGGTCCTTCTCTTCCCTGCCTCGACAGCGGAGGCCAGGTTTGCAAGCGCATCGGCGTGCGTGTTGGAGTCTCTGGAGATTTGCTTGATCTCGGCCGTCTTGAAAAGGGAGAGCAGTTTTTGCGCGAGGGCCAAGTAGGCCGCCATCCTGCCGTCCCTGGCCTGGTAGTCCCCAGCGAGCTGGCTAGTTATCAGTTGCGAATCGCTGAAGATCACCAGGTGCTGGGCTCCGAGGATTCGGGCGCTATCCAACCCTGCTATCAATGCTTCGTATTCTGCTTCGTTGTTCGTTGCTTTGAAGTCCAAGGTGAAGGCTTGCTCTATGACCAATCCCTCAGGCGATTGGAGGACTATGCCGGTGCCAGCCCGCCGAGAGGTGGACGAACCGTCAACAAAGACCTTCCATGCTCCGGCGGGAGCTTGTTCGACCTTGGTGACTTCAGGCTCCTGGCCTATACCCCCCAGTGTCGTGTCGAGCTGGGTCGGAGCCGAGCCTGGCGAAACGAACTCCACGATGAAGTCAGCCAGAATTTGGGCTTTGATCGCAGTTCGGGGACGGTACTGAATGTCATACTGCCCTAACTCGACTGCCCACTTGGAGATTCGCCCTGAAAAGTCAGCTTTTTTGAATATAGAACGGAGTGGGTGCTCCGTGGTCACCACAATGGTGTGGGACTGGAAGTAATGGGAGAGCTTGCGGGAGGCGCTGACGAGCGCCAGCGCGAGTTTCTCCAACAAAAGATACCTGGTCTCGGCATCGAGCAAGATTTTGCTCGTATAGTAAATCGGTCTTTGCTCCCCCCGTCCTCTCTGACGAGGACGGAGCTCACAGCATGATCTGAGACCGCAAGGTATAAGTACAAAATCTCCCCCTGGGTTGGGGTAGAGAGTAAAGGAGGCGAAGACAAATAGGTTTTGAGTGCTGCCAACGCTTGGTCGCACTCGGGGGTCCATTGAAATTTTAAATTTTTTCTCAGAAGCTGAAAGAATGGCCTGCACTTATCTGATGATCGACTGATGAAGCGATTGAGTGCTGCAGCCATGCCTGTGAGCTTCTGAACTTCCTTGGTAGTAGATGGGCTCTGGATGCCCAGGATCGCAGTGATCTGGTCCGGGTTAGCCTCGATTCCCCTCCGCGTCACCAGGCTTCCGAGGAATTTGCCGGAAGCTACGCCGAACGCGCATTTGGAAGCATTCAGCTTGAGCTTGAATGCACGGAGGATGCTGAAGACTTGGGCTAGGTCCGCCAGGTGGTCGCTGGAGAGCTTGGACTTGACGACCATGTCGTCGATGTAGACTTCCACTGTTTTGCCGAGTTGAGCCTGGAACATCTTCGTCATGAGGCGTTGGTATGTCGCCCCCGCGTTCTTCAGCCCGAAAGGCATGACTTTGTAACAATATGTGCCGCGGGGAGTTATGAAAGCGGTCTTTTCCTCGTCTGGCTCGTACATCAGAATCTGATGGTAGCCTCTATAGGCGTCAAGAAAGCTCATTCGGTCATGGCCGGCGGTGGCGTCGATCATCTGATCGATCTTTGGAAGGGGGAAACTATCCTTTGGGCAGGCCCTGTTGAGATCGGTGAAGTCCACACACACCCTCCATTTGCCTGTCTTTTTCTTAACCACCACCGTATTGGCCAGCCAAACCGAATACTGGACCTCCCGGATTGCGCCGGCCTCCAGCAGCTTGCCGACCTAGTCGATCACCGCGTCTGTCTGCTCGATCCCCGTTCTCCAGGCTTTTTGCACCACCGGCCTGTGGCTGGGGTCCACATTCAGCCTGTGGCACATGACCTCGGGGTCGACCCCGGGCATTTCGCTCGGGGTCCAGGCGAAGACATCTACGTTCTGCACTAGGAACCCTCGAGAGCTCGGCTTTCTCATCGTCGGGCAGCTGCGTGCCAATCAGGAAAAATCTATCAGGGTCAGCTGGATCGAGCCTGACCTCGGCTAGGTCTTTAATACTTTTCTTGTCGGGATCTCGGCCGATCTCATCCGGCCCCTTCTCAAACTCTGCCAGGTTGACCCGCTCCGGCTCCCTCTCTGCTGGGACGACGGCCAGCAAGCATTGCCTAGCTTGCTGCTGATCTCCTTCCACCGTGACTACTTCCATCGTGCCCTCTTTGTTCTCGAGCACGAACTTTAGCTTCTGGTATAGGGAAGAAGGGACTGCTTCCAATTTGTGGAGCCATGTTCTACCCAAGATGGCGTTGTAGGGGGAAGGGGCGTCCACGACCAGGAAGTCGGCCAACACCGAGGCCCCGCCTACTCGGGTTTCGAGGGTGACCTTGCCCTTGGGATAAACTGGTCTGGCGGATAGCCCAAGCAGGGGTGCACGAACCTCCATGAGGTTGGCTTCGGAGAGGTTCATTTTCTTGAAGCAATCGTAATAGAGGACTTCGGAGGAGCTGCCGGAGTCGACGAGGATCCTCTTCACAGTAAAGTCTCCCAACTTCATTGAGAGAAGCAGGGGATCATTGTGGGGAAGCTGGATTCCCTCAAGGTCGTCTGAAAACGAGATGGCAGGTCGGTTGCGACGCGCTCTTTTGGATGCCGGTCCGAGCTCGGCTCTCATCACCTCTTTCCCGTGCGAGGCCCGCCTGGCCTCGGCACGGGTTTGCTGGTTGTCTCGAGTTGAGGGCGAGGGAACCGAGGGCGCCAGGTGGATCACATTGATGATCTTCTCGGAGTCCTCACTGTCCGGATCCCTGGCCGCGCTCTGATGAGCTCGGCTACCGCCGCCGCTGCTGGCATCTCCTGCCTTCACGAACGCCGCGAGGTGGCCTTCCTTGGCGAGCTTCTCCAAGTGAAATCTTAGAGTCCTGCAGTCTTCGGTCCTGTGCCCGCTAACCTTATGGTAGGCGCAGAACTTGGACTGGTCGCGAGCGGAGGGATCGCCCGCCATGGGACGAGGCCACCTGAAGAATGGCTGGGATTTGACTTTGTTCATAACTTGGTGGATTGGCTCTTTGAAGGTGACGCTCATGGCCTGGTAGGCGTCGGGGGGAGGTCTGGCCCTCCTGCCGCCTCCAGAACGGGACGACGAGGGCCTCGCTGAATTGGAGACCCACGCATGCTTCGGCTCCTGTCTCTGGAATGGCTTTTTAGCCTGCTGCTGAGGTTGGCTGCCCCTCTTCTTGGGTTCCGGGCCCGCGGTCTCTCGGTCTTCCTCCTCTCGAGCTCTGATTTCGTCTTCTTCTTGGGCGATAAAGCGTTTTATCCGGGACATCAAGGCTGACATGGAGGGAGCGGGATCTCCTACCAAGTCCTTCCGCAGCTCGTGCCCGGGTAACAAGGCGTTCTGGAAGGCGAAGATTGCCACCTCCTCTCTGGTGTCCTCGATTTGGCTGTAAATTGCCCAGAACCGTCGGGCGAATTGGGCGAGGGTTTCACCTTGTTTCATCTTCAGTGTGAGGAGGTCGGCATCGATTTTCGGGACGACGCTGTAGGCCTGGAACTTCTTCAAGAAAGAGAGTTGGAGCTCCTTCCAACTCGAAATAGATTTCTCCGGCAGAGCGCAGAACCACTTTAGAGGGAGATCGCTCAAACTGGAGGAGAGGATCTTGCAATTGAGATGACCTTCGTTCCCCTAGATAGACATCTTTTGGGAGAAGTGTCGGAGATGCGCGGACGGGTCGGACAGTCCATCATAGGGGACGAACCTCGGGACCGAGAACTTTTTGGGCAAGGGGGTTCTCTCGATGTCCCGAGTGAAAGGAGAGGCCCCCAGGTCGGTGGGGCCACAGATCTCTTGCTGGTCCCGCATCTCCAGGTTGCACTGGAGAGCTAGCTTGATGCGCTTGTCGAGCCGCTCCTGCTCGTTGTCCTTCTCCGGTGTCGGCGCTTTCGGCTTCCGCTTCGCATGGCTTCGACCGGGGTGGCTACGAGCTTGCCCGTCACGGCCATGATGGCTACGGGTATTGCTCGAGCCTTCATCGTAGGCGTGGCTGCGCTTCTGGTCCAGAAAGGCTCTTAGATCTTCTCGGGACTGCTGGAGTATCTTGCTCTGGACCGCTCTCTTCTCGCCTCGGGGCTCTGAGGGCTGCCTCTGGGAGGCGTTCTGTACTGCCCTCAGCTGCTGCTGGAGCTGGCGGATTACTCGCTCCTGTTCCTGGAGGAGGGCGTTTTGGGCCGCGATGTCTCCTCCAGCATCAAGGGGTTGCACACGGCGCGACTCCTCCGCTGCCGGAGCTTTGCCTTTAAGAGGGTGCTCGCGTCGACGCTCTCCCTGCGGGGGAGGCGGGACCCCTCCGTCTGAGCATGAGGTCTCGACTCCTTCTGGGAAGGAGGATTCGGCGAAAGGTCACGAAGCCACTTGCTCTTCGCCTGCTGACGCGCCACGGTCCGCTCCGGGCCGTCCTTGAGGAGGGACGTCCGTCGACGGGCCTGGACGCTCGAACAATGCTCATTGGGACTCTCCACCTTTCTTGGCTTTCGGAGGCATGGTTTCTGGGAAGATCAAGAGGATTGGGATAGTGCTTTCCCACAGACGGCGCCAATTGTAGGTGCATAAAAATAATGACCCACAATAATCTGGGTGCCTTACAGGACTTATCCAAATGTAGTGTTTAAGCTTAACCTGCTGCCTGGAAACCTGAAAGGCAAAGAACGAACAGTCAGAGGACCCTGGCCTAGACGGCGCAAGGCTCTCCGATGACTAAGTCAGCGAATGAACTGGTACAAAGGAAGGAGAGGGAGGAGAGAAGCAGGGCAACGACTCCTTGGGTTGGATTGCGCGTACCTGCCATGGAAAGTGTTGTCTTTCTTATAGAGGAAGATGCCTACGTTGCATGGGGGAGGTTTATGATGACGCCTTGACGTGCCTAGGGGCGCCATCATGTCAGCCCTCCATTCATTAAATGGGGGTCCGATCAGCCCATAAAGCAATAAATGTCAGTCGGGTTAGCCCACAATGCATTTAATGCGTGTCATGTTGGGCCAGATCGTGTTGGACGCCTTCGGCGGCAAGGGTACCATCGGATCCTTCCTCGGGCCTTGCCTTGATTTGCCTTTATCCGTTGGATGCTGCCCTGTCTGCGATCTGATAAAGATTATGGACGGCTGGATGTCACATCTGTCCCCTTGGTTCGCGCCCCTATTCCTCCACGTGTCCGATGACGTGGGGGACGAAGGGCGCGAGTGGAGAGTCTCTTCCTGCTTCGGCCTCCGTCCCGATGTCTTCGGCCGAGATGGAGTTTCTAACCGAGGTGGGCACCCGGGCAGCCGAGCTCGGCACAAGCGGCCTGGTCCCGTTTGGCTTCGGCTGAGGCCTCTGTCCCGGTAGCCGTGGTGAGCCTGATTAGCGCGTGGGGGGCACGTGAGGCTTGTGAGAATGCTTAGTCCCATTGGGTAATTGTGATTAATGTAACCCCGGAGTTGTGGAAATCTCCCCACACATCTGGAATTCCTGGCAATCGACATGAATTTCTTTCTCTTATGAGAGGTTTGATCGCAATTGTCGGAAAGCTAGAGAAAAGAGAGATTGAGTATGTGATTCCAAGAGAAGCTAGGGGTTGTGTGCAAGTTCCCTCCCCCATGGTCGACTTCTCCTATTCGACTTCTTTCTATTAACAAGTTCACTTTCTAATTAGGAACTATTACTCGCAAACTTGATGCATAGGTATTCTTTTGGGACGTACATGCCCTGAGTCGGGACTTGAATCTTCCTGATGTGGTACTTAGTATAGGCCAAAGCTCCCTGGAAGACAAGCAAGCCAGGACAATGTTGGTAGGATCGATCTCACACCAACTATGCTTGTTGGTCCGTAATCATTTTAATAATGTCCATTCAACTTTTCAATGATGGCCCCTTTTCTCATAACCATGACTATTTACTTATAAATGTTATCCTTTTGAATGAGCTTAGTGTTTACAAGTTAGATACGGCTAAGGGCTTGAAAATCATCTTATTGATGAATTTTCTTACAGTTTTAATGACTATATACATTCAGAAGATATTTTTGTGTAAAGTGCAGCCTTCTTGATTGAAATCAATAATTTTGATGTCTTTTAAGAACAGTTTTTTAGTATTTTATCATTAAGTATTTTGTTTAACACTTTCTTGTAATCATTCTATTGGTGAAACTAACTTCCATTTGCGTACACTCGGCTGCATTTTGGTTTGTCAATTGATCCGTACATTGAGGAGCTCAAGAAAACTCGAGGTGCCATTAAATAGTTTGTCAATCCTAAGTAATGCCTGTCCCCTTTATAGGCTCTAGTGAAATCAGATTAAGAAATAAATAAATCTTCTTTTGTAAAATTGAGGTTATGTTGTATGGTAGGATGCACCCATATTGTACTGTAGCCTATCTTGATAAGAATGTCGCCTTGGCAGTTGTCATCACGGTTTTTTTTTTTTTTTTGTATAAAATGGGTAATTTTATAAAGAGAAGACAAAAGAAAAACAAAGGCTCGTGGAGCCCCAGAGGAAGGAGATTACAGAAGCTGGAACCAAAGAAGAGCCAGGGAGGAAGTTAGTGATCATCTTGAGCAATTTTGAAACAAAAGAAGAGGGAACTGAGCTGGTGACTGCAGAATGGTTTGGAGATCTTCTTCAAGGAAAAGCAGAGATTATCCTGCAGTTGGGAGATAACCTGGTTGAGAGGAGGATGCTGATCTTCAAAAATTGCAGCATTCCTGGCCAGCCATAAGGCATATAGAACAGAGAGGAAAACCGATGCCATGAATTGCCTGCCAGCCTTGTCATTACCTCTGGAAAGGGCTTGCCAAATGGATGATGCGTGATTGGGTAGGGGATGCTGGACGCTTGCACAGCGGAAAAGCCAACGCCAAATGGAAGTGGCTAGGATGCAGTAGAAGAAGAGGTGGCTGGTCGATTCTTCACTGTTGAAGCAGAGACTGCATCTGGAAGCTAAGTAGAAACCAAGGCGTTGAAGGTGATTATCAGTTGGGATTCGATTGAGCATCAAGCGCCACCCAAAGCAACTGACCTTGGGTAGAGAGTTACCATTCCAGATGAAGCTGGGCCATTGAAGATCATTCCCCCTAGCTCTGATGGTGTTCCAAGCTTGATTGAGAGAGAGCATTCCGTCTGTTGCCTCTTTCCAGAAGAGGTGATCGCTGGCAGAAGGATTGAGAGAGAGAAGAGATGTGGCAGATGCAAGCTGGTCTTGGACAGCAGTGGGAAAATTCGATGGAATATGCCAAGAGCCTGAGTGGAAGATGGAGGCCAGACGCTGATCCGGAGGGAAATTCAAGTTAGGAAATGCTGCAGAGAGAGGTTTGTCTCCATTCCAAGTATCATGCCAAAGGTTAATCTCTTGACCATTGCCAATGCACCAGGCACTTCCTTGATGAATGAAGTGAGCAAGGCGGCGGATTCTCTTCCAAATACAAGAGCCATAAGTAGTGTTAGTTTGATCCCAGATGTTTTTGTTTCTGAAGTAGCGATTCTTGAACCAAGTAGACCAGATTGTGCTCACAGTTGAGGCCTGCCAGCCAAGCTTGATTAAAGAGGCTTTATTAACATCTTGAATCCTTCTGATGCCAAGGCCACCTTCCATCTTCGGAAGGGTAACTTGAGACCACTTCACATAGTTAATCTTTGTGGTAGAAGCATTGCCTGACCAAAGGAAGTGTCTCATCTGACGCTCAATAGCTTTGCAAATTGAGATTTGAAGAGGAAGGATGGCAGCTGAGTGTATGGGAATAGAGGAGAGCACATGTTTGATGAGGATTAGACGACCTGCAAAAGAGAGGGTTTTAGCTTTCCAAGCTGACAGCCGAGCATTAATGGAGTCCAGAAGAGGGAGGAAGTGAGCTCTCTTTGGGAAACCAAAAACAATGGGGAAACCAAGATACTTTAGTTGAGCCATGGTTGCCTGTATTCCAAGGATGGAACAGATCCTATCCTTTCTTCTGATGCTACATTTGCCAATGAAGAGCTGGCTCTTAAGGAGATTAAAGTGTTGGCCAGAAGATGATTGATATAATTCTAGAAGGTCTTGCAGGGCGAGAACACCAGAAGTGGCTCCCTTCATGAGGATGATGATGTCATCAGCGTATAACAGGTGGCAAGGTGTGGAGGGGACAGTGGAGATGGGAAGGATAATACCTTGAGAATAAAGGTTATGGAGGTGGAGGCTAAGGATTTCTTCTGCTATAGTAAACAAGTAGGGAGATAGGGGATCGCCTTGCCTTAGACCACAAGAGGAGCTGAAGAAGCCATGGGGGGATCGGTTGATGAGGACAGAGCATTTAGTAGTGCAAACGCACTCTTTCATTAGGGATATCCAATCTTCAGAGAATTTGAAAAATCTGAGGGCTGAGAAAAGGAAGGTCCAATTGAGTTTGTCAAAGGCTTTGGAGATGTCTAACTTGAGGCAGAGAGATCCTTTGCTGAGCTTGGATTTTAGCTTTTGAAAGAGCTCAAAAACCAGAGCTGAATGGTGATGGATGGATCGGCCTTTAATGAAAGCTGCCTGGTTAGTGGAGATCAGATTTGGAAGGACAGTGGTGAGTCTAGAAGTTAGGATTTTGGAGATAATCTTGTAGGAGAAATTCAGCAAGCTGATAGGCCTGAAGTCAGCAAAGGTAGCAGGGGATTTATATTTTGGGATGAGGGCAAGAAAGAAAGTATTGGAGGCTTTCAGGATTTTTTTTGGTCTGGAAAAAGTGTTGCACTGCCTTGTTAACTGTCTGGCCTATGATTCCCCAAGCTGACGTGTAGAAAGCTCCGTTGAAGCCATCAGGCCCTGGAGAACTATTCTTCTTGAGAGCAAAAACAGCTGCTTTGATCTCGGATTCATCTGGAATAGAAGTGAGCATGTAGTTATCTAGATCAGAGACCTTATGGCTGTCAGTCTGGAATAAGATGTGGTGGAGCTGACCATCAAGGGGTTTGTAGAGATTGGAGAAGTAATCCACAGCTTGAGCTTGGATGATGAGAGGGTCTTCTGTATAATTGCCATCGACTGAGATGTGATTGATACTGTTGAAGTAACTCTTTGTTTTTGCAGATTGGTGGAAGAACTTAGTGTTCATATCACCCTCCTTTAACCATTTAATTCTGGACCTCTGTTTCCAGTGTATCTCCTGGGCTTTGAGGGCTTCATGGAGACCAAGCTTGGCTGTCATGAGGTCGTTCCAAAGGGAATCCGAGGGAGAAGAGTCGAAGCTCTGCTGACATCTCAAAACAGAGGCCTCTGCCGCTAGGATATTGCTGTGGACTTGCCCATAAGTAGACTTGCTCCAAAGTTTTAATGCTTACTTAAGAGCCTTGAGCTTCTGGGCAAGAATGAATTGAGGGTTCCCATCCACGGTAGCATTCCAGCTGGATGCAACAACCTGAAGGAAGGAAGGGTGGAGGAGCCACTTGTTTTCGAACTTGAAGGGAGCTTTGATGGCAGGGGGAAGGCTGGTGTGTTTAAGAATGAGGGGACTGTGGTCAGATGAAAGTCTTGGTAGGTGAAGAATTAAGGGATCAGGGTAGCTAGCCAACCAATGGGTGTTCACCAGAGCTCTATCTAGCCTGGCAGCAACATAGGAGAGGCCTTTCCTATTGTTGGACCAAGTAAATTTACTCCCAGAGAAGAGAATGTCTGTGAGGCCAGCTTGCATGACAGCCGTTTGGAAATCTTGAGAGTGGAGGGGGTGGACTGACGAAGACTGAGCTTCTCATGATGAGCAAGGGTAGCATTAAAGTCCCCAAGGACACACCAGGGCTGAGTGGTAATAGAGGTGTCAATGAGGACTTGCCAGAGATCTTTCCTGATGGTATGGTTTGTGGATCCGTAAACTCCAGTGATGAGGGAGGAAAGGCCAGAGGCTGGATTGGAAAGAAGCATAGTGAGATGTTGGGAGGAGGCATTGAAGACAGAGGTGGCAAGAGGATGGGAAGATTTAGAGAAGCACCAGAGGTTTGGGGAAGTTGAGGCTGGAAGATTAGAATGGAAGGTGTCAAAGCCAAAAGTGGAGAGGCCAAGGGATTGGGTGGAGGAGAAGGTGGTCATTGGTTCAGAGATGAATATCAAGTCTGGATGATGATGGCGGACCAGGTTAGCCAGGACTCTTTTGGTAGGAGTGTTGGCAATACCCCTACAGTTCCAGTAAAGGGCCGTTAACATGGGGAAAGGATGGGGGAGGTGCGTTTGCTTTTAGACCTCCTGGTAATAGGGCCAGTGCCTGAAACGGGGCATTTGATCTTGGTTTTGCCTCTTGGGTGATTTGTGGGAGGGCCTGCAGGTGAGCTAGCCAGTCATCACGGTTTTAATTATCATTGGATTAGTTTGAACAATTGTATGTTGTTAATGTAGATGCACCCATATGTTGTAAGATCGGGGTTATTTGGTATGGTAGGATGCACCCATATTGTAGCCTATCTTGATAAGAATGCTGCCTTGGCATAATTGTCTTCATGGTTTTAACTTTCATTGGATTAGTTTGAACAGTAATACGTTGTGAATAATGGAAACAGGTAAACCTCTATTTATAAACTCAATTATTTACATTAATGGACCATTATCATCATCGTTGAACCTTATTAGTTATTCCATCTATTTAGGTTTGGCAAAATAAAAGATAAAAGCACAATTGATGATAAAAATATATTTACATGTATGAATTGCATACACATTAATCAACTCACTCCAAATTTTCCTGGTGTGCTTTTGTATGGGTTTAGCGGATGCCACTTGGGGGGGATTAGTCCAGTTGGGTCAAAGACCTCAAGGATATATACCAACATCATTAAAAAAAAACACACACACACACACATTAATCTACCTGTAGGTGCAGAAAAATTATGACCCACAATAATCGGGGTGCCTTACAGGACTTATCCAAATGAAGAAGATGACCTGCTGCCTGAAAGCCTGAAATGGAAGAGCAAACGGTCAGAGGACCCTGGCCTGAGCGGCGCAAGGCTATCCGATGCCTAAGTCAATAAGTGAACTGGAACAAAGGAAGGAGAGGAAGAAGAGAGGTAGAGTAACGACTCTCAGGTTTGGATCGTGTGTACCTTGCATGTGAAATGAGGTATCATTTATAAAGAACTTGGACGATATCTTGGATGATATTTTCGCGTGGATCCCGTGATTTGATAGGGATGTCATCATCAGCCCACAAAGTAATAAATGCGGTCCAATCCAGCCCACTTTGCATTTAATGTCAGTCGGATCAGCCAACATCGCATTTAATATGCGTCATGTTGGGCTAGATCGTGTTGGACGTCTTTGGCGGTAGAGGTACCATCGGATCCACCCTCGGGCCTTGCCCTGATTTGGAACCGCTGGATGCCGCCCTGTCAGTGATCTGGCGAAGATTGTGGACGGCTGGATGTCGCATCTGTCTCACTGGCTCGCGCCCCTATTCCTCCACGTGTCTGATGGCGTGGCGGGCGTAGGGCGCGAGTGGAGGTTCTATCTTGCTTCGGCTTCCGTCCTGGCTGCTCTGGTCGAGGTCGGGTTTTTAGCCGAGGTGGGCACCTGGGTAGCCGAGCTCGACGCTAGCGGCCAGGACCCGTCCGACTTCGGCTGAGGCTTCTGTCCTTGCCTTCGATTTCTGCTCTGCTCTTCGTCTATCTTCTCGAGATCTCTTTGGCGAGGACAACTGTAGGACGCGACCAGATCTGTTCTTGACTCGCCCTCCTGCTTCTGTAAGTAACTTCGTGCCCCTGTCTGTTTTTTAGGGTTTTTCACCTCTAGGGTTTCTTTCCGCAATCTTCTTCTTTTAGACATGGGCACCCCTAGGTTTCGGTTAGATACATACGAGGGCATAGCTAGGTTTATGGCTACTTACAACATCCAGGAGGGAGTTCGCCTCAGGCCGGCGGACCCAATCGACCATGCCACACGCGGCTGGTCCTGCGGCTGGATGCCATTCCCTCTGATCTCCGTGATTGAGGGCGGGGTCAGATTTCCTCTGCATCCCCTGCTTAGGGCCTGCCTTAGCGTGTGGTCGATTACCCCGTGCCAGTTGATGCCCAATGGCTTCAAAGTCATTATGGGCACAGCAAAACTGAACGAGATCCTGGGGACCAACCTGGGTGTCCATGACATCGAGGACGTCTATGACATCTGCAAGGCTGAGGGAGATAATTATTTTCTCCGGGTGAAGCAGCGTCGGATAGGCTTCGTCTTGGCCTTGGAGGATTCCAGTAAGAACGCCGAGGAAGACCTTTTCTGCATGTCCGGAGATTGGGAATTCGGCGCCGGTGAGGACAGGAGACTGATGGTCCCTCGCCACCTCGGGGCCGTCCCAAGTAAATGCTGCTTCTTTTCCCTTGTTTATTCTGCTCAACCTTTATGTTGCCGAGCTGATATTCTTTGTTGTTTGTGGCGCAGAACTGCATACGAGGCGACGCCGGGCTGTGAGCGAAGGCTGGAGGAAGAACGTTGAGGACCACAAGAAGGTCGAGAGGTACAAGGGGTACGAGACCAGGTCGGCCTGGAATTTGCTGGGATATACGCCGAGGTACCGCGGCCACTACAGGAGAATCGGCGCAGTTCCGGAGGACGAGCTGCAGCCTGATCATCCTCTTGTCACTTTGGCTGTGCCTGCCGGGGTTCCTTTGATCGACCCTGCCGCGAGACGAGCTGCGTCTAGCGCTAAGGCATCCACTGACGCCTATTCGTCCGACCAGGAGGAAGGAATGGAGGGAGGCTCGAGAGTGCCAGGTACCAAGGATCTGGCGGCCAAGTTCAGGCAAAGATCCTCTTCTTCTGCGACACCTTCGTCAGCCAGCACCCGCGCGGCTCCAGGCTCAGGGGGTGCTGCTGTCACTTCTGCTCCTGCCCCCACACCGAGCGAGGGAGCACGGCGACGCTCTCCGGATCGCCCGAGGGAGGGATCTCCGCCCAGGAAGAAGTCTAAGGCGGGCGAGAAGGACTCAGGGGCTGAACAGCCCCCGAAGGGTAAGACACCTGCGCGAGCTCCCGGGGGCAAGGCTCCGCCTAAGAGAAGTGCGCCGGCCAGCAAGGTGACTGGCGGGGCGGCTCGCGAGCTCACCGTCTTGGTGGGGCAAGGGTCCGGATCGGCTTCCGGGCCTCGTACTGCCCCAGCGGCATGGCGACCCAAGCTGGAGACGCAGCCCGGGAGGCCTTTAAACGTCGAGGACCGGTTGATGGGGAACACCGACGTCATTGGAGCCCTCGCAAAAGCTTGCGCCTTGCCACGAGACATGGAAGTGCACGCGAGGTATGACAACGAAAGCCTGATGGTCTCGGCGATTCAGGCTAATCTTTTGGTAAGTATCGTCAACGCCTTTCTTCAAGTGCTCTAGCTCGGCTGCCTTTGTTCGACTTACTTTTTCCTTCTGCAGAACGTGCAGAGGCTCCTGGCAGTGATGGAAAGGAGTGACAAGAGCGTTGCGAAGGTCACCCAGCTGGAATCTGAGAGGGACAGGCTGAAAAAGGAGCTGGAAGAGCTGAGAAAGAGTAGCGCCGAGGAGACCACATAGCTGGAAGTAGCACTGGTCAACGTTACTGATCTCACGTCGAAGGCCCACCAGCTAAAGGGTGATATCTGGACGAAGACCAAGAGGATCGCCGAACTGGAGTCGGAGCTGGCCAGATCGAGGTCTGAATCGGCGGCTGAGGCGATGAGGCTGCGTGGCGAAGTGCTGGCCGGGCGTGCTGAAATAGAGAAGCTGAAGATAGAGAATGCCGAGATGAAGAAGGAGAAGGCTTCTCTGCTGTCTGATGCTCAGTCTTCTTTCCAAAAAAGGGTGGACCAGGCCACTGAGGAGTATGAGAAGCAGGTGGAGGAGATCACCTCCATTCTGTTCGAGGAAGGGTGCTTGGCCGCACTAAGGCGTGCGAGGGTTCCCGAAGATCACCCGATCTATCGGAGCTTGCCGAAGTACTCGGACCCAGTCCCTGAGCCGAGCTCTACTCCTTTGGGCGAGAGTGCCCCAGTTGAAGCCCCTGCAGCCGATCTTGCCCCGGATGGTGCTCCAACTGCTCCGCCTGCCAGTGATGCCCCAGTCGCGCCTCAGGGTGACGCTCCTTCTGTCCCTCCTGGTGGTGAAGCATCAGACAAGGCTATGGTTGTAGCCGAGACCGCTGGTTCATCCGAGTCGGTGATCATCCTGGTGGAGTCGCCGAAGCCGCAGTAGTTAGATCCTTCTTGCTCTTTGTAACTTTTCCTTTTTCTTTTTTGCATGTAACTTTCAGCCCTGTAATGCCCTTTACTTTTAATGAGAAACAGAGCTCCTTTACTTGTGCATTTGCGCTTCATTTTCTCTCTTTTCCTTTCTTTTTTGAGTTCGGCTCTTTTACGCTTGAGTTCGGCTGAGTGCCTTCAATGTGACGTGACGTGAGGGCCTTAAGTTGGAGAGAGTACCGAACGATCTTCCTAGTTATCAGTGCTGATTCTCCGTATTCTGGAGACCATAAATAGCAGTAAGTGTGGCTGTATGGCCAATGAGGAAAACGGGTGGATGGCTCCACGTGGTGTCATCGGAACCGCTGGTCAGCATATAGGAAGACGTGCACCTCGCGTAAGTCGTGGGAGACCTCGCCTCATAATTTCTTTTGAAGTCCGGGCCCTTCTTCTCCCTATAAATAGGAGTGGCAAGCTCGCCATGGGAGAGAAAAAAGAACCAGGATATCTTGCAGTCATGCTTGGTAAAACATTAGGAATATTTGACCCGGGGGGAACCCTTGCGCCAGAAGACGGCTTCCTCTGAGGGAGACAGTCTGTCGTAGTCTGCGCGCTCTCTGAAGACGATCCTCGTGGACTACGTGCTCTCTGAAGGCAGGTCCATGGCCAACCCTCTCCGACGCGGCTGCATCGGAATCTTTGCAGTCGTGGGTTGGTGGCGCCCCGTGCATTTGGCGGTCTTGTTTTCATCCCACAGGGTCCTGCGTGGAACCATGCTTCTTGTGAGATGTCAAGACCTCCGAGCGGCGGGCAGGATCGAGAGGTCCTTGGACCGAGGGGCTCTCTTCTCTTGCAAACTTTGGTCTGACCAACCAAAGCGTATTGTAGAGCTCAGTGAGATTCAGAGTCCCCCAAAGCCTCCAAACAGTGGACCAGCGAGCATCGGAGTCTTCAAGCTTGCAGTCTAGAGGGCGTTGAAGAGCTCAGGGCGCTGGAGACCAGACTGGAGAGTCAGCGAAGATCAGAGTCTCCCAGTCTTCATTTCTTTTTCTGTTTTCAGAGGACTGCAAGCTTCCTTGGTGTATTTTATTTCCCTTTTTGTAACCCTTGTAATGAAGCAATTACAATGAATAAAAAGAACAAGTTCTGTGATCATACAATCTGTGTACAGTATTTTTGTATTCTTTTTTTGCTTTTCTTGTACTGTTTTGTGATACTTGCATTTTTGTGCTGCTTTTTTGCACTTCAGTGCTTGCACTGCTCTTTTTCTTTTGAAAACGCCGAAATGGACCAGCATTGGCCAAGACGAACTGTCTTTTGCCGAGATGAACCCAGAGTCTCGAAGATCCCGGTTGTGCGAGCCTGAGTTCGGGAACGATCTCGAGGGGTGTACGAACCCGGAATTTAGGAAGCGACTGGATGTATGAATCCGAAGCCTCTTCCAAGGTCAAGGACCCAAACTTTAGGAAACGACTGAGTGTATGAACTCGAAGCCTTTTCTAGGGTCAAGGACCCAAACTTTAGGAAACGACTGAGTGTATGAACTTCAAAGCCTTTTCCAGGGTCAAGGACCCAAACTTTAGGAAACGACTGAGTGTATGAACTCGGAGCCTTTTCCAGGGTCAAGGACCCAAACTTTAGGAAACGACTGAGTGTATGAACTCGAAGCCTTTTCCAGGGTCAAGGACCCAAGCTTTAGGAAACGACTGAGTGTATGAACTCGAAGCCTTTTCCAGGGTCAAGGACCCAGAACTGCCGAACTCAGACAAAGCGAGGTGACACAGATTGATGACAGGGCAAATGCCGCTTTCATTGATTCTGAGACTCATGTTACATCTTAAGAAATAGAATTTCTTCAAGTAGGATGCATTCCACGGTCTCGGCAACGGCTTGCCTTCTAAGTCTTCGAGCTTGTAAGAGGATCGCCCTGCCAGTGAGACCACCCTGAATGGGCCATGCCAGTTCGGGGCTAGTTTTCCTTCGTTCGGATCTTTGTCAGCTGGCAGGATCTTCTTCAGAACCAGCTCTCCCACGGAGAAACTTCTTTCTCTGACCTTTTCATTGTAGCCTCTGGCTAGCCGCTGTTGATAGTCAGTCAGTCGTAGGGCTGCTGCTTCTCGACGCTCGTCCGCTAGGTCTAGCTCCATTGCTAAGTTTGTCTCGTTTCGGCCCTGGTCAACCAACTCTGTCCTCAGGGTGGGGAGGCCAATTTCCAAGGGAATGACCGCCTCCATCCCATAAGCCAGATAGAAAGGTGTCGCCGAGGTGGATCGCCTTGGAGTCATTCTGTATGCCCACAGCACGCTGGGAAGCTCTTCCACCCATCTCCCCTTTGCCTTGTCTAACCGCTTCTTCAAGCCATCCAGGATTATCTTGTTAGAAATTTTGGCCTGGCCGTTGCTCTGTGATACGCCGGAGTGGAGTAATGGTTTCTGATGCCATGCTCTTGGCAGAAGTCCTTAAAGGATTTGGAGTCGAACTGAGTCCCGTTGTCCAAAATCAGGGTCCTGGGGATGCCGAACCTCGTTATGATGTTTTTCCACACGAAGTTCCTGGACTCCCTATCAGTGATGGAGGACAGCGGCTCAGCTTCTATCCACTTCGTGAAATAATCCGTAGCAACTATCAGCTATCTCTTGTTTCCTGGAGCTCGGTGGAGAGGCCCCACAATGTCAAGCCCCATTGAGCGAAGGGCCATGGACTAGAGAGGGGACTCAGGTCTTGCGCTGGCTGATGAAGAGAGTGAGAGAACTTCTGGCACTTCTCGCATTTCCTGGCGTACACCTGCACATCCTTCTGCATGTAAGGCCACCAGCAACCTTGGCTTATAGCCCTGTAGGCCAGTGATCGACCTCCGATGTGACTGCCACAAATTCCTTCATGGATCTCATACGGGAAGTTGTCCACCTTGGTCGGATGGACGCATTGGAGGTAGGGACCCGTGAAGGATTTTCTGTAGAGTTTGCCTTCGGGAGATAGCCAGAATCGAGCCGCCTTGAGTCTGATTCGGTGGGCTTCAGTCTTGTCCTCGGGGAGCTGGTCGTCTTTCAGGTAAAAGATAATCGGATCCATCCAGCTCGGGCCGAGATCAACACAAAGGACTTGCCGAGGTGAGTGGAGCTCTAGGCTTGACCTTGATATCGATCCAACCTCGACAGTCCTTTTCTTTCCTGCTTCGACAGCGGAGGCCAGGTTTGCAAGCGCATCAGCGTGCGTGTTGGTATCTCTGGAGATCTGCCTGACCTCGGCTGTCTGGAAATGAGAGAGTAGTTTTTTCACGAGGGCTAAGTAGGCCGCCATCCTGTCGTCCCTGGCCTTGTAGTCTCCAGCGAGCTGGCTAGTTACCAGTTGCGAATCGCTGAAGATCACCAGGTGCTGGGCTCCGAGGAATTGGGCGCTGTTCAACCCTGCTATCAGTGCTTCATATTCTGCTTCATTGTTTGTTGCTTTGAAGCCCAAGGTGAAGGCTTGCTCTATGACTAGTCCCTCTGGCGTTTGGAGGACTATGCCGGTGCCAGCTCGCTTGGAGGTGGACGAACCGTCAACAAAGACCTTCCATGCCGAGGCGGGAGCTTGTTCGACCTCGGTGACTTCAGGCTCATGCCCTACGCCCCCTAGTTCCGTGCCGGGCTGGGTCGGAGCCGAGCTTGGCGAGACGAACTCTACAATGAAGTCTGCTAGAATCTAGGCTTTGATCGCAGTCCGGGGACGGTACTGAATATTATACTACCCCAGTTTGACTGCCCACTTGGAGATTCGCCCTGAAAAGTCAGCTTTTTTGAATATGGAACGGAGTGGATGCTCCGTGATCACCATAATGGTGTGGGATTAGAAATAATGGGAGAGCTTGCGGGAGGCGCTGACGAGTGCCAGTGCGAGCTTCTCCAACAAAAGGTATCTGGTCTCGGCATCAAGCAGGATCTTGCTTGTATAGTAAATTGGCTTTTGGACTCCTTCGTCCTCTCTGATGAGGATGGAGCTCACCGCATGATCCAAGACCGCAAGATATAGATACAAAATCTCCCCCTGAGTTGGGGTAGAGAGTAAGGGTGGTGAAGACAAATAAGTTTTGAGTGCTGCCATGGCTTGGTCGCACTCAGGGGTCCATTGGAATTTTAAGTTTTTTCTCAGAAGCTGAAAGAAAGGCCGGCACTTATCTGAGGATCGGCTGATGAAGCGATTGAGTGCTGTAGCTATGCCTGTAAGCTTCTGGACCTCCTTTGTAGTAGATAGGCTCTAGATGCCCAAGATTGCAGCAATCTGGTCTGGGTTGGCCTCTATTCCCCTCCGCGTTACCAGGCTTCCGAGGAACTTGCCAGAAGCTACGCCGAAGGCACACTTGGAAGCATTTAGCTTGAGCTTGAACGCGCGAAGGATGCTGGAGACTTGGGCCAGATCCGCCAGATGGTCGCTGGAGCGCTTGGACTTGACGACCATGTCATCAATGTAGACTTCCACTGTCTTACCGAGTTGAGCCTGGAACATCTTTGTCACGAGGCGCTGATATGTTGCCCCCGCGTTCTTCATCCCGAAGGGCATCACCTTGTAGCAATAAGTGCCGTGGGGGGTAATGAATGTGGTTTTCTCCTCGTCTAGCTCATACATCGGAATCTGATGGTAGCCTCTGTAGGCGTCAAGGAAGCTCATTCGGTCGTGGCCGGCGATGGCGTCGATCATCTGATCAATCTTCGGAAGGGGGAAACTATCTTTAGGGCAGGCCCTGTTGAGATCGGTGAAGTCCACACACACCCTCCATTTGCCAGTCTTCTTCTTAACCACCACTGTATTGGCCAGCCAGACCGGGTATTGGACCTCTCGGATTGTGCCCGCCCCCAGCAACTTGTCGACCTCTTCGACTACCGCGTCTGTCTGCTGTAACCCTGTCCTTCGGGCTCTCTATACCACTGGCTTGTGGCTGGGATCCACATTCAGCTTGTGGCACATGACCTCGGGGTAGACCCCAGGCATTTCGCTCGGGGCCCAGGCGAAGACATCCACGTTCTGCATTAGAAACCTTGAGAGCTCGGCTCTCTGTTCGTCTGGCAGCTGAGTGCCGATCAGGAAAAATCTGTCAGGGTCTGCTGAGTCGAGCCTGACTTCGGCTAGGTCCTCAATACTTTTCTTGTCAGGATCTCGGCCGATCTCGTCTAGACCCTTTTCAAACTCCGCCAGGTTGACGTGCTCTGGCTCCTTCTATGCAGGGACCACGGCCAGCATGCACTGCCTGGCTAGTTGTTGATCTCCTTCTACTGTGACCACCTCCATCTTGCCCTCCTTGTCTTCGAGTACGAACTTCAGCTTCTGGTGGAGGGAAGAGGGGACTGCTTCCAATTTGTGGAGCCACGTTCTGCCCAAGATGACGTTGTAGGGAGAAGGGGCGTCCTCTACCAAAAAGTCGGCCGTCACGGAGGCTCCGCCCACTCGTGTCTCCAGGGTGATTTTACCCTTGGGGTAGACTGGTTTCGCGGATAACCCTAGCAAGGGCGTACGGACCTCCGTGAGGTCAGCTTCTGAGAGTTTCATCTTCTTGAAGCATTCATAGTTGAGGACCTCGGAAGAGCTGCCGGAGTCGACGAGGATCCTCTTCACAGTGAAGTCCTTCAGCTTCATGGTCAAGAGCAGAGGGTCGTTGTGAGGAAGTTGGATTCCCTCCAGATCTTCATCTGAGAACGAGATGGCTGGTCGGTCGCGGCGCGCTCTCTTGGGCGCTGGCCCGAGTTCGGCTCTCATCACTTCCTTCCCGTGCGAGGCCCGCCTGGTTTCGGCACGAGCCTGAGGGCTGTCTCGAGCTGAGGGAGAGGAAGCTGAGGGCGCCGGATGGATCACATTGATGATCTTTTTAGAGTCTTCGCTGTCTGGATCCCTAGTCGCGCTCTGATGAGCTCGGCTGCCGCTGCCGGTGCTGACGTCTCCTGCCTTCATGAACTCCGCAAGGTGGCCTTCCTTGGCGAGCCTCTCCAGGTGAAACTTCAGAGTCCTGCACTCCTCGGTCCTATGCCCGTTACCCTTATGGTAGGCACAGAACTTGGTTTGGTCACGGGTGGAGGGATCGCCTGACAAGGGATGAGGCCACTTGAAGAATGGCTGGGTCTTGACTTTGTTCATAACCTGATGGATTGGCTCCTTGAAGACGATGCTCATAGACTGGTAGGTGTCGAGGGGAGGTCTGGCCCTCTTGCTGCCCCCGGACCTGGACGCTGAAGCCCTCGCCGAACTGGAGACCCAGGCTTGCTTCGGCTCTTGCCTCTGGTATGGCTTATTACCCCGCTGCTGGGGCTGGCTGCTCCTTTCCTTGGGTTCCGGGCCTGCGTTCTCCCGGCCTTCCTCCTCCCGAGCTCGGATTTCGTCCTCCTCCCGGGCAATATAGCGTTTTATCCGGGACATCAAGGCCGGCATGGAGGGAGCGGGATCTCTGGCTAAATCTTTCCGCAGCTCGTGCCCTGGCAATAGGGCGTTCCAGAAGGCGAAAGTCGCCACCTCTTCTCTAGTATCCTCGATTTGGCTGTAGATTGCCCAGAACCGCTAGGCGAACTGGGCGAGGGTCTCGCCCTGCTTCATTTTTAGAGCGAGGATGTCAGCATCGGTCTTGGGGACGACGTTGTAGGCTTGGAACTTCTTCAGGAAAGAGAGCTGGAGCTCTTTCCAACTCGAAATAAACTTCTCCGGTAGAGTGCAGAACCACTTCAGAGGGAGGTCGCTCAAACTGGAGGAGAAGATCTTGCAGTTGAGATGACCCTCGTTCCCCCAGATGAACATCTTCTGGGAGAAGTGACGGAGGTGAGCGGATGGGTCAGACAATCCGTCATAGGGGACGAACTGCGGGACTAAGAACTTTTTGGGCAGGGGAGTTCTCACGATGTCCCGCGTGAAGGGAGAGGCCCCCAGATCGGTGGGGCCACAGATTTCTTGCTGGTCTCGCATCTCCAGGTTGCGCTGAAGAGCGAGCTTGATGCGCTTGTCGAGCCGCTCCTGCTCGTCGTCCTTCTCTGGCGTCAGTGCTCTTGGCTTCCGCTTTGCATGGCCTCGGCTACGATGGCTGTGAGCTCGCCCGTCGCAGCCGCGATGGCTATGGGTGTTGCTCGAGCCTTCATCGTGAGCATGGCTACGCTTCTGATCCAGAAAGGCTCTTAGATCCTCGCGGGAGGGCGGACAACCTTGCTTTGGACAGCCCTTTTCTCGCCTTGGGGCTGTGAGGGCTGCCATAGAGAGGCATTTTGCACCGCTCTCAGCTGCTGCTGGAGTTGGCGGATTATGCGCTCCTGCTCCTGGAGGAGAGCATTTTGAGCTGCGATGTCTCCTCCAGCATCAGGGGGTTGCACATGGCGCGGCTCATCCACCGCCGCAGCTTTGCCTTTGAGAGGGCGCTCACATCGACGCTCGTCCCGTTGGGGAGGCGCGACTTCGTCGTCGGAGCACGAGGTCTCAATTCCCTCTCGGAAGAGAATCTCGACGAAGGGTCGCGAGCCTACGCGCTCCTCGCCTGCAGATGTGCCATGGTCCGCTCCGGACCGCCCTTGAGGAAGGACGTCCGTCGACGGGCCCGGACGCTCGAGTCTTTCTCTCTGGGGCTCTCCACCCTTCTTAGCTTTCGGAGGCATGGTTTTTGGGAAGATTGAGAAGGTTGGGAAGGTTGGGATAGTACCTTCCCACAGACGGCGCCAATTGTAGGTGCAGAAAAATTATGACCCACAATAATCGGGGTGCCTTATAGGACTTATCCAAATGAAGAAGATGACCTGCTGCTTGAAAGCCTGAAAGGGAAGAGCAAACGGTCAAAGGACCCTGGCCTGAGCGGCACAAGGCTCTCCGATGCCTAAGTCAGTAAGTGAACTGGAACAAAGGAAGGAGAGGAAGAAGAGAGGCAGAGTAACGACTCTCAGGTTTGGATCGTGCGTACCTTGCATGTGAAATGGGGTTCTATTTATAGAGAACTTGGACGATATCTTGGATGATATTTTGGCGTGGATCCCGTGATTTGATAGAGATGTCATCATCAGCCCACAAAGTAATAAATGCAGTCCAATCCAGCCCACTTTGCATTTAATGCCAGTCGGATCAGCCCACATCGCATTTAATATGCGTCATGTTGGGCCAGATCCTGTTGGACGTCTTTGGCGGTAGAGGTACCATCGGATCCACCCTCGGGCCTTGCCCTGATTTGGCTTCAGCCGCTGGATGCCGCACTGTCAGTGATCTGGCGAAGATTGTTGACGGTTGGATGTCGCATCTGTCTCACTGGCTCGCGCCTCTATTCCTCCACGTGTCTGATGGCGTGGCGGCATAGGGCGCGAGTGGAGTTTCTATCTTGCTTTGGCTTCCGTCCCGGCTGCTCTGGCCGAGGTCGGGCTTTTAGCCGAGGTGGGCACCTGGGTAGCCGAGCTCGGCGCTAGCGGCCAGGACCCGTCCGACTTCGGCTGAGGCTTCTGTCCCGGTAGTCGAGGTGAGTCTGGTGCCACGTGGATGGCACGCGGATGGCACGTGAGAATACTTAGTCCCATCTAATGGCCGTGATTAGCGTAATCCTGAAACTTTGAAAATCTCCCCACACACTACTAAAAGCAGTATTGTCTCTGGGACTTTGCTTTGACTATAACTATACTACTTGTTAATTGCATTTATATTATATATATATATATATATTGAACGGTAATGTTTATTTTTTCTGATGGAATAGAAGAGTTTACAGTGCATGAGATTTATTTTTATAGAAGTTATTAGCTACTTTTTATTGCTCGTTGCAGGTATAAGGATTCTATCAAGACAACATTTAAGTCTTCAACCCGATTAGAGTGTATGATGCAAGATTATCCGAAGACACTGCCTCCGTCAGCAAGTGTTGGATTTACAGTAAGTAATTGCTCCTTGGATACTTTTGTGTTTCTGTAGATTGTCAAATCAACTGATACAATTATTTGATGCGACTAACTTCTCTCTTGCATTGTAATGACCCTTTTTTTTTTTTTTTGTCTTTTTTCTATTTTACATTGGAGATGTTCTCAGTTATTCCATTACGTGGCTTACTTATTCACCTGTGAAAAACAACCCTGAAGATGCTGCAGAGGTCCATATTTTACCTAATAAGTTACTTAGAATCTCAATTAGGGATCTATTTATCTGTTTTACTTAGGTTGTTTTGGTGTAGAAACTTGTAGCAATTAGTTTCTTCTCACATTAATAATATGGTTATTTGAATGTTTTTCACTTGAGGGAGCCAACTCTCCCCCGAGAATCATCAATCTACACTATCAGCATATTTCACTTTCTTGTAATATGGTCATTTTGTCCCCACTAGAAGGGCTTTGGCTCGTGGATGGTACACCATACCCCGTCCAACTCGCCCACGTGCGTGCGTGCGAGGACTTCTTCTGCCGGAGTTCTTATTGGATCGTGGGCCGCACCTCCCACCGGACGGCTTTGATAACAACTGTCAGAGCCCCGCCCAACTCCGCATGATATTTGATAATGGGGCTGCATGACTTTAAAATGCGTCATGTTGAATTAACATGGGGTTTGACTTATAATATATAAATATATGTTATTGGAGGGTTCCCAACCCTTTGGGCTGGATTAATCTCTCAAGGCCCAGAGGGGAGCCAGGTAAACTCCCCTGTAGCCCTAGTGTGGTAGTGCAGTTTCGAACGTACAACCTCCGGGTGCAAACCGTGGTCCTAGGCCAACCGAGCTACCCTTGGGGTTATTTGACTCATAATATCAGGATAAGAATTTGGATATTTCCAATGTGGGAATAGCGGAGACTCACAATTGAAAGCCCATAGTTGACACGCTATGCCCCATGATTAAGGGTGCTGCCCGAACCATTTCTCACACCTTTTGTATATTCGGATATTTAAAGAATATAAGGTTATTTAAGGGAAGTCTTAGATTGGTAATATAAATCCATTTGTGGGGCTCAAATAGGTTGATAATGTGTAAGTATATGATCTGAATCCTTGTTTTTCTTAAGGTCTAATGTTATAAGTTCCAGGCTTCAGTACATTTATAATTGAAGAGAGAAAAGTTGCATTTGAGGCTGATGCTTGAGTTTAATTTTTTTTCATTTAGAGAATGGGGTATTGCCCAGTTGGTTGACAACCCCGCTTCTCATATGTAATACTCCCCACGTGTGCGGGTTGTCTCTTCTCACATGTGCGGGTACTCATTCCTCGCATAGCTGGGCTAACAAAAAAAAGTTCGTCCATTTAAAGTCCTTAAATACATTTTTTTAGCCTATTTGCACATTTTCATCCAAACCTAGCCTAGAAAAAGAAAAGAAAAAGAAAAAACAAACATTTAGAAAACCTTTCCATTTATTATGAAATTTTCATTATTAATATTAGTTCTCATTTTGTGTGAATATTTGGATTTTCAATCTGTTTGTATATATTTTCTCTACAATATGGAGGACTCGAACTTGCATTCTGTCACACGCACCCTTCACCCACAGGCCACGGGCCCTAACCTAGTGAACTGTATTTGATGTATGTATATTGCACTTTCATATAATACAGTACATAGGTAAAAGTTTAAAGATCGATCTAACTAATCCCAAATTTGGCCCATTTAACTCTATGAACTCTAAGCAAAGAACCAGGTCCATCCCATCATACCTAAATGCATGTTCAAGCCCATCTAAAAGGACTTCAAGTATAGGCCCATTGACAGTTAGTTTTCATTTTTTTGTTTGGTTTTTTTTTTCCGCTCTCAATAATCATGAATTGGGCCTGCATCGGATTATAATTTTTTTTTCCTATAAGGTATGTATTCACACACCCTCTCACACAAATCCACCTAAATCTCTTACCATTAGCGGAAAGGATTGATCTCTCGGGCTGTTTTTGTGGAAAGAAGATATCTTACCAATTGAGCTAACGGTGGATTGACTTTTGTAAGGAAAATACTCACACCCCCGCTCACCCATCAGATCACGTGAAGGCTTGAGCCGAGCGGGGACGAAGATCACCACTTATAGATCTTCCTACCATCTCTCCTCCAATCATCATCTCCTCCTTCCCACATGTGACACTTGGCCCACACAGCCTTTCCCCACCCCCTTTTCCACACTCTCCTCTTCAACAAACTACTATAAAAACTCTACAACCCCCTCTTCAGCATCTGCAAACTCTACGACCCTTCTATATATATATATGGGCCAGCTCGCTTAGGATAAGGTAAGCTCAAGTATGTAGTAGGTCCACTTGGGGACCCACGTGGAGATGGGGATGGGGAGATTTCAAGGACTCCCTACGATTTTCCTCTCTGTAAAAAAAATCAGCCCCAACTATGATTTCTATCATCTCCTTATGAGCCCAAAAGTTTAATGGTCAATAGTCCATTCGGATCGATACATAGTCAATCCAATGGTCCAGTAAATTCGGATCAAACCGAAAGTTGGTGAACATGTGCAATTTAGATAGTTCATGTGTTTGGTCCATTTGGATGGACCAAAGGTGGGCCCCCACAAGCATGTGCTTACCGAATTTTCTCCTAAGCTTGAGCTTAGGAGAGCCTTGCTCATATATATATATATTCGCATGAGAGACTCTTCAACGTCATACATAACCTAGTATCCAAAACCCTTCTTTTACTTTTATTTTTTTTATTTTGATATATTAGTCCTTAAATCTGGTATTTTCGATTTAATGATTGAAATTCAGATAATGCCACCAGAGTTGCCTAACTAAGGTTAATATTTTTCTTAAAACAATTTTGTGCCATATCCAATGATATCGTGGGAGTTATCAGTTTCTGTATCATACATCGCAACAAGCATGCGAATTCATATTTTTATATTATACGGAAAATGACATTTTGTGAAAAGTAAATACATATTTGACCACCATTTCTTATGTTCTATCATTTGGAAAATTTTTTCCTAAGATATTTTATAAAAGCCATGACATCATGGGACAATCTCATGATATCATGGGATTTATCACTTTTGTGACATACACTGTTCCCATGATATCATGGGATATGGAACAAAAAAGTTAAAAAAATGTTGACCAAAGTACTGTGATGACATTTTTTGAATTTCAATCTTAAAATTGAAAAAAAGGAGATTTGACATATTAATTCCTCTTAAACCCTGTTCCCTCAATTTCATAACTAAAAATATATTAATGTCACTAGAGTCGTTTGACTCTGGTCTATAAATTTTTTTTTTTACTTTTCTGCCCTGAATCCCATGATATCATCGGATCTGAATGTAAAAACCCATAACATCATGGGATCCAGGTCTAGAACAGAAGACGTCTAGATCTTTTAATATATGGGCTTTTCAACTTTTTATATTTCACTACTAAAAATATGGGTTTTGGCGCAGCAGAAAGCAGGAGGCCACTTATGACGGTCGCAAATAGGCCTATGGGCTAAAACCCTTTTATAAGGCACCCCGCATAAACCCATTTTTTCTTCTCCCTCTTTCTTTTTTCCCCTGCTCCCATGCTCTGCCCTCTCCCTCTCCATCTCCGTCTTCTCTTGCGCCGGTTCTCTCTCTCCCTCCCTCTCCCTCTCTGTCGCAGAAATCGCTCCCGCGCTCTGCCCTCCCACTGCACCAGCTACGCCACCGCCGGACGATCTGTTGCGTTGGAGCTGCCACCGCTGGTTCTCTCTCTCCCTCCCTCTCCCTCTCCCTATCCCTCTCTCTCACAAAAATCGACGATCTCCCTCTCTCTCGCGCTCGGATCCCTCCCCGTCGGATTTGGTACCCCCATCGCAACAGCGCCCACGCCCATCGCCATCTCTGTGCACACCGACCACCCCAGATCCACATCATCACCATCTTCATCCCCTCTCCATCGCCCTTTTCAGCCCTCTCCACCCTCAGGCAGCCATCATCATCTCCAGTCACAGAACCCATTATTGAGGCAGCACCCCCATTCACGTGGAACTCTGGGAAGAAGGCCATCCGCGCGGAATACTCATTTGGCCGAGAGGAACTCTGAATCTGATGATGACAATTAAAGGCATGATGCTGCAGAGGAAGAAACAGATGATGAGGATCATGCCTTTTTTGATACACGAGATTTCTTGTCATCAGGTTCTTTTAGAAGTAGTGGATCTGATTATCAGAGATCATCATTTGATTCTGATGATGACGATTTTTATGCCAATGGTGGTGATGCTTCCATGAAATCTGTTGGATTTACTTATCCTTATGTCCAGCGTCGTAAAAGATTGCCTGATCCAGTTGAAAAGGAGAAAGGAATCAGCCTCTGGTCTATGATTAAAGATAACATTGGGAAGGATCTCACCAAAGTCTGCCTTCCTGTTTACTTTAATGAGCCTTTGTCTTCTTTGCAAAAGTGCTTTGAAGATCTGGAATACTTTTTCCTTCTTGACCGAGCATATGAATGGGGCAAAAAGGCAAGCTTTCCGGGCCTCTTCATATTCAAGAAGTTTAGATCGGATGCTTTCCATATTAAAACTAGTTGTGATCCACTGATTTGCAGTTTTCGTTCATACCATTTTCATATTTGAGTTAGTTGTATAGTATTACATTTCTACAATTGAGGAATGACAGAGTGATTACAATCGAATCAATAAATAAATCTACTAAATATGGCACTAACACCCACTAACTGAAGACTCAAAGAAAAAGGTTGCACAAACGCCCCAACCCAAACCGGACATCTCCCTTCCCCAATTACAAAACCCACCCTTTATTGAAGACGTCCCCTCTAACCTTGGACTCATCCCCAAAACCTGTAATAGACCTAAAGAAGAAAGATTATACAAATTTGAATTTATTAATCTGCAAATGTGATTAATGTTGGATGAGATAATGGGTTTGAGGTTTGGTTTGAGACTTTCATAAGGTGAATTATATCTAATTACAGTTAACTCTTCTACTGATGTAGTTCACCGATGAAATCTAGTGTCTACATCTTGGATATGCATTTCACTCTACATTTTTTTCTCTTTGAAATGCATTTGGTTCTACAGTTCATGTTACACTGCCAAAATCCAAATGCATAAGATTGAATGAAGAGTTTCATTTTTAGCCACAAAGTTTTTGTGTATCATCACTTATAAAAAATAGTAATAAAAAAAGAGTTTTTTATTTAATGTTAGCTTGAAAGAGTGCAGTGCCTTTCACATTTAAAGAAATTCCATTATCATTGTGGCCATCTAATTGATTTTTCAGTTATGAGGATTCTTAACGTGGCTGCATTTGCTGTATCTGGATATGCTTCTACTGAAGGAAGAAGCTGCAAGCCATTTAATCCTCTTCTTGGGGAGACTTATGAAGCTGACTGTCAAGACAAAGGCATCCGCTTTTTCTCAGAGAAGGTTTCTACACAACCAATTTTCTTCAATGCATACTTGTTTATTATGTGGATTGAATCACTTGAGTTGAATATTCCTCACTATCTCTTAGGTTTCATTTCTAAACACTCCTGACACACATAAGAACCTGCAGTTTTCTGCTGCTAGAAACTGCTTAAGGTTCTAATCCTTTATGAATGTGGGCTTCAACTGATAAGATATGCTATAAATCTCTTTCGAGGATACATCTCAGTGGCCATGACCTGTGGGTTTGATCATTTTTTCTCTTTGTGATTTATTCCCAATTTGATATATGGATGCTACTTTCTCATACAAAGCTAATTCATTTGATATTACAAATACCCATGCTTCATTGGAAACTTGTATTGGGGAAATATGGAAATTATTAGATCTCACACCCGAATTCAAGTATTTTCATAACTGCAACTTGTCAAGAAAACCTTCTGGCATTTGCCTATGTGTAAGAAAGCATGTGAATAGAAGCTTGCTGACAACACAAGTAGTGCACTGGTTAGGCATTTCCCACTAGGGGAACAGGTCTTGGGATTGAGTCCTAGAGGTTTGTACTGGATTTGATCTTGCCTGAACTAATTATGCTATAACAGAAAAAAAAATCATGGAATACAAACATTCTGTGATCTATATAAAATTATATCATTAGCTCTCAAAAGCTTCGACTAAAAGAGACCTTACTTTGTTGCACAAAACAAGTAATGCTGATTAAATTTCAGTTAGTTGACAAGTCAACAAGGTGCTTCCGGTACCAAACCAGCGTGTATTGCAATGTAAGGCAAATCCAAGTGAAGGCAAAAAAAAAAAAAGTTTCTGGATTCTGCACGTCCGCTACTTGTATAATTTGTTAAGATGATATGTGAGGCATGATAAGATAGTATTTCATAATTACATATTGGTTTCAAGCTTGCTTCATATGTTCATTATACATCGACCGCATTTATTCTCACTTTTGTGGACTCCAAATTCATTTTGCCAAGTCATTCATCTTCTTTATAGGGCTAAGGAACCCTAATAAGATGTATTATATCATAATTAAAATATTCATGGATCTTGAGAAGTTTGTAAAAGAACTTCAAAAAATCCCAACCTAAAGATTTAATTTCTTGTATGCATGGTGGCTGTGTGCATGGTGGTGCAGCAGGTGGGCTGTGCAGGGTGGTGCAGCGGGTGGGCTGTGCAGGATGGGTGTGTGCTGGGTGGTGCAGCGGGTGGGCTGTGCAGGGTGGGTGTGTGCAGGGTGGTGCAGCAGGTGGCCGGGTGTGTGCAGGGTAGTGCAGCAGGTGGGCTGTGCAGGGTGGGTGTGTGCAGGGTGGTGCAGCAGGTGGGTGTCAATTGTTTTCTCTTTTCCTTTTCTTTTCGATTTTTTTTCTAATGTAGCTCAAAAGATTATAGCATCTGTGGTATCTCATTCTGAGAAATCAAATATTCAATTTATGAACTTGTTTCTCATCACACTCTAACCAGAGAATGTCAATTGTTTTGTTCGTCCTTTTCGTAAATCCTAATTATCAAAAGGTGTATGGAAGGGAGTAGAAAAGAAAGATGTTGCACATTTTTATTTGCTTTTGTAATTTTGTAGCAGTTGAGGATTCCTCTTATAAGTTCTTCTTGATTTTCAGGTGGGTGTTTTGGTATTTATTGGTTTATTACCTTGAATGGGTTATCAGGGATGTTTTCCTTTAATGTGGTGATTGAAAGTTGTTATGGTTTGATGTTGCAACCTACCGTGTAGTTGCAGTTGAGTCACTGTCACTGCCAAGGGATAGGAGTCATTCCAGGTACATGTATATATGTATCATTTGTGTATTGCAGATTTATCAACTTATCCATTGTTATTTTTTTTATTTTTTTGTACTTAAGTTGATTTGTAGAAGCTAGGTTTACTTGGAGGTGTCAGAAGAGCATAAGTTTACCTTGAATGGGTTATCAGGGATGTTTTCCTTTTCTGTGGTCATTGAAAGTTGTTATGGTTTGATGTTGCAGCCTACTGTGGAGTTGCAGTTGAGTCACTGCCATTGTCACTGCCAAGGGATAGGAGTCATTCCAGGTAGATGAGTACCGGGCTGAGATGTGCAACGCCATGTCGATTAATGATGAATCCAAGAACATAGTAACCAAGCGAATCTACAAGAAATATAAGCAGGTAACTCCAGAAGATGCATTTTGTGTGCTTATGCATCTTCATTTTCTCATAATGGTCGCGAACTTGGTTTTCCAAGTAACTGGTTTGGCCATAAAATTGTGTATGTATAGTATTAAAAGGCTATTATGAAGAACTTGGCACCTGAAGCGTAATAAAACTCTCACTGCTTTTGAGTTTTTCTTCATTGTTTGTGCTTTATCATTGCCTCCTTTATTAGTTTAATTATCCACTGATCTGCAGGTTAGAAAAGAAAATTGCTCAGACAAATGCAAAGATCGAGAAAATGGAGTTGGATATGAAGATCAAAGAGGCTTTAAAGACGGTAGCGTTGGGCACATCAAAGATCAAAGAGGATTCAACAGTGTACAAGAAGCCTTATGGATTATGGGGCAGGTTTGGCATCAAATTCCATAGCCTATAACGGATCAGGTTAGGTTGGGTACAGGGCCAGGTGGAAGTCTCTGCAGGTTTGGAAATCCCTAGTTTATGGGTGTCATTTACATATTAATTGAACTCATGTTTCACTTAAAAAAAGAAAAAGAAAAAGAAACCTTTAAACTCATGAAGGTGGTTGACTCAATGAGTAATTTCTAGGTTTTCTTTTTAGCATTGTGCTTTGATCTTGTTGCATTTTTTGAATATTGCTGATTTCTTTTCATGGTAATCTACTTTGAACCCTCATTTTGGGATGTTTTCCTTTCCATTTCTTTATTGTTGTGTAGGTACTGTCGTTGACAACAAGGTGTGCCATCCACGCAACCATGATTTTTACATGTGCTCACATGCTGGAATGATTGTAAGTTTCATCAAACTTATTATTTGGCTTCTTTTTTTGTTTTATTTTATTTTTTCAAAACTAGCTTCCTGTCCCAAAGTTTGAATCTGAAGCCCATCTTCCTTTTTCTTCATTGTATGCTTAGCTTAGCAAATATCATTGTGGGCCTGTTCCTTTGCATAAAATACAATCTTTGGTATGTGTGTGTTTAGCTTAGCAAATATCATTGCCCATCTTCCTTTTCAGAACTTCACAGCACTTGTTTTTGTTTGTCATTGTTGTATTCTTGGCAAATTCACTTAAGCTATTTTCTTTTGTATATTGCCTGGCGATCTTCTCCCACGAATTAGGTTTTCTTGACATAGAAGTACTGAGTATTATGGGAGGTTAGGGGTCTCTTGTCTTTTCATACATGTGAAAATGTGATATGAAAGTGGAATTTGCATATTTAAATTTTGCTTGTTAGTTTAACTTAAAGTAAACTTTACATGTGAAACACATGCCGTGTTTATTTGGAAGCACCATTTTCAAGAGTAAATGTTGAATGGTTTTGGATTACCTAAGTAAAATTTCTCAGATACTAGTATCTAATTGAATGTGGTATGACCTGTACTTGACTCACATTAAGGTGCTTAGGGTGATATGTTGAGTCGGTGTGGTGGCAGAGGATGGGGTTTCTGTGTGTAAGGCTCATTCGATTAGGATGGACTCTGGGTCTTATATGTTGACAAGATCAAGTTCCTCATGAGCTAGTTATATGAGCTGATTTGAATTGGCTAAAGCTGCTGCCACTGCTGGTTGTCAATATATCTGCTGGTTGTAAAATGATATACATGTCACATAGTGATAGTTTACTTGTTTAGAATTTTGGTTAGGGATGAGTAATGGATTTGGATGGATTTCAGATCTTCATATGAACATGAAAATGATACCTGTTTGATGTGATTACAGTAGGAAGAACATGATCTAGCACCATGCTTGGCTTTGTAACCATGGTCTAGCACCATGCTTCCTTGTATGAACTAGCTATGGACGCTAACTTTGTTTTTTTTTTCTTTTCTTTTCTTTTCTTTTTCTACAATTTGCTCCTAATGTTATTACCAAAGTCACCTCCTCTAGAGAGTTTTGTTTTGTTTTCTTCTTCAAGCCTTTGTTGTCTCTCCTTTGGTTCAACTTTGAGCCTATCATTTGCACAAATCTGTGTGCAAGTGGACTTCACTTGGATCATGTGCACATTGGATCATTATGGCACGCCTCTCCCAACAGTACCCTTAACCAATTAGAAGCTGAATTGCTTTTTGTTGTTTCAGTGTGTATTGGTTCCTCCTCAAATTTTGTTCCTTGTTATTAAAATATATTGATTTTTGTATAAATTGGAATTGCTTTTATGTTTCAACTTTCAGGATGCATTTGAGCTAGCACATGTTGAGTAAATTATGTCTGTGTGGAACAAATGCAGGTTACGAAATTGTGTGACTTGGGAATGGATCATAGTGCGTGCTCAGTGGAGTGGGCACAGGATGGCACGCAATTGGCTATAGGGACTAATCTAGGGGAAGTCCAGGTGAGAGATCTTTTAATATTTTAGTTGGTTAGCTGACCAATCAAGGCATTCTACATGGTAATCATCTTTGCTTCAACTGAACCATTTCATACATGAATTTCTACATATGTCAATCATCTTTGCATCAACTGAACCGCTACATATATGGTTTTCTACATAAACTCATCAACTTGGTGGAGTGATCTTTAATATTATTGAAAACTTGGAACTATTCTTGACTTTTTTTACTTTATAATATTTTAGTTGGTTACTTCTAGTTGGTTGGTATTTTATTAGAGATGGTTTTTATAACTATTCTTGATCTTTAATGTTTTAGGTAGTTTTTGTTAGAAGGTTTTATTGCTTTCTATTAGAGAGAGTTTTATTGCTTTCTATTATAGAGAGGTTACAAGGTCTGGTTTTCCTCCACCAAAACCATCTTTACTCACCTTGTATTTATTTTTTATGATATTTGTGCTGATTGGAGTTATGTTTTACTTTGCTGGCCATGCTCTGTTTAAAATTTATTCTTTATGTCAATGTGATTCACATTTCACACAAGGATGTGCTTGGACATCCTGACCATTTGGGGTTTGTGTTTGCTGTGGGGTTCTTTTATGTCAATGTGATTCTGCATTTCTGTCTTAAGATTTTCAATGCATGTATTACTTATGCCAATGGCTTGCTAAGCTGGACATTGCAAACTGGTTTGTTCTGATCATTGTTGATGGATGGGTCTTGTCATCAGGTGGCTTTATCCAATAATCTCTGTGAACTCATTGTACTTTGCTTTAGGGAGTTAGTTGAAGACACGGTTGGGCAGAATATTGAATCTTCTTGTAAACATGATTCTCACTACAAGCTGGACATTGTAAACATAATATTTTTTCCATATATATTGTGGTTTGTTAATTTGTTTGGTTTTGGGGTTGTAAAAGTTCCCCGGGGCATTCGTGCAAAATTATGTGTTAAGAAGTTAAGCTTTTTAGATGTTCATCGGAAGAAAATTTGAGATCTGCTTCATCAGTTATAAATTGTTAAGAAGTTTTGCATGGTTGACTTAGAAATTTGCTATTTTTATTTTAGTTCCAATTATGATACAGATGGTTTATTTTTATTTTTATTGTTATTGTGGCTATGACTTCAGTGGTTCACGGCTCTTGAGAAGTTTTTTTTTTTTTTTTATAAAAATTTAATACCTGGCGGCCGCTAAAGGTATTAAAAAACTATTAGCGATCGCCAATGGCGGTCGCTAAAGGTATTAAATTTTTTTTAAAAAAAACTATGTATTGACTATGAGCGACCGCCAATACTAAAAACTAGATGGCGGTCGCTAATACCCTTTTACGATGAAGTTTATACGGCCGGTACTTGGCAGTCGCTAAAGAGTATTACCGACTGCCGGGTAACTTTTAGCGACGGCTAACGGCGGCCGCTAAAAGTCATTTTTCTAGTAGTGTTGGATCCCATGATATCATTGGATCTAGAGTAGAAAAGTAAAGAAAAAATGTGGACCAGAGTCAAACGATCGAATCTAGTGACATTAATAGATTTTCAGTCATAAATTTAGAGATGTAGGGTTTAAGGGGGATTAATATGTCAAATCCCCTTGAAAAAATTAGATTTAAGGAGGACTAATATGTCAAACCCCCCCCCCCCCCCCCCCCCCCCCCCCCCCCCTCCCCCAACCGTCTTCTTGTAGTTTTCTACTGTAGTTCTTTTTGTTTCATAGGTGATAGGTGCACCACTTGATTGAGAAGTGCCTTAACTTTTTTTCACTTTATCTAGTTGAACTATTCTTCTTACATGATCCAAAGTAGCTGTAGCTTGCAACTCCTCCTCCACTTGTCTGTGATCTTGAAAGCTGGCCCGTTTGGTAACTATATATCTAGAATAAAGTGAGGTGAAGCCTCAAATCAAGAAAGAATAAAATATAAGGGGGTTATAGTGGTTTGATAAGGATTTTTATTTTTTTTTATTAATTCTTTTGTATTTTTTGTGTAAATGATGTTTTTTTTTATCATTTAGTAGTAGGGCTGTAAGCGGTCGGTTTTCGGTCGGTTTTACAACATATGACACTCGGGCCGAAACTTTCGGTTTTACAATTTTGCAATAACCGAAACCGATCAAAGTACATATACTGGACATTGGAAACTGAAATTTTGGTTCGGTCGGTTTCGGTCGGTCTTCGGTTAATGGGCTGGGCCTAATTTTGTTGGGCTTCAACAATAAAATTTATACTTTTTTGGGTCTAAATTATTAAATCCAAATACTGTTTTTGGGCCAAAATCATACATACCAAATTTAGCCTATAAACTATAAAACCATTACATACAATTACATACCAAGACAAATAGCCAAAAGCCCAAAATATAAAAACCATTAAATCACATCAAGTATGTGTATCGTGTAAGACACTAAGACTTACTTATGTGTAAGTCTTACACTTACACAGATACATATATGTATATATATGTATTATGTCATATAAAAAATATATATAAATAATATTTAGTAATTTGTTCGGTCGGTTCGGTTTTAACCGAACAGTTTCTACAAAATTATAAAAATCGACTGTTGAAAAAAAAAACTTACAAAAACCGTTCGGTCGGTTTTGTTTTTAAAAAATCTATAAACCGGCCAAACGGTCGGTTCGGTTTTCACGGTTAATTTTGACAGCCCTATTTAATAGCGTGAAGATGTTTTTTTACCTATATTTTTTTTTTCAAAGAAGGGGAATTTTGAATTTGTGTAATTCTGATATAACCCCCATCTTTTTTCATGTATTGGCAAATGGAGGCTTTACTTTATCTTCATTTTAACAATAAATTACCGAACGGGGGATCAATACTTTTCTTTCTACTTTCTGTTGTCGTCAGTTTCTCCTTGGAGGATTTCGATAGCATCTTCATGAGGATACATTCCCTTGTCTCCATCTCAGATATCCTGTCCTCTCTCGTAAGCGAGTAGGCCTTGTCACGCCCCCGGACCGAGGACCCGTTAAACGAGACCTTAATCCGGGGTCGTGGCGCGACGGGCCGGAAAATTCCGCCCGCACACGCTAGTTTCCCACAGGTTTCTACGGTAAGGATCCCCGAAATCCGATCCAACAGTGATTAATAAGAATCACATTCATACGAAAACTTACGCGGAAGCATTGTAGCAAACATAAAAGTCCATATCATATGAGTATAATGAGAACGCACAAGGCTAGCATAAAAAAGAGAAACATTCTATAGAAAGGCCCCAAAGTTAGTTTCAAGTTTAAATACGAAAGTAAAGTTAGCCAATAATTACAATTTTTTTCCCAAAAGAATAAGCCAACAATGGCTACAACAAGATCCCAAAAAGAATAGTATCTATGCCAAAATGTGATCGAAGCTCCAGAAACAACCCGACGTCTAAACGACATCATCGGGCTGCCACTCGCCTTCCACAAGAACTATAGGTTCTGCCTCGAAGTACCCCTCAATAGCGAGGGGCTCGACATTTGGCACCAAGCAAAAAGGGTCAGACATGACGGTCTGGCAAGCAAATATAACAAATAATAAGATGATAGAAAGGTAAAACATTAAATAAATGAGGGATACGATTAAAGTCCTATATAACATAAATGATAAGATAGAAGATAAACATCTTAAAAGTTTACGAATCCAATACTATGATAAGTGAAATAGACAAGAACCATAAGATAAAACATTAAACGTATAAAACATTGGCAGACCACGTAGAGCTAAATTCTCATGTTACCGAAGTAACGGGAGCAGACAAAACCGTAGCCACTACTCGTGGGACCGGAACGAACATAGTCGTTATCAAACAAAACCGTAGCCACTACACGTGGGACCGGATATAAACCGTTGCCATGGTCGGTACAGACAGAATCCAAACTGCAGTTGGTGAACAAATTAAAGATTCCAAGCCGGATGATCAGTCCGACAAGGTAACCTAAGCTTAGTGGTGCCATTAGAGTAAAAGTTTGAAACCTCGAAGTAGTGCAAATTCGTTCATAAAAATACATTTCCAAAAATCGATATGAAAACTACTCCGAACAAATACATATCTCACGTATCGACGAATCCGAGCAAAATAGATGAGTAGTGTTATCAATATCTATAAATGTGGTAAACCAGCCCAAAGCATTCAAATAGATTTATAAATGAATCCGGACAAACCTTTTTACAAGGACTGAACTTAGCGTATGATGATTCAACAGTCTACTGTGGGTCGTCTTTATGTACATTTGACCCCCTATTGTCATTAATTAATAGGAGTTTGGTGCCACAGAAGATCCTAGACAATAAAAAGGGATGAAATGTACATTGAGACTTGAAAGATTTCCCAAATGGTTTTATTCATAGTTCAAATAAATTTACATAATGGTTCTATGATTTAAAAAGGGGCTGAATGGGCTACAATTATAGAAAAGGGATTGGGCTGAATTGGACTTGAATATGGGCTTGAAGTGAGCCTGGAGAACGGTCCAACAATCCACTTTTTGCAATTCTTCTCATTTCAGTCCGATCGATCGGACAGCGGCGAATTTCAGCCTATTTGGTTGGATCCCCCCCCCCTGTCCAATCCCTATCCATTTTCTTTCTTTCCCCTTCTTCCATACACATCTCCATGAGTATCTGGGCCCTTTCATGACCTCCTCAACTCATCAAATCATCATTCAATAATCATTCTAAACAACCAATCAAACACTTTTAAATTAAATATTTCCTCCATTCTTTGAACACAAAGACTTGACATAAATAAGACTCATTACAAGATGACCAAATTCAAAAACCAAGTTTCAATTCATTGCAAAACAATTACACAATAGATTCAAACATAAACATGAATCCATTCATCCAAAGTAAATCTATAAATCATGAAAAGATTAGAACATAGGAATGAAATACCATGAAATGAAGCTTAATAAAAAGAATCATCATATTAATTGAAAAATCCACTTGCCTCAAGCCAAGATGAGAGAAATATAACTCCTCAAACAACCCTCTAGGGCCTCAAGCTCCAAATCTACAAAAACCACAAAATTCCCAAAAAAGAACCCTAAAAATCAACTTTTGCAAATCTCAAGGGAAAACTCTTGCATGAGTGATGAAAACACTCTAAATGAAGAGGAAAATAAAGATTTCAAGTCTGGAAAGCCATTGCTAACCTTGAAAAGCTCAAACGAAGAAGAGAAGCTTGAAAGAGAACATTGCCCTAGCTCAAATCCTGAGAAAAAGTTGTCTTTGGAAAGCTTGAATGATGAGGAAGAACCCTAGGAGATCAATCCTCCACGAAATCTCCAAGAGATAGGTGTTCCAGATGAGAGAGAAAGTTGCTGGAAGAGAGGGAAAGCCCTTGGCTCCAAACTGTACAGGAAAAGAAGAATGAAGGAGAAGAAGAGAGCTCATCTCTTATAAGATGGGTTTGTGGGCCCCGATCTTCACAAGGCTAAAAATGGCATTTGCGGGCCCCGAATGGAAACGACGAAGAAGACAAAAATGATCAACGAAATTTCTACTTTCCAAAAAGTATATTTTTGTCAATTTATTTTTGAAATTTGGGTAAGATTTTGTGTGAAAGGTCAGTTTTGCCCTTTTTCTCGAAAAATGCAATTTCTGATCATTAAATCGAAATGGTCAAAACATGAAAGTTGATAATCTAAATGAAATGAGTCAAAATGCACAAAAATTGGGATTTTACAAAAATCAAAGTTACACCCCAAAGGTTCACACACAACACACGGGCGCCCCGGCCCGCGTCAACCCTAAGTCAACGACTCTCAAAAATTTCCAAAGCTATTCAAACATTCTAATCTAGTTTAAGAAAATAAGCGATTCGTCTACTAACCCCACTTATCAACTAATCACGGTTAAAATATAATTATATATTCCAAACCTGGGTCGGGGTCTGACATCCTCCACCACTAAAAGTCACATTTGGTCCTCCAAATGATCACTAACCTCTGGAAACAGCTGAAGGTATTTCTTCTGGACCTGATCACGAAGTTCCCAAGTGGCCTCTTCTGGTCCATGATTCTCCCAACGAATCTTTACCCACTGAATTGTTCTGTTTCTCAGCTCTTGCTCTTTTGTGTTAATAATCTCTGCCGGTTTCTCAATGTAGGTGGCATCTTCTCGAACATCCAACGGTTCGTGATGTAGCACGTGTGAAGGGTCCGAGACATACTTCCTTAGCATTGACACGTGAAACACATTGTGCACACCCGAAAGTTCTGGAGGCAAAGCTCTCTATATGCCACGTCCCCGATACGACTCAGGATCTCATACAGTCCAATGAATCTCTTAGACAATTTGCCCTTCTGCCCAAATCTCAGCGTTCCTATGACCGGAGATACTTTCAAAAATACTTTGTCTCCAACTTTGAATTGTAGATCCTTCCTTCGAACATCAGCATAGCTTTTCTGTCGGCTTCTCGAAATCTTCAATCGTTCATGAATAATTCTGACTTTATCACTCGTTTCTTCAACCAAAGAGGGACCATGAAAACTACGTTCTCCAACTTCTTCCCAACACACTGGGGTCCTACACTTCCTGCCATACAACGCTTCGAAAGGGGCCATTCCTATGCTTGAATGGTAACTGTTGTTGTAGGCAAACTCACAGAGAGGTAAATTCTCATCCCATTGATTCTTGAAATCAAGTACACAAGCTCTAAGCATGTCTTCAAGGGTCTGAATAGTTCTCTCCAATTGACCATCAGTCTGCGGGTGATATGCTGTGCTGAATTGAAGCTTCGTTCCCATCGATTCATGTAGGGTCTTCCAAAATCTCGAAACAAATCTACTATCTCGATCTGAAGTAATGGAGACCGGCTGCCCATGACGACTAACGATCTCCTTCACGAAGGCTTGTGCTAAGGTCAACATGTGCATTTTCTTCCCGGTCTTCAAAGGAATAAAGTGTGCCGACTTCGTTAACCGATCTACTATGATCCAAATAGCATTGTTCCCTCTGCTTGTAGTCGGTAGACCCGAGACGAAATCCATAGTCAGGTGTTCCCATTTCCACTCTGGAATTTCTAATGGCTGCAAAAGACCAGGTGGTTTCTGATGTTCTGCCTTCACCAATTGACAAGTCATGCATCTGGATACGAAGGCTGCTATCTCTCTCTTCATATTGTTCCACCAAAAATGACTCTTCAAATTTTGGTACATCTTCGTGCTCCCCGGGTGTACAGAATACCTCGTATTGTGAGATTCTACCATAATGTCATTCTTCAAATTATCTATCTTTAGAAAACAAAGCCTGCCACGGAAGTACAAAACTCCATCCATGATCTGAAAATCTGGGCACTCGGAGATGTGTTCCACAATTTTAGCCAAGTCTGGATCTTGCATCTGACTGTCCTTGATTTTTTGAATGAAGACGGGCTCAGACACTGTCATATTTGCCAACACAACTCCTTCCCTCAAGGGTTGGAACTCTACTCTCAATTTTTCGAATTGCTGAAAATTGTAAAACCCTTGCAAACTGGCTAAACAAACTGATTTTCTACTCAATGCATCTGCCACTACGTTAACCTTCCCCGGATGATAGATGATCGGGAAATCATAGTCTTTGATGTACTCCATCCACCTTCTTTGCCTCATGTTTAATTCTTTCTGAGAAAACAAGTATTGGAGACTACGGTGATCCGAATGAACTTCAAAATTTTCCCCGTATAAATAGTGTCTCCACATCTTCAACGCGAACACTATCGCTGCCAACTCCAAATTGTGCGTCGCATATTTCTTCTCGTGTTCCTTCAATTGCCTCGAGCCATACGCTATCACATTCCCATTTTGCATCAGAACACATCCAAGTCCTACGCCTGAAGCATCAGTATAGATAACAAAACCACCACTCCCCGAAGGTAAGGTGAGGACAGGCGCTGAGGTTAACCTTTTCTTCAACTCTTCGAAACTAGCTTCACATTTCTCTGACCATACGAATGGCACATTCTTTCGGGTCAACTTGGTCAAAGGTGCTGCAATGGATGAAAATCCCTGTACAAATCTCCTATAGTATCCTGCTAATCCCAGAAAACTCCTAATCTCAGTCACATTCTTTGGCTTCTCCCAATTAATGACTGCTTCTATCTTTGCTGGATCAACGGCTAGTCCTTCTCTAGAAATGATGTGACCAAGTAAAGTGACTTGCTCTAGCCAAAACTCACACTTCCCAATCTTCGCATACAACTGGTTATCTCTCAACAACTGCAATGAAGTCCTCAAGTGCTGCTCATGGTCTTCTCTTGACTTGGAATACACTAGAATGTCATCAATGAAGATGACTGTGAACTGATCTAGATAGGGTGCAAAGTTCTTGTTCATACGGGCCATAAATACCACTGGTGCATTCGTCAGTCCAAAGGGCATCACCAAAAATTCATAGTGCCCGTATCTAGTCCGAAAAGCTATCTTCGGGACGTCTGATTCTCTAACTCTCAACTGATGGTATCTGGACCTCAAATCTATCTTCGAGAAACATTCTGCTCCTTGCAACTGATTAAACTACTCGTCTATCCTAGGCAAAGGGAACTTGTTCTTGATGGTCACTTGGTTCAATTTTCTGTAGTCTATACACATCCTCAAGCTTACATCATTCTTCTTGACAAATAGAACTGGGGCTCCCCATGGTGAAACACTTGGCCTAACAAAGCTTTTGTCTAGTAACTCTTATAACTGTAGTTTCAATTCTCCTAACTCTGCTGGAGCCATCCTGTAAGGAGCAATGGAGATCGGAGCAGTCCCTGGCATCAACTCTATTGTGAACTCAACCTCTCTGACAGGTGGTAAGCCTGGAATCTCTTCCGGAAAAACATCGAGAAATTCACACACTACCGAGATATCCTCCACCCCTTGGGACTATTCATCGTTGGAGATAAAAGCAATGAATCCTTCACATCCTGATCTTAACAACTTAGCTGCAGAAAGAGCTGAAATAAACCTAGCTGGAGGAACCCTTTTCTCTCCCTGAAATTTCACCCCGGAGAATATCCCATCCAATCTAAAAGCAATGGTCTTGCTATAGCAATCCATAGAGGCATGATGTCTCGCTAACCAATCCATGCCTAAAATGACATCGAAGTCATGCATAACTAAGGTAATAAGGTCTGCAGGGAATATGACATCTCCTATCTTCACTAGACAACTAGGGTAAAATGTATTACACACAACTTGTTTCCCTACCGGAGTAGTAACAGTCAAAACAAACTCTAATTCTCTAGCAGGCACACTAATCATTTTAATAAACACATGGGATATGAAAGAGTGAGTAGATCCCGAGTCAAACAACACTTTAGCTTCTACTTCACAAATTAAGAGTTTACCTTCCACAACATCTCCCGCTGCTTTAGCGTCCACTTGATTGAGGTGATTGAGGCGACCTTGCTGACGCGGTCTATTCTTGTTCTGATTCTGCCTTCCTTGCTGCACATTCCGATTCTGTTGCGGTGGACGGACATTCTGATTTTGTGGTTGCTGAAGGGGTTGCTGATTCTGCTGCTGTCTTGGTTGATTTTGAACTGCCTGCTGGTTCTGCTGAGGTGCCTGCCTTGGTGGCTGCTAAGGTGCCCTATTGCCTTGATTTCTGTTATTTGGGCAATCCTTCATTTGGTGATCTGTGCCACCACACTTAAAACACGCACCAGTAACTCTATAGCACTGCTGAGAAGGGTGATTCTTGCCACAATGCTCACACCCACCTTGAGCTGGAGTATTCTGCTGCTTCTTCTGTCTCTTGCCTTGATAAGATTTATGCCCTCCTTGGTATTGCTGCCTCTTCCTCTGATTATCCTTGATGATCTGATTGTTGATGTCTTCAAATCTATAAGCTCTTTTGATAGCCTCTTGGAAAGTAGTGGGTGGTACCACACCTAATGCATCCCTTAAGATGATGGGATTAATCCATCCATAAACTTGGTGATTTTCTTCTCTTCCGTGTCCACATGCTCCGGTGCATAACGAGACAATTTCTCAAACTCGGTAAGATATTCAAAAACGGTCATGTCCTCTTGCTTGAGCAACTGAAACTCTGCTGCTTTTTGCTTCTTGATGTGAGCAGGGACATACTTTTAACTGAACTACTGTTTGAAGGTGGCCCAAGCAATCTCATTCTCAATATTCTGATAACCCTCCTTAATGGTTTTCCACCAAATATCTGCCAGTCCGGTGAACATAGAGGCTGCTAGAAGAACTTGTTGCCTACCTATGCATGTAAAAATATCGAAGATGTTCTCCGTGTGAGCTAACCAGTCATCAGCTGCCAAAGGATCTTCTTGTCCTGTAAACTCCTTAGGACCTCTCTTTCTGAACTTCTCAAACAAGATATTAGGATCCCGGTCTCTGTTCTGCATAGCTTCCATATTAGGCATTGGTTCTGGCCTCCTTCCCAAAACTTAAAGCAATTGCCTCTGAACCTGTGTCAATTCTTCGTCTTTCTTTGCCATCTATTCTTGGAATCTAGCTTGATTCTCATTGGCCCTCTGTTGTTGTTCAACTAACATCTGCATGAGCTATTGAAATTGACCTGTCATTTGATTCTCAACCCCACTGTCATTGTTACTGCCTGATGCATTCGCATTCGCTAGAGGTCTGCGTGGAGGCATAGTGCTGCAAAACAACTTGTTAGTACAATAAAATATAATAATAAGGCGTTCCCAAACCCAATCGATGCTAACTAACAGTAGTTCTAACGAATCCTTGCCACGTCCTTATGTTTCTAATCCAATTTTAATTGCCTCAAATATTTCTCGCTCTGATACGAAGCCTATCACGCCCCCGGACCGAGGACCCGTTAAACGAGACCTTAATCTGGGGTCGTGGCGAGACGGGCTAGAAAATTCCCCCCGCACAATCTAGTTTCCCACAGGTTTCTGCGGTAAGGATCCCCGAAATCCGATCCAACAGAGATTAATAAGAATCACATTCATACGAAAACTTACGCGGAAGCATTGTACCAAACATAAAAGTCCATATCATATGAGTATAATGAGAACGCACAAGACTAGCATCAAAAACAGAAACATTCTATAAATAGGCCCCAAAGTTAGTTGCAAGTTTAAATACAAAAGTAAAGTTAGTCAATAATTACAATTTTTTTCCCAAAAGAATAAGCCAACAATGGCTACAACAAAATCCCAAAAAGAATATTATCTATGCCAAAATGTGATCGAAGCTCCAGAAACAACCCGACGTCTAAACGACATCATCGGGCTGCCACTCGCCTTCCACAAGCACTATAGGTTCCGCCTCGAAGTGCGCCTCAACAACGAGGGGCTTGACATCTGGCACCAAGCAAAAAGGGTCAGACACGAAGGTCTGGCAAGCAAATATAACAAATAACTGGATGATACAAAGGTAAAACATTAAATAAATGAGGGATACGACTAAAGTCCTATATAACAGAAATGATAAGATAGAAGATAAACATCTTAAAAGTTTACGAATCCAATACTATGATAAGTGAAATAGACAAGAACCATAAGATAAAACATTAAACGTATAAAACATTGGCAGACCACGTAGAGCTAAATTCTCCTGTTACCGAAGTAACGGAAGCAGACAAAACCATAGCCACTACTCGTGGGACCGGAACGAACATAGTCGTTATCAAACAAAACCGTAGCCACTACACGTGGGACCGGATATAAACCGCTGCCATGGTCGGTACAGATAGAATCCAAACTGCAGTTGGCGAACAAATTAAAGATTCCAAGCCGGATGATCAGTCCGACAAGGTAACCTAAGCTTAGTGGTGCCATTAGAGTAAAAGTTCGAAACCTCGAAGTAGTGCAATTTCGTTCATAAAAATATATTTCCAAAAATCGATAAGAAAACTACTCCGAACAAATACAAATCTCACGTATCGACGAGTCTGAGCAAAATAGATGAGTAGTCTTGTCAATATCTATAAATGTGGTAAACCAGCCCAAAGCATTCAAATAGATTTATAAATGAATCCGGACAAACCTTTTTACATGGAATGAACTTAGGGTATGATGATTCAACAGTCTACTGTGGGTCGTCTTGATGTACATTTTACCCCCTATTGTCATTAATTAATAGGAGTTTGGTGCCACAGAAGATCCTAGACAATAAAAAGGGATGAAATGTATATTGAGACTTGAAAGATTCCCCAAATGGTTTTATTCATAGTTCAAATAAGTTCACATAATGGTTCTATGATTTAAAAAGGGGCTGAATGGGCTACAATTATAGAAAAGGGATTGGGCTAAATTGGACTTGAATATGGGCTTGAAGTGAGCCTGGAGAACGGTCCAACAATCCTCTTTTTGCAACTCTTCTCATTTTAGTCCGATCGATCGGACTCATTGGCCGATCGATCGGTCCTGAAATGCTCTCGGTTATTTACAGTCCGATCGATCGGACTTGAAATGCCCACAGTCCGATCGATCGGACAGCGGCGAATTTCAGCCTATTTGGTTGGATCCCCCCCCCCTTTGTCCAATCCCTATCCATTTTCTTTCTTTCCCCTTCTTCCATACACATCTCCATGAGTATTTGGGCCCTTTCATGACCTCCTCAACTCATCAAATCATCATTCAATAATCATTCTAAACAACCAATCAAACACTTTTAAATTAAATATTTCCTCCATTCTTTGAACACAAAGACTTGACATAAATAAGACTCATTACAAGATGACCGAATTCAAAAACCAAGTTCCAATTCATTGCAAAACAATAACACAATAGATTCAAACATAAACATGAATCCATCCATCCAAAGTAAATCTATCAATCATGAAAACATTAGAACATAGGAATGAAATACCATGAAATGAAGCTTAATAAAAAGAATCATCATATTAATTGAAAAATCCACTTGCCTCAAGCCAAGATGAGAGAAATATAACTCCTCAAACAACCCTCTAGGGCCTCAAGCTCCAAATCTACAAAAACCCCAAAATTCCCAAAAAAGAACCCTAAAAATCAACTTTTGCAAATCTCAAGGGAAAACTCTTGCATGAGTGATGAAAACACTCTAAATGAAAAGGAAAACAAAGATTTCAAGTCTGGAAAGCCATTGCTAACCTTGGAAAGCTCAAACGAAGAAGATAAGCTTGAAAGAGAACCTTGCCCTAGCTCAAATCCTTAGAAAAAGGTGTCTTTGGAAAGCTTGAATGATGAGGAAGAACCCTAGGAGATCAATCCTCCATGAAATCTCCAAGAGATAGGTGTTCCGGATGAGAGAGAAAGTTGCTGGAAGAGAGGGAAAGCCCTTGGCTCCAAACCGTGCAGGAAAAGAAGAATGAAGGAGAAGAAGAGAGCTCATCTCTTATAAGCTGGGTTTGTGGGCCCCGATCTTCACAAGGCTAAAAATGGCATTTGCGGGCCCCGAATGGAAACTACGAAAAAGACAAAAATGATCAACGAAATTTCTTCTTTCCAAAAAGAATATTTTTGTCAATTTCTGAAATTTTTGAAATTTGGGTACAGATTTTGTGTGAAAGGTCAGTTTTGCCATTTTTCTCGAAAAACGTAATTTCTGATCATTAAATCGAAATGGTCAAAACATGAAAGTTGATAATCTAAATGAAATGAGTCAAAATGCACAAAAATTGGGATTTTACAAAAATCAAAGTTATACCCCAAAGGTTCACACACAACACACGGGCGCCCCGGCCCACGTCAAGCCTAAGTCAACGACTCTCAAAAATTCCCAAAGCTATTCAAACATTCTAATCTAGCTTAAGAAAATAAGCTAATCGTCTACTAACCCCACTTATCAACTAATCACGGTTAAAATATAATTAAATATTCCAAACCTGGGTCGGAGTCTGACATCCTCCACCACTAAAAGTCACATTTGGTCCTCGAAATGATCACTAACCTCTGGAAACAGCTGAGGGTATTTCTTCTGGACCTGATCACGAAGTTCCCAAGTAGCCTCTTCTGGTCCATGATTCTCCCAACGAATCTTTACTCACTGAATTGTTCTGTTTCTCAGCTCTTGCTCTTTTGTGTCAATAATCTCTGTCGGTTTCTCGATGTAGGTGGCATCTTCTCGAACATCCAACGGTTCGTGATGTAGCACGTGTGAAGGGTCCGAGACATACTTCCTTAGCATTGACACGTGAAACACATTGTGCACACCCGAAAGTTCTGGAGGCAAAGCTACTCTATATGCCACTTCCCCGATACGACTCAGGATCTCATACAGTCCAATGAATCTCTTAGACAATTTGCCCTTCTGCCCAAATCTCAGCGTTCCTATGACCGGAGATACTTTCAAAAATACTTTGTCTCCTACTTTGAACTGTAGATCCTTCCTTTGAACATCAGCATAGCTTTTTTGTCGGCTTCTCGAAATCTTCAATCGTTCATGAATAATTCTGACTTTATCACTCGTTTCTTTAACCAAAGAAAGACCATGAAAACTACGTTCTCCTAACTTCTTCCCAACACACTGGGGTCCTACACTTCCTGCCATACAACGCTTTGAAAGGGGCCATTCCTATGCTTGAATGGTAACTGTTGTTGTAGGCAAACTCACAGAGAGGTAAATTCTCATCCCATTGATTCTTGAAATCAAGTACACAAGCTCTAAGCATGTCTTCAAGGGTCTGAATAGTTCTCTCCAATTGACCATCAGTCTGCGGGTGATATGCTGTGCTGAATTGAAGCTTCGTTCCCATCGATTCATGTAGGGTCTTCCAAAATCTCGAAACAAATCTACTATCTCGATCTGAAGTAATGGAGACCGGCTGCCCATGACGACTAACGATCTCCTTCACAAAGGCTTGTGCTAAGGTCAACATGTGCATTTTCTTCCCGGTCTTCAAAGGAATAAAGTGTGCCAACTTCGTTAACCGATCTACTATGATCCAAATAGCATTGTTCCCTCTGCTTGTAGTCGGTAGACCCGAGACGAAATCCATAGTCAGGTGTTCCCATTTCCACTCTGGGATTTCTAAGGCTGCAAAAGACTAGGTGGTTTCTGATGTTCTGCCTTCACCAATTGACAAGTCATGCATCTGGATACGAAGGCTGCTATCTCTCTCTTCATATTGTTCCACCAAAAATGACTCTTCAAATTTTGGTACATCTTCGTGCTCCCCGGGTGTACAGAATACCTCGTATTGTGAGATTCTACCATAATGTCATTCTTCAAATTATCTATCTTTGGAACACAAAGCCTGCCACGGAAGTACAAAACTCCATCCATGATCTGAAAATCTGGGCGCTCGGAGATGTGTTCCACAATTTTAGCCAAGTCTGGATCTTGCATCTGACTGTCCTTGATTTTTTGAATGAAGACGGGCTCAGACACTGTCATATTTGCCAACACAACTCCTTCCCTCAAGGGTTGGAGCTCTACTCTCAATTCTTCGAATTGCTGAAAATTTTAAAACCCTTGTAAACTGGCCAAACAAACTGATTTTCTACTCAATGCATCTGCCACTACGTTAACCTTCCCCGGATGATAGATGATCGGGAAATCATAGTCTTTGATGTACTCCATCCACCTTCTTTGCCTCATGTTTAATTCTTTCTGAGAAAACAAGTATTGGAGACTACGGTGATCCGAATGAACTTCAAAATTTTCCCTGTATAAATAGTGTCTCCACATCTTCAACGCGAACACTATCGCTGCCAACTCCAAATTGTGTGTCGCATATTTCTTCTCGTGTTCCTTCAATTGCCTCGAGCCATACGCTATCACATTCCCATTTTGCATCAGAACACATCCAAGTCCTACGCCTGAAGCATCAGTATAGATAACAAAACCACCACTCCCCGAAGGTAAGGTGAGGACAGGCGCTGAGGTTAACCTTTTCTTCAACTCTTTGAAACTAGCTTCACATTTCTCTGACCATACGAACGGCACATTCTTTCGGGTCAACTTGGTCAAAGGCGCTGCAATGGATGAAAGTCCCTGTACAAATCTCCTATAGTATCCTGCTAATCCCAGAAAACTCCTAATCTCAGTCACATTCTTTGGCTTCTCCCAATTAATGACTGCTTCTATCTTTGCTGGATCAACTGCTAGTCCTTCTCTAGAAATGATGTGACCAAGAAAAGTGACTTGCTGGATCAACTACCGAATTGCAAGAGTATGATGCCTCCTGCGTGGCTTCTTTGAATTGAGGTGGCATGAAATCACTGAGAGTAAATTATCTTACCCCCTTTGAAGTCTCTGGAAGGGATGTTTTTATTGCCTCCAGTGAAGCGGTAGAGGAAGCCTCTGCCTTTTCTTTGACTTCTTGTTTTGGCTGGGTCTTCTCTTGCCATTTGAGCTTGAGGAGATATTTCCTAGCCTGCCTTTCGCTGTTAAGCTATAGGCTTTGTTTTCACGACCTTCCAATTTTCATCTTCTAGGAGATCGGGATGTACCCATATGGGTTGTCCGTCTGGTGTCGGGTAAGGAACTAGTTCCTCGGACGCTTGGATTGAGTTTATCACCTTGAAGGAAGTAGTGATCTTCTTCTTCAGTGATTTTGATGTTTGTTCACATGTCACCGTGTTGATGGAGGCAGACCCATAGTTATTGTCAAAGGTGATGACTCCATTTTTCCACATCTCGTTTATTTTATCCCTCACAACGAAGCATTGATTGGGAGGATGGGAGATCATTTGATGGTATGGATAGTACCGAGGATCGTTGGTTTTGCCAACATCACCCGGTCTTTTTGGTTCAGGCAAGGTGAGCTTGCCGTTTGCCACAAGAGCCCCGAAGATTTCATCAACATCTTCATTAAACGGGTATTTCTTCTCTACTCGTTCTTTGAAGGCATCAGAGAGTTCGGGTCTCTTACCAGCAGCTTTGTTTTCAGCTTTCTTTGGTGGCTGAGGAGCTGACTTGGTCTGCACATTGAGGACCTCTTTCTTCTTTGGTTTAGAGGTTGTAATGGCGGTTGGCTCTTTTCTTGATGATTTTTTACTGTTGAAGTCTTTAATCACCGTTTCAGCTTCCATGGAAGCTTCTAGGAGTTCTCCCAGGTTTTTTGATTTGTTGCCGATGATCATGGAGCGGATTCTAGCTCTCATGTTGTTTCGGCAGATGTCGACTAGTGACGCTTGTGGCAATACATCTGAGCATTTGTATGCCATTGCTTTCCACTTGTGAATGAAGTCATATGTTGACTCATTCTCCCCCTGTTTTAGGCTGCACAGCTGAGCCATAGTAGCGGGATGATCCTCACCTTTGAAGTGAGTCAGGAAGCATGTCTCTAGCATGGCCCAGTTTTGGATGGAGTCCTCCGGCAAAGTGGAGTACCAATCGAAGGCCGTACCTTTTAGGGTACTTGTAAAGAGGCGGATCTTGAGTGCATCTTGATCCACGATAGCTTCCGTCAGGATCTTGAAGTGGATGACGTGCTGTCTGGCTGATCCTTTCCCCGTATATGTTTGGAGAGTAGGATGTTTGAATTTTATGGGGAACGGGACCGAGTCCATCCATAAGGGATATAGTGGCTTGATCCCATGCTCCTTGAGTATACCCTCTTCTTTTGCTTTTGATGAGGATACTGTCTATGTCCTTTTTGGTAAGGGCGCGTGACTCATTTTCTTCTCCATTTACCTCATCGTCTTGATGATTCGGAGGAGGTTCATTGTTCGCCTGATTTTGGAAGGCGAGGAGAAGGTTTTCCATCGGAGTTTCAATCCTCTGTTGGCCTTGTTCTAACTGCTGGATGCGGGTGATCGCATCATCTTGAGGTGGATTGTGGGGTGGTGGCTCAGAATTTGTAGCCAAGACATTCATCCTTCGTGATTCGAACGAAGAAACTGTCCTGGTGACTGAGCTGGGGCTCATTCTTTTTGAAGAAGAGCTTGAGGAAGGATCACTCTGCTGTCCTTTGCTTGAAGGAGCAGGGGATTCTTCTGAATGTCTTATTGTCCTGGAGACGCTGCGGGTCATCGGACGTCGGACATGGATTTTGGATGTTGACTTTTGGCGTCTTCTGGTTTTTCCAACCATATGGACAGCAGCAACTTGGTTGGGTCTATCTTTTTCGACCCATTTGGGAGAGACTTGAAGTGTAGGAGGCTGGGTCCTTTGCTTCTCTAGTCTCTTTTGCCGATACGACGCGCGGCGGCATATACGACGAGCAACTTGAGCTTCGGTCAGCTTTGGCTGGGCTTTGACGATGAAGGATGTGCTCCCTCGGGCGCAGCAGCCGAGCCTGTCTTCTTTGTAGCTGGGCAAGGACAGGATGCGAACCCTGTCCTTCGCCTGTTGAAGCGAAGCTTTGAATTTTTCAATTTCGGCCCCTGTAGGGATGAAGGGTCGAACTGCAGGTTTGTAGGCCTTAACAGGTGCTTGCGGAGGCCTTGTGATGCATGACTTGATTTTGGGCTTGTAGGAACAAGCCAGCTCATGCTGGGTTGACTTGGGAGTCAGGTTGGAGATGGGTCTCTCCTCTTTCATGTAGGCAAGAGGGCAGAACCGGTTCTCCTTGAGTGGGGCCAGGAATGCTGACTTAGTGGATGTTTGGGACCTTCTTTGTTTTGGTGAAGGTCTTGGAGACCAAGTCTTGGGATACACTTGGTCGTTTGAGGGTTGAGGCTTCATGGGGCTGCCACGGGCTTCGGGCCTTCTGGTGCTCGCCTTTGGTGTCACGGTAGTGACACGTTGAGATGCGAGTTTCTGCTTCTTGGAAGGAGCAGTTTGTTCCTCGGGAAGTGGGAATGGTCCCAGCGTCCCAAAGACGATAGTCCGGGGAGTCGAGGTCGACCCGGAGTTCAGAGAGTTGCCGAGGGAGTTGACGCTTCGGCAGCTGATGGGGCGCTTGTAGGTGCGCGTGGTTTGCTTCTGTTGAAGCATAAGTTGGTGCTTGCTCTCATCGAAAGTAATGGTAAGCGATGCTGCCATTGTTAGTTTTTTTCGAAAAATTTCTGAAACAAGACCACATCCATTAGTAATCACAAGAATATAATGATTATAAATGGGAAGTTCTATGGTTTTGTCTTTTCAAATTGCTCGAGGGAGATGACCCAAGCAATATGAAGAAGGCAAAACGCCATAGAGGGTACAATTGTTCTGATCGCAGGTATGGTAAGCCCAGAATGAGCGTCCCATTGACTGCTAGAAGCAATTATGAACTTAAATTCGACTTATCGAGAAGCAGAGCTTGCTCGAGGTAAGAAGAATATAAAGTTGGAGTTACAAATGTGCCGGTCGCGAATACAGTAGACCCTGAAAGGGCGTACTAGTACTGCTAGACACAAATGTTTGGAGACCGCATCCATGAGATGAGATTCCCTGTTTTGAAAGGTCAAGATTGGATTCATCAAAGAGAGCAGATGGTATTCCGATCCAAATACGGTCTCAGCGATTTCCGCGAGCGCCAGTATTCAGAAGGAAATGAACCATAATTTCTCGGATCTGAATAAAAAAATGACGAGTTTTTTTTTTTTTTTTGAAAGGCCAATATCGGGTTCATCAAAAAAGAGCAAAAGGTACTCCAATATGAACATGGGCTCAGCGATTTCCGCGAGCGCCAGTGCTCAGAAAGGAGAAAGCCAAGATTTCTCCTATCTAAACCCAAAATGACGGAAGTTTTTTTTTTTGAAGATTTAAAAAAAAAAAAATTTTTTTTAATTTTTTATTTTTTTAAAATTTTTTTTTGAAAAAAATAATTATTTTTGATTTTTGATTTTAAAATTTTTATTTTTAAAAATTTTATTTTTGAAAAAATTTTATTTTAAAAGACGAGAGAGTACACATAGGCCTCCTAACCCGGTCTTATGAAATCTCGATTAATAGAATTGCCCCCAGGTAAGGGTATGATTACTTAATGAACCCGTTTGGAGGACCCTTGCCTAGAACAGTCAAGCTGTCTCCACACTCTGGACAAGGCTTTTCTTGAATCGACCATGATCAAAGAACGCAGTTGGTTTAACCTTAGTGGTCTATGTCTTTATATATATATTTAGATCTTTAATGAACTCATCGAAGAGAAACGATGGCCCAAAACCTTAGTCGAACAGGCTCAACATTTCTGTAAGCACGATGAACGATAGGAAAATATCAAGGTTTCTCAATTTTGAATCCAAAATGAAAAATCTGATTTTTTGTTTTTTTTCTAGATCTTTAATGAACTCATCGAAGAGAAACGATGGCCCAAAACCTTAGTCGAACAGGCTCAACATTTCTGCAAGCACGATGAATGATAGGAAATGATCAAGGTTTCTCAATTTTGAATCCAAAATGAAAAAAATCTAATTTTTTATTTTTTATTTTTTATAGATCTTTAATGAACTCATCGAAGAGAAACGATGGCTCAAAACCTTAGTCGAACAGGCTCAACATTTCTGCAAGCACGATGAACGATAGGAAAGGATCAAGGTTTCTCAATTTTGAATCCAAAATGAAAAATCTGATTTTTTTTTCTAGATCTTTAATGAACTCATCGAAGAGAAATGATGGCCCAAAACCTTAGTCGAACAGGCTCAACATTTCTGCAAGCACGATGAACGATAGGAAAGGATCAAGGTTTCTCAATTTTGAATCCAAAATGAAAAATCTGATTTTTTTTTAGATCTTTAATGAACTCATCGAAGAGAAACGATGGCCCAAAACCTTAGTCGAACAGGCTCAACATTTCTGCACGCACGATGAACGATAGGAAAGGATCAAGGTTTCTCAATTTTGAATCCAAAATGAAAAAATCTGATTTTTTTTAGATCTTTAATGAACTCATCGAAGAGAAACGATGGCCCAAGACCTTAGTCGAACAAGCTCAACATTTCTACAAGCACGATGAACGATAGGAAAGGATCAAGGTTTCTCGATTTTGAATCCAAAATGAAAAAATATGATTTTTTATTTTTTTTATTTTTTATTTTTTATTTTTTATAGATCTTTAATAAACTCATTGAAGAGAAACGATGGCCCAAAACCTTAGTCGAACAGGCTCAACATTTCTGCAAGCACGATGAACGATAGGAAAGGATCAAGGTTTCTCAATTTTGAATCCTAAAATCTGATTTTTTTTTTGTTGAAAAGAGAAAGAGTGGAAATAAATTCAAAGAATTAGAAATTCCCAAAAAATCTCATCTCATTTTTTTAGATGCGGAATCCAACATAGGCCACCAATGAGAAAGTAGCCAAGGAATCAAGAAAAGAAGTATAAGCATAGAGCAATAGATATGATATGCAAATATTTCATTTCTAGCATCGTGTTCTCAAATGAACGGGTCCCACCGGGTGTGCCAGCTTGATGGACCGGCGCATTCTGCTCGGTCGGTTTCACCGAGGTCGGCGAACGTGGGAGTCCATTTGGGTCCGACCCTTTCGTAACCGGAGGGGGGCAGATGCGTGCATCAACATTTTTTTTGTGTGGGTGTGCTAGATTTTCTATTTTTTACTTGGAATTGCAAGTGGTGATCCGGAGATCAACCTTCGCAAGTAAAAAAAAAAATCAGCTTCTTTCAAGTTTTTTCCATTGCACATATATTTAAGAAAAGAGACATTTTCTTGATTTGTCGTGAAAGGCGATTTTTTTTTGCATTTATAGCCAATTTTTGGCGTTTATAACCGATTTAAAATTCTTATCAATAATGAAAGACAAGAGTTGTGATTTTTGTCTCTTTAAAAAAAATACAAACTACAATGAAAAGCAAGAAAAGGAGGAACTTCTCGGAGATTGTGGGGGACCCGTTCAGATTGACGGTCGCAAGCCATATGTGGACTTCGCCGTCATCCATGCAGATGAGAACAGAGGATGCTATTGATTCGCTTGGCTTGGCTATAACCTCAGGATTTTAGATGACAAAGACCAAGAGGATCCTATGTCCAATAAAAAATGAAGTAGACGGGCTGAAAAGCCACGTCTAAGCCATTGGAGGCAGAAGGAGAAGGCAAGGACCTTAGGGGGGGGGTACCCCCCAAGGGACTTTTGTCACCTTGTAGCGGTGGTCGGTGTAGAACTTCCGCAGAGTTTTCTCTCTTTCTTTCTCTGGATTTCTGTGCTTTTTTTCTGATCTGAGATCTATCTTCTTTTTCCGATATGGAATTCTTTGGAATGCTCTCCTATTTATAGGATTTTAGGTAGCCATTTAGGAGGATTTATGAGCCTTAATTGTCATAAAGCTACATAAAGGGAGGAGTTACAAGATTGAATTCTTTATTTTGTAACTCCTTTTTCTTGGCTTCTGATTGGCCGGAGGAGATTGAGGGCTTTTAATCACCTTTAATCGCCATGATGGGAGGAGTTTCATGGGTTAAATGCCATGAATTTCTTGACTTGTAACTCCCGAATGCTTGCTTCTGATTGGGCCGTCCAAAGAAATGGACTAATGACTATAATAAAGCTAGTCAATTAATCGCATTAAGTGGTCGCCGAGCAGTTGAAGAGTCGCGGGCCGTGCCGCGTCGTTTGGGATTCTTCTGGCGATGATCATCGATGGATCTTCATGTAGATCGACATCGGATGACCATGTAACTTCAGGTGTTGGTTGTCAACAGCGGGTCGGTGCCATCTGTCCTGTCGATTTCTCGATCGGTCGGGTAGAAAGCACACTTTTTTTGGTTGATTGGTTGGCGATCAATGTTGATTTTGATACTCTTGATGATTGACCCGTGTTTTTGACGGATGTAAGAGGATTTGGTGTCTCAAAAGTATGAATTTTGGAAAATACCAGAGGTCGGACGCTTCGAATCGCGAAAAAATGGCGAAAAACGGGGTTTCCGGGGCCCTCCCGGCAATCCCGGGCTCAAGGGTCGTAGGGGCCTGCCACCCTGGGGGGGTTTTCCCCCTTTTTTGTCCCGTTTTGTATCCGTTTTTGCTGTTTTTTTATTCTTTTTTTTTCTGTATTTTTCCTTGACATTTTTGAAAATTTATTGGCCTGATTTCCCTATAGAAAACCTGATGAGAATCCTTGTATTTTATTTTGCAAAGTTTTCAATTTTCTGAGAAAGCCGAAGACTTTGTCGCGCAAAGCTGCCGATTTTCCGTCAGAAGTTGAAACTGGGTCAAACGATGTCGGAATGACCTGAAATTTGAGGTGAAGCCTGCTGAGCAATAAATAAGACCAACTATAGGTTTTTATTTGAGTTTTGAAACCGTTTGAGGTCCTATCACTAGTAGACTTACTTTTGTCGCGATGAAGATGTCGCGGCTTGATGTGCGGTCAATCGATGTCCGATTGACTTGAAATTTGATAGGGAACCTATTGGAGTCATTTTAAGATGATCCATAAGCTCTGTCTTGGAAACCATGGTCCCGGGGAGCTTCACCGCCGAAAGGCCTGATTTAGCTGTTCGAGGGTTGATGTATGGTCAAACGTTGTCGGTTTGACTCGGAACTTAACGTGGAGCCTTTTGGATGTATTTTGAGACCATCCATCGGCTCTGATCGAAGATTTGGTGTCTCCGATGCTTTCACCGCTGGGAGCTCTTTTTCAGCTGCCGGAGAAGCGAAGTTAGACCAAATGATTTTGAAATGGCAGAAACTTTTGTACTCCTCTTTTGGCTGTCTTGAAGGATCTTGCAGTTTTTGTTTGATTCTGACAAGATTTGATTTTTTAGAAGTAGCATTGCCTATTTATGGCAGGTTGCGACTGCATGTAACTCTTTGGATCTTGAAGAGTTAAAGTGACATTTTTGGTGTCAACAATCCCAAATGCCAGAGAGAGCACTGCATGGACCAGAAGGAGGAGAATTATGCGGTTTCCGATGCTGAACTAGTATTGCCTTCAGCCTCACTCGTGTTATCCTCTTCTGTTTCTGTATCTGTTCCACTTTCGATGGGGTTAATCTGCAATTGTGGATTGCTCGGTAGCTCTTGGAGGGCAGGTTCTTTTGGATCTTTCCATTGCTGTTGCTTGTTGCACACTACAGAGGCATCTGGAGGTCCAGATAGAACCTGGGATAAGCCCGTTATCGTCTAATAATAAATACCTTCCGTGTCTCTGTCACTTGTAATCCGATCTATATCTTGCTCATAATTCTTTACCTCCGTTAATCTCCTTGGAATAAACGACTAAAAAAAGTAGAAAACAGGTTTAGGCAACGCCTCATGCAAGATCAAAACGTGAACGGTGGGGCACAACAGAAAGCTTAAAACAGTTTTGAACATATACATGTAAATATCAGGACACAGACAAGTAGATAAAGCATATGCATGCAACAGATGATCCTAAGATGCATATTGTCAGCACAAATTTCATTTAGGTGGGCACTCATCAGGTTGCTTGATCCAAAAAGGGGAACCAAAAATGTCTTCCATCTAGAGAAGTAAACAGGTTGGGAGCAACACAACCGGACCGGGGTCAAAGTATATCTACTCGAGTCCAGACGGAAAGATAAATGATAGCCAATAGGAAAGATATGAGGAAAAAGGAATCTTGTAAAAGAAGATGCAATAAATGGGTAGATAATCAGTTTGGACACCGAAAGGATGGGGTGAAAAGGCGTCGGTGCTATCAAAGATGAACAAAAGCAAGGAATAATACCAATATCACTATTGAAATGATCCAGGTAATTATTTCCTACCAACCAGGCTAAATTATCCAATATTAATATTCTATGCTTTAAAACATTTTTCCACAATGGGGAGTCAGTACCTTTGCTAGAGTAAGTAGACAAAGTGCAATGTATTAGATACTTCTGGGAGAGAATTCTTACCCACTATGCATTTGAAATGCTAGCTTACACAATTACTGTGATTCAAACACATTATTTTTATCTGCATTTAGTTTGGAGGCTCCTCATCTCATGTTAATGCTGACAATCTATGATGAATGCTCTGTTTATTTGGAGTTGTTTCCGTTAATTGAGATGCGTTAAGTGGTTGTCTCAAAAAAAAATATTGTTGAAAGTTCTGTTCTGGCCCACGTGCCTGGTCATTGAAGGAGATTTCTTATATTGTATACATATAAGAAATTATGAATAACTTGTTTGCATTTGGCCTTAAAGCCATACTGAAATCTTTTTATGTATTAATCATAGGCATGACATATCTGCATACATTCTAAAATACTAGATCTTAGTTCCTGCTTATTAATGTAACTGATGCCAACACCATCCACGTGATCATGAACACAATCAAACCAGTTTTTTTATCTACCAATTCTTGATCTTTAAGTTAAGGTTGTAACTAATATCTCAGTTAGTTATAGAATAAATGAAGGCTTAACCAACTTTTTTTTTTGGAATTGCGGAATGGTTCTACATCATGAGTACTTTGCAAAGATAGACTCTTGGGGTTGAAAAGGATGGAAGATGATCGTAAACGCAATGGATCGATCGATTGAATTTTGAATGATGTTTTGTAAGATTAGGAAGGATGACAACTTGGAAGGCTATGTGGAAGATTAGGAAGGATGACAACTTAGAACGCTATGTGGAATTTTTTTGGATACTGTGATAATTAATTGTACTTTTCTACATTTAGAACCTATGAAATTAAATCTTTTGTTAGTTAAATGTTTTTGAGTGTGCAAAGTTTCTTTAGGTCAATGTTAATGTTAAATCAATGTATAAAAAATCCAATTCAGAATGGGAAAAGGAAAAGATCTTCTGCAACATATTCAAAAGGTTGCAAATGTAAAAGAGTTATTGCTACATTTTTGAAAGCGTTGCAAATACGTGTTGTATTATACTTGTACATGGTTCTTTTATAACCCTTACAAGCATTGCAAATGTGTTGTATTATACTTGCAAATGGTTCTTTTACAACCCTTACAAGCGTTGCAAATATGTGTTGTATTATACTTAAAAATGGTTCATTTACAACCCTTACAAGCGTTGCAACAAATAGACCTTTAGCAATGCTTCTAAACCGTAGCAAAAACTGACTATATGCTACAAAAACAAAAAACGTTGCAGTTAGTAAACCTTTTGCAACTCTTTAAAGCGTCGGTAAAAATTTTAAATGGAAAAAATATATATATATCCAGCGACGCTATTAATATCATTAACAACGGTTAAATCCGTAGTTGATGGGTATACCTTTTGCTACACTTGTGAGCGTCGTTTTTTATCTTTTGCGTCGGCATCAACTGCAACGTTACATCGACGCTTTGAAAACCATTGCTGAAAACTATTTGCAGCGGTTCTGTTATCTATTGCTACGCTTTTAAGCGTCGCAAAAAATATAATATGTTGACCTACAGTTGGCCTCACTCATTGGTGACTCAAAGCAAATGAATAGATAGAAACTTGAGTTCATTAATGTCTTAGGATTGAGAGCCTATTGCTAGGGAAATATGAGAGCAGGCCTTAAAGTAAAGACAGTGTTTATAAGGTGCTTCTCATGGTCCTTCAATACATCCAATGTACCAGCACTATGATCCAGAATCTTCCATTCTGATGATCGAAACGGATCACACTATCTCATAGTGATCAAAGTGCTGCAACCTTGTCAGTATGAGATGTCCAGTCTCATCTCTGGTTGTGATAATATTTAAGTATAAGACTTGTCACACATGTCTCCCGCATGTGAATTTCATCCATACACATGTGTTATATCTAATATACTTGTGGACTCCGGTTCATCTCATGAACCATCATGTCATTCGTATTGGTTATGTGCAAGTATATAATAAATCACCATTCATCTCATGAAAGGAAAGCATGAATATACTGAAAAATAAAGAAATTAATCAATTTATTATATCATTCTCTCGTGGAATCGGTATTAGTGCTCTATCTATAATTATATTTGAATGCTATTGTCATAGTTATAATGGTCCTAAGAGAATATAGCTTATGCGGATTATGTCATTTACTAGGTTAATTGTTACACATATCATTATCTAAGTTTTACACATTTCATATATTCATATATGATGGTATTTAGTGTAGACTTTATTTGCTATCTCATGATCACTTGTTCTTACTCATTATTGATGCATCATGCTTCTGTTTATTATACTTGCTTACTTACTCAGCAATCTGATCATGTGATCTTTTGTGTTAAAGGTGACAACACCCTTACCCTTTCCCAGGAGACTACGGTGACCAAGGAGACTACAGGGAATGAGTGAGTGGGCTTCTAATGATGTTGTTTAGGCATCTGGTTACTTAAGCTTCGTCACAGGCGGATGGTTTTGGTTGGATTAATGTATTGACCTTAGTTGGTCATTACTTGGGAGAGTTTGTTGTAGGTGGTTGTAGTGGACTTGTTGGTTCTTGGGTTTGCATATAAAAATACTTTTCTTTATGTGTAAATTTAAACAATCCTATATTATACATATTTTGGAACTAAAGATGTTGGAAATGATGAAATCTACCCAATACACCCAAAATCAATGAAATCTTGAAATTATGAAGAACCCCTCACAATTCCCTAAAATTGCAAACAACCCCTATGATAATTCCACAAAATTATAGATTTGATTCATCATTTTATGTGACTTTGTAGACTTAATTATGGAAATTCGCTTTTAATTTCAACGAATTCATGATTTCATGCATTTGGGGCTATTTTTGGAAAGATGGTTGAATTTTGTCAAAATTCATTACATTGCATGACTTTTGTGAAATTAGAGTTTTTTCATCTCATTCATCACCCCAAAATTAATTTTTTTGGCTTTACTAATGCATACCTACTAATCTTGACACCATGTGCTATCTTTGGAAAGTTTAGTATTTTTGGTGCATTAAGTAGGCATGTAGGGTCCCTAGGCATGTAGGGTCCCATGCATAGTCCATCCAAATTCCTCACACTTGATTATTATTGAGATTATTTAATTTTATTTGTGTAGGAGAAATCAAGAGTGGGACCCGCATTGGTGAAATTTGAGAGAGATTAAAAGTGGGACATCATTCATATAGTGGACCAACTTCATTCTTGGCATCCTTAGGAGAATTTTGGAAAGTCAAAGATGGAAAAATTCTTTTGGGAATCTCATGCAAGAAAGAAAGATTCAAATTTGGAAAGATTCTTTTGCTTACCAAGAGTAAACTCAAAATCAAGAAAGGAAAGTGCACCAAGGGGGAGTGAAAAGTCAAGCTTGTGGGACAAGAACTCCAAACAAGGAAGGAGATCATGCAAGAAAAGAAGAAGGAAAGATTCCAAGCCATGCTGGAAGTACAAGATGGGGCCGCATGCCTTGGACATCAAACACATGGAAGATCAAAATATTGCACAGTTATTCCCGTGTGTCCCATGGGCAGCAACTGGTAACGGACATAACTTTTAACCCGAGTGCCGGATTGGTGCAATCTACCACCATTGAAAAGCTCTTTTCAAGTAGATATCCGTAGAGCCCAAGATTGTGTTAATCGAAGTTGAATTGAGTAAGATATGACATCGGGAAGCTGACTGCTGCATTTTAGGTGGGAATTACAAAACATCCCAATCTAAGGGGGACCCACCAGCCCTTGCATGACCCAAGTGGGCCATAATCATGTTGCAAACACTCATTAAACATTCATTTTGAAGAAAATTCCGTTAAAGTGGGGCCCATGGTGAAAAGTTTTCGAGCAAGCAACAATGTGACAAAAAATTAGGAAAATCCTTGCACAATAAGGAATCAAGAAAGGAAAGACTTTCTAAATCCTTCAAAATCTTTTTCTGTCTCTCCAAAGCCTTCCTAACTTCATTCAAAGTTGGAGGCTAAGTAAGAGACCTTTCCTAACCTCTCAATTATAGCTTAGAATCCAAGCAAACAAAAACTATATAAGAGGAGCAAGGCTAGACATCCATGGCATGCCCCCATAGAGCTTGAAAGTCCATCTTTGGGGCAGCCATCTCTCTCCTCTTCCCTTTTGTTTCTTCCCTTCTTCTTTTCTCCATTAGTTTTTTATTTTTTATATTGGTAGCCTTGGGCCATGTCCAAGGTTCTCTATTAGTTTTTTGTTTTTTATATTGGTAGCCTTGGGCCATGTCCAAGGACTAGTTTTGAAGGAGAAGGTGTCAAGATGAAGTTTTTAATGACAAATCAAGAAAGATTCTTTGCAATGCCGGGCTAAATCTTTTGACTCATGGTATGGATGAAGATTAGTGATTACCTTTTATTTGTCTAGTAGTTTTAACTTGTTTATACATGTTATGTTCTTAATGATTAGTAGATTTGTCTTCTTGCCCTAGGCAAACCTCCATTCTTAATTTCTGATAATAAAAATTAATGTTTGACTATCCATGCTTAGGTTTGATAGGCCATGCTTAGGACTTAGGTCTTTTTGATGGTTTATGCTTACTTTTGAAGGGTAGTGCTTAGATTATTTTTATTCTTTTATGAGGTGAACAAAGTCTTGGATTTTGGATTTTATAATTAAAAAGGGGTTTTTAAAGTTAGATTATCCAAATAAAAAATATTGATTTATCTTTGGTTTGAAGTAAAAATTTGAACAAGTTAGGGTTACTTGATAAGTAAATGGTGGAAGCTTATTGGATTTCTATGCTCTAATCACTTTCATTATTTGGTAGATTTCATATTTCTAAATTAGTTTCTTGCTTTTATTTCTAAATTTATTTAAAACTTTCCTTAATTGATAATTAGTTAGTTTTCTTAATCTGAAAATTTCTTTAATTGGCTCCATATGGGTTTGACCCATACTTGTCACTTGTCTCATATAGACAGCTGTGCACTTGCGGTAAAATAACATCTTAAAGTTCACATCACCCTACAAGGGTTAAACTTATTGCTTAGTTACTATAAACATACTTAACTAAGGTCGTGATCTTACAGGCCCAAACCCTTAGAGGGTCTGCAGTTATGACCCAAGGCTGCTATACATATGATATTGCCTGCATTGATTGAAGTCTCTTGACTTTAAAATGCGTCATGTGGGGGTAAGGCCAAGTCACACATGAAAGTCCTTGGGATCCTAACCCTAGAGGGGGGGTGAATAGGGTGAGCTACTAATAGTGACTAACTATGACCAATTTTAATTTTCTATAAACTAACTAGTCACTAGTGATGATAACAAGCACAATGCGGAAGCTAAATACATACAATCATCACAAGAGCATGCACCACAACACAATATTTATAGTGGTTCGGCCTCAATGCCTACATCCACTACCGGCTTGTGTTCCTCACACCCCACCGGATTTCCACTATTATGCTTTTCAAAAGGCTAAGCAATAACCTCTACAATTATGCTTTCCAAGGATAAGCAATAACCTTACAATGTTGTTTTTCTAGGCTAAACAACAACCTTTACACAATGCTTTTAAATGGCTAAGCAATAACCTTACAAGTAAATATTTCTCTCAAAGAAAGTGTCTTCACAAAACACTCTTATGAGATTACAATTTATGCTCAATAAACATTGCCTCTAAGTAGGCGGATAAGAAAATGAAAATCTAACTCACACAACACAATGAAATGCAAAGATGAATGCTTGTGATATGTGTGTGTGGAAAACTTCAATCAAGTTTAAAAAGAAGGCTTAATCAATGTATGCTAGAAGCATTTGAAAGTTAAGGCACACAAAGATTTGATTGAAGTTATATGCAAATCACTTGAACAACTACAAACTTGTTAATGATGTGAAAATCAAAAGATCACAAGTTGAATGTTTAAGCCTAATCAAGTGATGCATGTGCTATGCTATGTTGTTTTCAAAAACAAAGGTTTAACTTAAGATTCAAATGAATGAAAACAACAAAGATGATTCAAACAAGTTAATGAAACATGTTTATAAAACAAATCAAAGGTTTTAACAAAACATGATTTATAAAGTTTTAACACAAAACTTGGTTTGAATCAAAGTGAGAAATCCATCACAATCTAAAACAAAGATTGAATGAAGGTAATGGATTTAACACATCATAGTTTATATGCTAATAATCATTTACCAATAATTTAGTCAAAGCATAAAACATATGATTAACAAAAGTAAAGCTTACTTGATGATTTAACTTAATGATCCAAGCTTTAGCTTTACTAATGACCCTCTTGGTCTTTCTTAGTTCATCCCCTTTTTCCTTGACTCCAAACTCCTCAAAGATGGCTTGGAAGGTCTAAAATGTTCAACACTTTTCCAAAGGGAATGAAGCCTTTTTATACACAGAAAACAGAGTTTCTGTGTGTCCCCGGTCGACCCCATGACAGGCCCGGTCGACCGACCCTTAACGGTCAGAAAAATGACCGTTGGAGAGCCAAACGGCTCTCTGCCCAGTCGACCCGCAGTGTACGCGGTCGACCGGGATGTGTACCCGGTCGACCGGGTACACTGGGCCCTGGGTCACTTTTCCCATTTTGCATACTTTTGCAATTTTCAAAGATTTTTGATGTGGGACTTGTTGGGGCCATTAAATCAAGCTTGAAACATGATTTAAATCAATCTAAGTATTTTTTTTTAAAATCATGAATCATAAAAAGCCACAAATCATTTGAGACTTTAAAACTTAGGCTAAGCTTGAATTTTGAAATTCCTTTTACAAAATCAATTGCATCCAAAATTAAAACCAATTCATGCATAAAACATGAGTTTTACCATATTTAAAAACAATGCATGGATAAAATAAGATTTCAATGTTTTCTAAAATAATGCAAGTGTGAGAAATCAAATGATGATTAAAATGATATGCATCCATCAAATTGCAATACACAAAATTCCTAACAATCTCCCCCTTTGCAATTTGATGGCAAACCTTAACTTAACACTAAACCTCACACTAAGTCTTCAGCTCCTTGGCTTGACACGGCTTGAAATCTTCGGATGCTCCTTCACTTAGCTTGGGCTTTAGCTCTTTTGATCTTCATTCTTCTTGTCCTTAGCTCCAAGCTTTCTTTCTTTTATCTTCTCTCCCCCTTAGACCACGCACTCTCTCTCCTTGGTCTTTCTCTCCCTTTGCCATTGAATGCTCTCTCCCCCTTTGATCTTTCTCCCTTTTTGGGTAGTTAGAGCATTTTCTCCCCCTTAATCCTTTCTCCCCCTTTGCCATTAAATTGCAAAGGTAGCAATTGAAGAAAGGTACCTACACACATGAAACAAGGAAAATACCTTTAGTAGCACCTGTTAACAAATGAAATCGAAAATGAAATACTTAACAGGCTATTATGCATGTGAGTAAGTTATAAGGGAATAGCAATGGTGAATTTGATCATCTCTAATGCTTCCTTAGAAGGTTTACTCCCCCTCAATCCATAATCTTCTTTTGTCATACTTTTGACAAGAATATAACTATTAGATGCAAGAAGAAGATGGTTTAACCAATTGAGGGATAACTTCAAGGGAAGGATTAGATACCAATTGATAATGATTAACTATAAGGCTCAATGATCAAATTACCAAATTGGAGAGAAACCAATTGACCTATAAGCTTAAGGAAAGTTGAAGAGCAAGGTCAATAGGTTAATCTATCATGGATACCAATTGAAATAAGAACCATATCAATTGAGATTTAAGAGTATGACTTATTAGCTCAATCACTCTAAAATGGACTTAAGGAATGTAACTAGAAGGATTAATCCAAGTTAGAGCTATCCATGATGATAAGGGGTTTACTAAACATAGCATCAAATAATATAACTATGAAAATCATATGCTATGTAAATTTTGAAATCATTTCACTCAATCATAAAATATGACTATCAAGTGTAAGATGAGTGAAATGAAATTCAAACCATGATGCCTACCTCAATCATTAACCAACCAAGATTATTAACACATAAACATGGTGGTCACGAGATTTAACCAAATAAGCAAGAGAGGTGGCAACCATGAAAAACTATGATGCTAATGGGATGTGACAATTACAAAATCAAGCATCATAAAAGGATATTCATCACTTTAAATGATATAACTAATGGGCGTAGTGATGAACAAGAAAAATTGCATTTTGAAATATATATAACTTGGTAGAGCATGCAATTTACAAAAGTGTCAAATCATATGAATTCAACAACTAAGAATCCATCAAACAATCTATGAAATACAAGGAATGGATTTCAAAGAGGTTCATATGATTAAACACTACTATGAAGTTGAGACATGTTTAATGAATGATACCAATAAGAAAAATACACATGAATCAACAACATAACCATCCAAGTCAAATAAAAACTAGAAAGCAAGAGGATGGATTTTAGAGTCCTAGAATGGTGTCTTCAAATAAAACTAAAATCAAGCACAACCAAACAAGGAACTATATAGACAATTGCATATAACAAGAATGTAACTAAATGAGCAAACATGCGAATTGCCTATCACAACATTCATTTCCATTTGAAATGGCATAATCAAATACAAAAGGAAATGACAACATGGAACATGCTTTGAAGAATACAACAAAATGATTTAAAGCAATTCCATTCATGCAATCTTCAAATCATAAACAAAATCTAACAATGGGCATAATGTATATGAAAATAAAGAAAGCACCTTATCAAACATCAAATTGTATTCTAAGCAATATCACTACCAAGAATCATACAATTTGATTTAAAAACCATTCAACTTGCATTTTAAAAGATATAACTTAATTGGAAAACATACAAGTTGATCTTTTCAAAGTAATTTTCCATGAGAAAGTATAACATGGAAAATCTAAATTGTTGTAAATCATTTGCAAAACAAATCTTACTAATACATCCAAACAAAAGATTTTACAACATCAATCGATTATGAAAGATCTAGCTATGAAAGCTTTGAACCCATAATCAATTGAACATGTAGAAATGCAAACAAGATGTGACTATAAAAAGCAAATCTAACATGTGAGAAATACAATCAAATGATTTTGACAACCATGATATGTGACTTAGGGAAGTACATGAAGACAAAATCAAATGATCATAAAGAAACAAAAGCATTTTAAGAAAAATGTAACTAAGAAAGAACATAAAATGCAAATGCAATCATGACCAACAAAAAGATTTAACTATTAAGGTTAGGTTGGTCAATGAGGTCCAAGGCCCTAAGGTTTGTCTATTTGTCTAACTTTGGGAATCCACCTAAGGTCTTGGGATGGATGAACTTTGAGGTCTAACTTAAACTTCTCACCAACTCTAGGAGATTTAACTTGATAAATTATTAACTTAGACTTATCACCATGAGATATAGATTTAACTAAGTTTAGCTTAGATTGGTGATTAGTCTTTTGGTGAGTTTGCTTCTTTGGGGTTTGAACCATTTTTCTTTTCTTCTTATCTCCTCCCTTTAATTGACTTTTGAATTTCAAATTTATCTTTGCAACTTTCTTCAAAAGTTCTTTTATTTGAGTTATGGGAGGTAGGTTGAGAAGCTTTTTATTGATAGATTCTTTTAGAGTTGGTTTAACTTGTTTAAACTTTTTAGAATCTATCTTAGGAGACTCCTTTTTAATAGGTTTAACTTGTTTAGTCTTCTTAGAGTCTTCCTTGATTTTTAGTGTCTTAATCATCATAGTATTTGATTTTACATTTTTAGGTTCAAATATGGATTTAGACACATTGCATCTTCTTAATTTGCACTCAAACCTAAAATGTCCTTCAATGCCACAATAATTACATTTAGTCAATGGCAAGGAAGTGTGAGTGCTAGAGAAAGAGGACTCACCTTTCACAAATGTGTTGGTGATTAAAGGATCATGAGAAATATTCCTATTAAATCCAAGACCCGTCCTATCTCCTTTTGATTTACCCAATTTAAATAACTTTTCAAATTTGTCTTCACTATGGGTAAATTTGCACTCATATTTATGTTTGTAGGTTTCAAGTTGAGTGACTTGGTTTTTAAGGGTAGAATTTTCAAGTTTAACTTTTGTTAGTTCTTGTTCAATTCCCTTAAATTTATTTAGCTCTTCATGGGCAAGTTTTAATTCAAACTTAATTTCATTAATAACATTGGATCCAAGTTCTAGAGTGTTTATCTTAATTTGAGCATTAGATAAATTTTCCATAGAAGTGGTTAACTTGGATTCTAGGTTGTTAATGTTTTCATCTTGCCTTTTTAATTGATCTCTTAGTTTTGAATTTTCCTTATTAAGATTATCACAATCTAACTTTGATTCTCTTATGTCATCTTTAATATTAGATAGATTATGTAAAGAGATCATGAACTTAGATTCTACACAATTTATTAATTCATCTTTTTCTCTAAGTTCATTTTTAGAAGAGACTAATTCTTGGTTTAGCCTTTTAGATTCTTCTTTTAATTTTTTATTTTTCTTAGAAAGCTCTAAGGACCATGTGTACAATTCCTCATAAGCTTCATTTTCATCATATTCTTCTTCTTTTGATTTAGATTTAGATTCATTAATTTTAATGTTAGAATCTCCAATAGATGGAAGAAGAAGGGGTCTAGAGGAATCTACACAAGAATCTACAAGGTCTATCATAGTGGAATCCATTCTAATGATTTTCATAGAAAAACACAACTAGGGTTCTAACTCTAGGTTTTTACACCAAATCAAGAGTTCCAAACACTTGATCCTAATAAAGAGCACGAGGCTCTGATACCAATTGAAAGTCCTTGGGATCCTAACCCTAGAGGGGGGGTGAATAGGGTGAGCTACTAATAGTGACTAACTATGACCAATTTTAATTTTCTATAAACTAACTAGTCACTAGTGATGATAACAAGCACAATGCGGAAGCTAAATACATACAATCATCACAAGAGCATGCACCACAACACAATATTTATAGTGGTTCGGCCTCAATGCCTACATCCACTACCGGCTTGTGTTCCTCACACCCCACCGGATTTCCACTATTATGCTTTTCAAAAGGCTAAGCAATAACCTCTACAATTATGCTTTCCAAGGATAAGCAATAACCTTACAATGTTGTTTTTCTAGGCTAAACAACAACCTTTACACAATGCTTTTAAATGGCTAAGCAATAACCTTACAAGTAAATATTTCTCTCAAAGAAAGTGTCTTCACAAAACACTCTTATGAGATTACAATTTATGCTCAATAAACATTGCCTCTAAGTAGGCGGATAAGAAAATGAAAATCTAACTCACACAACACAATGAAATGCAAAGATGAATGCTTGTGATATGTGTGTGTGGAAAACTTCAATCAAGTTTAAAAAGAAGGCTTAATCAATGTATGCTAGAAGCATTTGAAAGTTAAGGCACACAAAGATTTGATTGAAGTTATATGCAAATCACTTGAACAACTACAAACTTGTTAATGATGTGAAAATCAAAAGATCACAAGTTGAATGTTTAAGCCTAATCAAGTGATGCATGTGCTATGCTATGTTGTTTTCAAAAACAAAGGTTTAACTTAAGATTCAAATGAATGAAAACAACAAAGATGATTCAAACAAGTTAATGAAACATGTTTATAAAACAAATCAAAGGTTTTAACAAAACATGATTTATAAAGTTTTAACACAAAACTTGGTTTGAATCAAAGTGAGAAATCCATCACAATCTAAAACAAAGATTGAATGAAGGTAATGGATTTAACACATCATAGTTTATATGCTAATAATCATTTACCAATAATTTAGTCAAAGCATAAAACATATGATTAACAAAAGTAAAGCTTACTTGATGATTTAACTTAATGATCCAAGCTTTAGCTTTACTAATGACCCTCTTGGTCTTTCTTAGTTCATCCCCTTTTTCCTTGACTCCAAACTCCTCAAAGATGGCTTGGAAGGTCTAAAATGTTCAACACTTTTCCAAAGGGAATGAAGCCTTTTTATACACAGAAAACAGAGTTTCTGTGTGTCCCCGGTCGACCCCATGACAGGCCCGGTCGACCGACCCTTAACGGTCAGAAAAATGACCGTTGGAGAGCCAAACGGCTCTCTGCCCAGTCGACCCGCAGTGTACGCGGTCGACCGGGATGTGTACCCGGTCGACCGGGTACACTGGGCCCTGGGTCACTTTTCCCATTTTGCATACTTTTGCAATTTTCAAAGATTTTTGATGTGGGACTTGTTGGGGCCATTAAATCAAGCTTGAAACATGATTTAAATCAATCTAAGTATTTTTTTTTTAAATCATGAATCATAAAAAGCCACAAATCATTTGAAACTTTAAAACTTAGGCTAAGCTTGAATTTTGAAATTCCTTTTACAAAATCAATTGCATCCAAAATTAAAACCAATTCATGCATAAAACATGAGTTTTACCATATTTAAAAACAATGCATGGATAAAATAAGATTTCAATGTTTTCTAAAATAATGCAAGTGTGAGAAATCAAATGATGATTAAAATGATATGCATCCATCAAATTGCAATACACAAAATTCCTAACAACACATATATGCCCAGGGTCATGACTTGGATGTTTCCGATGTGAAACTTATACACCACTACAAACCCAGTCATTTAGAGTCTTTCCTGCTCTCTTTGTGGGCAATGCTTACCGGGCGCCCAATGCTCATTGACAGGGGGCCATAGTCGTGCATACTCTCCCATTGGAAAACAAAGCCATCCTCTACATTGATACCATTCTGTAATAGTTCGGGTCCACTATCCGCATGATATTGTCTACTTTGATTGAAGTCTCATGGCTTTAAACGCGTCATGTGGGGGTAAGGCCAAGTCGCACGTATATGGTTAGGGTTAGGATTGGATGCTTCCGATGTGGGACTGATGCACCACTGCAAACCCAATCCTTTAGAGCTTCCCCTATCCTCTCTCTCTAGGCAAATGCTCGCCAAACCAACGCCCTTTGACACGGGGGCCACATTTGTGACACCTGCACTGCCTAGGCCCTGACTTAGACATAAGAACTAGTGTAACACCAGGCTAGTAAGATCTTGAACCTTAATTACTGCGATTAGCATTAAGCCCAACTCACCATGATATTGTCCGCTTTGGCCCACATGTTCTCGCGAGGACTTCTCGGGTGATCAACTATCTCGGTATTATTCTAACTTGAGCACACTCAACTCCGGAGTTTTTATGGGATTTGAGGCTACATGACTTTAAAATGCGTGATGTTGAGTTAACACTGGTTTAAGATGACTTGTGGAGTCAAGTTTAGAATAAATATCTATATCCCTTACTCGAGGTACGTTCGTTTCATTTGGAGGTCAAATGTCCTAAGGGGTTGAAGATGTAAGACCCCATACCTTAACTACTATAATTAACATTAATTAATTATATTTTACCTTTAATGACAAGTGTTTAGATGTTAACCAAGTGATTATATGGGTTAGCACGATGTTTGGGTTGTTCCAGAGAGTCTAGAGAGGTTTTACACCAAGTTCGGTACTTGGAAAAATCTAATTCAGTTTTTTGGGAAAAATAATGGGTATTTTGGAAAAATTGAAATATTGTCAGTTTTTGGTTCCAAAGTTAAATCTCGTCATGCTCAACAACTTTTGTGTTCAGCCCGTATTCATTCGAGATCCCGAAAACCCATAATTGACCCTATTATCCTTTTTCAGGGGAGTTTTTGTCATTTATGAAACATATAGCTTTTGCAAACAACCTCCAAGAATTCTGATTCTTAGTTGAGTGATGCTACATGGACAACCCCATGGACCACTCCATGGACAAACTCCATTTCAAGGGTCACATCATCTAAAATATTAGATGATGTGACCCTTGGACCATGGAGTTTGTCCATGGAGTGGTCCATGGGAGTTTGTCCATATAGACTTTTTGTTCTTAGTTTGTTGGAAAGATCTTTTAATTTTCAGTTATTCTCGTTCTTCGCCTGAGTCCATCTGAGGCCCGGAAGAACTTTGTTTATCCGCCACAAGTTAAACCCATTATTAATGGCATTTTCATAATTTCTCTAAGTTCCCATTATAAAAAAACCCCCCTCCAGCCCCTTTCTCCTCACTTGCACGACCTAAGACTTTGCGACAGTCCCTCGTTCTCTCCTCTTTTCCATTTCTTATCATGTCCAAGAGCTAGAAGCCGCCGCCAATTAGAAATCTAACACAGCCACGCAAATCATTGACTTCACCTTTACTTTCTACGTTGTTTTTGCGCATTTCCACGCCCTGTTGATCCACTTCGTCATCTTCGCTGAGCTACTTAGAGGTAGGAGCTTCCTCCTTTTTTTTTGTTTCTCTCTAGATTTAGAATCCTTTGCGTGCAACATATGTGACATGCATGGGCGAATTCAAACACTAGCTTGGGTTTTGAATTTATGGTGTTTTGGTGTGGGGTTTTTAGGGATTTCTTGAAGAGTGTTTCCAACAAGTTTGGAGGGTGATTATAGGTGGATTTGGGTAATTTAAATTGGGTACTTGCCTTGGCTCCAAATCAACCCAAACCCACCTCTAATCACCCTCCAAGCTTGCCGGAAACACTCCTCAAGAAATCCCCAAAAACTCCATACCAAAACACTCTAAAACCAAAACCCATGCCAGTGTTGGAATTGGCCAATGCATTGTTAGTCTATTGTTAACATAAACCCTAAGATCGAGAACATCATGATAATCATATGTAGGATTTAATCTTAGATAGATTAAAGATTACCTCCAGACATCTTGATGCAGAGAGCTTTTGGATCCTGCTGTCTGATGCTGTTGTTGATTTATGATGAGATCCGTCCAAGAAGGGTTTATGAGAATAACTACGGTTTCTCTCTCTTTGCCTATAAACCTTAATGTGTTGAATTTTGTGAGTGAGTCTTTGTGATGGAGGAAAGACTCTATTTTATAAGTAGAGAGAGGACCGAATTTCCAATTAGGATTCCATTAGTTTTAATCTCAACTGTCCATCAAGGTAGAGTTTGTTATGGAATATATCTCATTAGGAAACTGCATTTGAGTAAAAGATAGCATGTATCCTATGAAAACGGGATTCCTATAATGACCACAATTAGGGAAAGGTAATGACTTGTGGTCCAAGTAATGGACCTAAAAGTAATTTCCTTACAGTCTCCCACTTGGTCAATAGGAAGATCCATTAATGTTTTCATTTTAGGAATCTGTAAGATCCCGACCCCAGTCCTTTTGTTTAGCATTGTTTTAATCGTGGTTTAACTTGTTAAGCGAGATTTAATTTAGCTTGACCGCGTATTTGAGTTTGACCGGATTTTTCCCTTGCCTTGGAGATTTTGTAGACCGTTGACTTTAGTTTGACCCGGTCCTTAGGATTTGTATTTTTATGGGAAATTACTTCGGATTTCTAAAAATTCGGGATTTGGAGTATTTCGAATCATTTTACGAAGTTTAACAACTTTCATATTTTAACCATTTTGATTTGATGATCAGAAAATGCGTTTTTCGAGAAAAAGGGCAAAACTGACTTTTCACCCTAAATCTGTCCATGAATTTCGAAAATTCCAGAAATTGGGGAAATTATACTTTTTGGAAAGTAGATATTTCGCCGATCGTTTTTGTCTTCTTCGTCGTTTTCATTCGGGACCCGCAAACATTAGTTTCAGCCTTGGTGAGTTTGGGGCCCATGGGGCCCAGCCCATTTTCTCTATAAAAGCCATGGGCTCTTCTTGTCTCCCCCATTCTTTCTCTCATTTCCTGCAACAAAGTGGGGTTAGGGTTTCTCCCAGCCCCCTTTCTCTCTCCTCATGTATCCCTCCTCCCTTGATGCTAAATGGAGATTTGAGCTCCTCTTCTTCTTCCCCATCTTCCTAGCTTCCCCTAGACACCATTTTTGAGATGTTTGAGCTAGAGAAGACCCATCTTTCAAGCTCTTCTTCTTGTTTGGGGCACCCAAAGGTTAGCAATGGTTCTCTTTTCTTTTCATCTTTGTTTTTCTCCTCATTTGGAGTGTTTTAATCCCACATGCAATGGGTTTTCATGGAGGTTTACAATGGATTGGATTTTTAGGGTTTTTCCATGAGCTATTTTGGGGGTTTTATGGTTTTGGAGCTTGAGGCCATTAGAGGACTTTCATAGAGTGTTTTGCATCTCCTCTTGACTCAAGGCAAGTAGAATTTTCAACTAATATGATGTTTACATGTTTCTTGTTTGGTTTCATGGTTTTGTCTTCATTATGTTCTAACCCTTTGTGAATTATGGATTTACATTGAATGAATGAACTAATGTATGTTGATTTCCACTTATGCTAGCTTCTTAGGATGTGTTGGGAGTTTGGTTTCATTTTAGCCACTTGACCATTTGATTTCTTTGCATTAATGGTGTTGTGTTCTAAGTATGGGAAAACTTTGATCTTTGAAAAAGTGTTGTGTTTGATCAAATTGGATCAATTTATGGATGGTTTTGATGTGTTTGGATGGTCAAGGAAGGGCCCAACAATTCATGGAAATCAGTATGAAGGAAAAGGAATCAAGAGAATCAAGAAAAAAGGGAAAAAATGCAAAAAAATGTGCACTCGGGCTGGACTGGGCAGGCCCAGTCCGCTCGAGCGACCCACTGGGTCGCTCGAGCGGACCAGGCACTGTCTGGGGTCCGCTCGAGCGACCCACTGGGTCGCTCGAGCGACCCAGCTTCTGTCTGGGTCCGCTCGAGCGGGCCTGGGTCCGCTCGAGCGAGCCCAGCTCGGTCTGGGCTCGGGTCTGGGCCAGTTTTGAGGATTTTGTGGGCCAGTTTGTGGGGTTTCCTTGGGCCTGATTCAAATCAGTTCTGGGTCATTTTTAAGTTCAGTTGTGGGCTGTTTTGAGACTGTTTTGTGGGCCTGTTCAAGGCCAGTTTTGGGCGGTTTTAAAAACTGGTTATTGGGCCTTTCAAAGTTTTGTTTTGGGCTGCCTTAAAAATCAGTTTTTGTGGGCTTGATTAAGGTCTAGTTTTGGGACTGTTTTAAAGTAGGTTGGTGGGCCAATTAAGTTTGGTTTTGGGCTGTTTTCAAGATTGTTTGGTGGGCCTGTCCAGGTTAGTTGGGTTGCATTAAAAATCTGTTTTGCGAGTCTGGTTCAGGTTAGTCTTGGGTTGTTTTTAAAGTATGTTTTGTGGGCCAATAAATATTTAGCTTTGGGCTGTTTTTAAGATTTGTTTTGTGAGCCATTCGAAGTTGGTTTGGACTATTACTAAGGACTGTTGTGGGCTCGGCCTAAGGCCAACTATAGGCCTGTTTTAAAGAGTTTGGATTTTCTTGTGATACTTGGAAAGTTTGTGAAATGGGAATGGGACCAATGAGAGAATGAAAGTATGTAAAATTATCCGGGAATCGTCTGAGTCTCAATGCGCACTTTATCATTTAAATATTATGGATTTTCATTGGCATCAAACGCGCTCTTTACTAATCAATGTTTAAATGATAGTTGTGCATTGAGATGGTTCCTTGGTAAGTCATTAAGTCATCCTACATAATTCCATTCCATTTCAAGTCAGAAAAATGTATCTGTATTTGTATTTGTATTTGTTTCCTTTGGTGAACTAATTTAAATAGCATCGACGATTTGTTATAAAATCATGTGTCTTCCCATGTTCGAAAGGGTTGATCGTATGATTTTATACAAATCACCTTGATGCGTATTTGAACGGTTTACCCGAGATATTCGTATGTTTTCTCCGATTCGATTTGAAAAGAGATTGAGTATGTTCGTTACATTCGGGATTTCTTCGATAAAACTATTGTTTTAACAACACTAGTATTTGAAAATAAAAACCTCGAGGCAAGAAGGGGCCAGAGCTATGCGGTGCGAGCCCATGAGCCAAAGAGGCTATGACTTCGAAAACAAAACCCCGAGGCAAGACGGGGCCAGAGCTATGTGGTGTGAGCCCCTGAGCCAAAGGGATTAGTACTCTGTTAGATTTGTATCGGTTTGAGTTTGAAAACTAAAGGCACCACTAGGCTTAGGTCACCTCGTCGGGCTGATCACCCGGCTTGGGATCTTTACTTTGTCCGCCAGCTGCAGCTTGGATTCCGTCTGTACCGACCATGGCAACGGTAATGATCTGCCGGTCCCATTTGTATGGCTACGGTTCTGATCCTCTGTTTAGTACCACATTTAGTGGCTACGCTCTGTTTGCTCTTATTACTTCGGTAATAGGAGGATTTAGCTATTTGTGGTTGCCAGTATTTTATCTGCACATTACTTTAGTTTATGATTATTGTCGGTTATGCTTTCTATGCTTTGATTTGTTTAATGTTTACGATATCGACCTTTATCGTATTGTTTCTACTATTCAGTTTTTAAATGTATTTCCAATTATTAAATGCTTTGTTTAGGTGGCTATCTTTTCGAGACATTTATGCTTTAGAGACTGTTCGTTCATTGCTTTGATATTCATGTTCGGTCTTTCGATCGTCTTATCGTGATTTATTGTTATTATTGGTTAGATTCCTTATTCGGTTTTACGAGGATTTCGCCTGGTTTTATGTATGTTCTTTCATTCATATTATTTGTTTATTTGCTTGCCAGACCGTCGTGTCTGACCCTTTTTGTTTGGTGCCAGTTTCTTCTCTTTCTGTTTGTAGGTGTTTGATCAGAGGAGGCGGTGGGACCGCTGGTTTGACGTGAGAGGCTGCCCGTTGATATCATCTAGATGTCAAGTGTGGCACCAGAGTTCGTATTGAAATGTCGGGGTAGGATTTCTGTTTAGTTGGATATTGTTGTATGGCTTCATTAGCCTTTTTATTGGGTTGTAATTAAGACACTTGTTAATTGAAATTTGAATATGGGAAATAATAGATTTGTTACTACCAGCTCAGTGTGTTGTGATTTATGATGTATGCCAGTCTGTTTATGATGGCTTTATGACATTGGTTGCGTACGACACGGAACCCGATGGCCACGGATTCCGAGTCGTAACACCTTGGTTAGCTTCCGCGAAAAATATACTCTGATTGTGTTGGCATGTGATTATCCTCATTCACGCGGATCTTGGGAAACATATCAAAAAGTTTCAAATTATTCCAAAATTTCGCACCCCGAGATCGGTTCGCTGCAGGTCCCGGTTTCGGGGCGTGACAGGTTTGGTATCAGAGCTGGTTAGTTTCTAGGAAATAAAATACTCTAGAGACATTAAGACGTGTGGTGAGGATTCGTTAGATTGTGTCGATTTGTTTTCTCGTGTCTTTGTTTCTTTGGATTTGAGTCGGCTTTTCTTTCAGTTCGGGAGATTTTGCTTGTCTTTTCTTTTAGTTCGTGTTGTTAGGAGATTTGGACGGCCAAACTTCCTCCTTAGTGGTGGAGAATTTAAAATCTCCATACTCTTGTTCAGTGTCTTTTATCTTTGCTTGTGTTGGAGACTGAGAACCTCTTGGATTTAGTATGTTGTTTTCGGAGAACATCAGCAGACCTTCAACCTTCAGCGTCTTCATTGTAGTTAGTAAGAGAAGACATGTGCAGTTGCCAGTCGAAGTAGAACTTGAGCAGTATGTGAAGATCCCCTCTCAGCTAATCGAAGATCATCATGCAGCGTACTAAGGTAAGTTAATGTGGATTTTTGGGTGAACTCAGACCATCTTTTCAAGATGAAGGACTGCAAGAGGCATGTTACCTGTGGATTTTTATGAAGGGAGAAGTGACCTTAGTTAGTAAGGTTGGAAACTAGTGCTAGAAACTCAAGGATTTCCCGGATTCAACGAGCCTTGTCGTGGATTTGGCTGAGAATTTTCAGGACTTGCAGCTTAGCCGGTGTAGTTGATTCAGCAAGGGAGTACCTCGGTGGTTTTGAATGTTCATTTCTTATTTAAAATGATTTTTCTTGATGTTTTCATCTTTGATATGTTTTCATTGATATCTATGGTTTACCCTTGTAATGTTTAAAAATGGATTTATGTTTCTTCTTTAAGGCTTACTTTGAAATAAACTATGTTATATACTCTTTTCATGAGTCACATGATTTCGTTTTCAAGATTGGTCTTTAAAAGCATGTAACTCAAAATTGTGTTTCTTCCTCAAGGAGTAGTGTGAGATTTCTATTTTATTGAGTTGTTTTCTATGGTTATGTAAAATGAAACTTCTTAAAGGTTTTTTGTGTCTAGATTTTATGTAGATTTCCTACATTTGTTTTAACGCTCAACTTTGTTTAGATTTTCGCAAGATTTTTATAAACAAATGAGTTAGTTTTCAACAAGGTTTCGTATTCAATTAACACTCAGATTTCAGCGAAGTTTGATGTATAGTTATACTAAAAATATGAATTTCAAAAATGAATAATGTTATTTCAGGTCCAAACTTTGAAAAACCTCATTTATTAAGCTTTATTTGATGATTTGGAAGTTCAATTTTTACTATGATTTGAAATGATAAAATTTAGCTAAGTAATTATTTTGGTCATTATGTTTAAAATTTAAAGGGTTGTTTGGCATCGAATGGAAGGAGTTGTATTAGTATAGTTGGAGCTTGGAAGTATAAGAATTGGAGGGATGATGGATGTCAAGTTGTGTACTAGTTCAGTTGGAGGTAAAGTTGGATTTATGAGAGAGTAAACGCCATTCAAGACTCGAATTGACAGTTTCAGTTCTTCAGGGATTGACATCAGATTGGATTTTCAAGGTCGGCTTTACATGTCAATGGTAGAAGATTTGAAGAGTGAAATCTGAAGAGGCAAGCATCGGGAGCACCGTGTACAGCTTTGAGGGACTTAAGGCACAGAAATTCCAAGTGATAGAAAGATATAGAACTCACGGTTTCTTGAACCATCAGTGACTGACGAATTAAGTAGAAGAATTAATCCGGTGCGAGAACGACAGATGACACCACAGATGATTGGATGAATTGTCGGACACCAGTTGGCTAGAGGAGTTTGTTTTCGAACAGATATGTGGAACAGTGTGAAGCCTTCAACCGAATCAGAATGTGGTCGACCGTGCATCTCACCGTCAGCTGTGTTAAGAGGAGGTCTCTCAGTTGCCGAGGTCTAGCATAGGGTGTCAGTGTCTTCGTTTGTCTTTTTGGGTTTTCGATTTCGATTTGGTTTAGGCCATTTGGAGGACCAAATGGATTCTAAGGGGGGGAGGATGTAAGATCCCGACCCCAGTCCTTTTGTTTAGCATTGTTTTAATCGTGGTTTAACTTGTTAAGCGAGATTTAATTTAGCTTGACCGCGTATTTGAGTTTGACCGGATTTTTCCCTTGCCTTGGAGATTTTGTAGACCGTTGACTTTAGTTTGACCCGGTCCTTAGGATTTGTATTTTTATGGGAAATTACTTCGGATTTCTAAAAATTCGGGATTTGGAGTATTTCGACTCATTTTACGAAGTTTAACAACTTTCATATTTTAACCATTTTGATTTGATGATCAGAAAATGCGTTTTTTCGAGAAAAAGGGCAAAACTGACTTTTCACCCTAAATCTGTCCATGAATTTCGAAAATTCCAGAAATTGGGGAAATTATACTTTTTGGAAAGTAGATATTTCGCCGATCGTTTTTGTCTTCTTCGTCGTTTTCATTCGGGACCCGCAAACATTAGTTTCAGCCTTGGTGAGTTTGGGGCCCATGGGGCCCAGCCCATTTTCTCTATAAAAGCCATGGGCTCTTCTTGTCTCCCCCATTCTTTCTCTCATTTCCTGCAACAAAGTGGGGTTAGGGTTTCTCCCAGCCCCCTTTCTCTCTCCTCATGTATCCCTCCTCCCTTGATGCTAAATGGAGATTTGAGCTCCTCTTCTTCTTCCCCATCTTCCTAGCTTCCCCTAGACACCATTTTTGAGATGTTTGAGCTAGAGAAGACCCATCTTTCAAGCTCTTCTTCTTGTTTGGGGCACCCAAAGGTTAGCAATGGTTCTCTTTTCTTTTCATCTTTGTTTTTCTCCTCATTTGGAGTGTTTTAATCCCACATGCAATGGGTTTTCATGGAGGTTTACAATGGATTGGATTTTTAGGGTTTTTCCATGAGCTATTTTGGGGGTTTTATGGTTTTGGAGCTTGAGGCCATTAGAGGACTTTCATAGAGTGTTTTGCATCTCCTCTTGACTCAAGGCAAGTAGAATTTTCAACTAATATGATGTTTCCATGTTTCTTGTTTGGTTTCATGGTTTTGTCTTCATTATGTTCTAAACCTTTGTGAATTATGGATTTACATTGAATGAATGAACTAATGTATGTTGATTTCCACTTATGCTAGCTTCTTAGGATGTGTTGGGAGTTTGGTTTCATTTTAGCCACTTGACCATTTGATTTCTTTGCATTAATGGTGTTGTGTTCTAAGTATGGGAAAACTTTGATCTTTGAAAAAGTGTTGTGTTTGATCAAATTGGATCGATTTATGGATGGTTTTGATGTGTTTGGAAGGTCAAGGAAGGGCCCAACAATTCATGGAAATCAGTATGAAGGAAAAGGAATCAAGAGAATCAAGAAAAAAGGGAAAAAATGCAAAAAAATGTGCACTCGGGCTGGACTGGGCAGGCCCAGTCCGCTCGAGCGACCCACTGGGTCGCTCGAGCGGACCAGGCACTGTCTGGGTCCGCTCGAGCGACCCAGCTTCTGTCTGGGTCCGCTCGAGCGGGCCTGGGTCCGCTCGAGCGAGCCCAGCTCGGTCTGGGCTCGGGTCTGGGCCAGTTTTGAGGATTTTGTGGGCCAGTTTGTGGGGTTTCCTTGGGCCTGATTCAAATCAGTTCTGGGTCATTTTTAAGTTCAGTTGTGGGCTGTTTTGAGACTGTTTTGTGGGCCTGTTCAAGGCCAGTTTTGGGCGGTTTTAAAAACTGGTTATTGGGCCTTTCAAAGTTTTGTTTTGGGCTGCCTTAAAAATCAGTTTTTGTGGGCTTGATTAAGGTCTAGTTTTGGGACTGTTTTAAAGTAGGTTGGTGGGCCAATTAAGTTTGGTTTTGGGCTGTTTTCAAGATTGTTTGGTGGGCCTGTCCAGGTTAGTTGGGTTGCATTAAAAATCTGTTTTGCGAGTCTGGTTCAGGTTAGTCTTGGGTTGTTTTTAAAGTATGTTTTGTGGGCCAATAAATATTTAGCTTTGGGCTGTTTTTAAGATTTGTTTTGTGAGCCATTCGAAGTTGGTTTTGGACTATTACTAAGGACTGTTGTGGGCTCGGCCTAAGGCCAACTATAGGCCGGTTTTAAAGAGTTTGGATTTTCTTGTGATACTTGGAAAGTTTGTGAAATGGGAATGGGACCAATGAGAGAATGAAAGTATGTAAAATTATCCGGGAATCGTCTGAGTCTCAATGCGCACTTTATCATTTAAATATTATGGATTTTCATTGGCATCAAACGCGCTCTTTACTAATCAATGTTTAAATGATAGTTGTGCATTGAGATGGTTCCTTGGTAAGTCATTAAGTCATCCTACATAATTCCATTCCATTTCAAGTCAGAAAAATGTATCTGTATTTGTATTTGTATTTGTTTCCTTTGGTGAACTAATTTAAATAGCATCGACGATTTGTTATAAAATCATGTGTCTTCCCATGTTCGAAAGGGTTGATCGTATGATTTTATACAAATCACCTTGATGCGTATTTGAACGGTTTACCAGAGATACTCGTATGTTTTCTCCGATTCGATTTGAAAAGAGATTGAGTATGTTCGTTACATTCGGGATTTTCTTCGATAAACTATTGTTTTAACAACACTAGTATTTGAAAATAAAAACCTCGAGGCAAGAAGGGGCCAGAGCTATGCGGTGCGAGCCCATGAGCCAAAGAGGCTATGACTTCGAAAACAAAACCCCGAGGCAAGACGGGGCCAGAGCTATGTGGTGTGAGCCCCTGAGCCAAAGGGATTAGTACTCTGTTAGATTTGTATCGGTTTGAGTTTGAAAACTAAAGGCACCACTAGGCTTAGGTCACCTTGTCGGGCTGATCACCCGGCTTGGGATCTTTACTTTGTCCGCCAGCTGCAGCTTGGATTCCGTCTGTACCGACCATGGCACGGTAATGATCTGCCGGTCCCATTTGTATGGCTACGGTTCTGATCCTCTGTTTAGTACCACATTTAGTGGCTACGCTCTGTTTGCTCTTATTACTTCGGTAATAGGAGGATTTAGCTATTTGTGGTTGCCAGTATTTTATCTGCACATTACTTTAGTTTATGATTATTGTCGGTTATGCTTTCTATGCTTTGATTTGTTTAATGTTTACGATATCGACCTTTATCGTATTGTTTCTACTATTCAGTTTTTAAATGTATTTCCAATTATTAAATGCTTTGTTTAGGTGGCTATCTTTTCGAGACATTTATGCTTTAGAGACTGTTCGTTCATTGCTTTGATATTCATGTTCGGTCTTTCGATCGTCTTATCGTGATTTATTGTTATTATTGGTTAGATTCCTTATTCGGTTTTACGAGGATTTCGCCTGGTTTTATGTATGTTCTTTCATTCATATTATTTGTTTATTTGCTTGCCAGACCGTCGTGTCTGACCCTTTTTGTTTGGTGCCAGTTTCTTCTCTTTCTGTTTGTAGGTGTTTGATCAGAGGAGGCGGTGGGACCGCTGGTTTGACGTGAGAGGCTGCCCGTTGATATCATCTAGATGTCAAGTGTGACACCAGAGTTCGTATTGAAATGTCGGGGTAGGATTTCTGTTTAGTTGGATATTGTTGTATGGCTTCATTAGCCTTTTTATTGGGTTGTAATTAAGACACTTGTTAATTGAAATTTGAATATGGGAAATAATAGATTTGTTACTACCAGCTCAGTGTGTTGTGATTTATGATGTATGCCAGTCTGTTTATGATGGCTTTATGACATTGGTTGCGTACGACACGGAACCCGATGGCCACGGATTCCGAGTCGTAACACCTTGGTTAGCTTCCGCGAAAAATATACTCTGATTGTGTTGGCATGTGATTATCCTCATTCACGCGGATCTTGGGAAACATATCAAAAAGTTTCAAATTATTCCAAAATTTCGCACCCCGAGATCGGTTCGCTGCAGGTCCCGGTTTCGGGGCGTGACAGAATCATAAGGCGCGCATTATATGCTAAACACTTTCTTTAGTCGGTTATCATAAGTGTCTTGGCTAATTCGGTTGTGAATGAGAGTCATGGCGTGCACACATTATTTTGCAACATGCTTACTTCCATGTACTACGTCATTTACAACCTGCATAATTAGACCATAATAAGAGATTGACATAATGGTCTCATAATGTCTTTGTTTAAAGACTGTTTTTGTTTATTATTCATCCAAACATAAATATGTATACAATGGAAAAAACAGAAATGACAGATGTAGAGATGCATTAAGAGCTCAATAAATGTCAAATACAAGTAAAGAAATAAAAGGCAGAAAATGATAATTAAGAACTATCTTCAAGACCCATGCTTTCAGTATGACCCTAAAAGGTCTTTGGAGGTAGTCCTTTCGTGAATATGTCTGCAACCATGAAATCTGTACATATAGACTCAATGATAAATTTTTGTAATCTAACATCTTGCTTCAGTGATAGATATTTAAGGTCGATGTGTTTGGCTCCCTTAGATATCCTGTCATGCTTGGAGAAGAAGGTTGCAGCGTCATTGTCACAGTAAAGAGTTAATGGCTTAGAGATGAAACTCAAAGCTCCAAACTGAGAGATAAAATTACGCAACCATGTTCCCTGAATTGCAGCCTCATAACATGCCACATATTCAGCCATCATGGTGGATGTGTAAAGTAACTCGGATTTCTGGCTTTTCCATGATATTGCACCTCCACATAAAAGATACACATAACCAAGAGTGCAAAGTCTGGTATCAGGACATCCAGCAAAATCTGGATCTAAATAACCAGTCACCTGTAGGTGACTTGATTTTCTGTATGTGAGCATATAACTCCTTGTTCCCTTGAGGTATCTCAGCACTTTCTTTGCAGCTTTCCAATGAGCGATTCCTGGGTTGCTTTGAAATCTACCCAGCATGCCAATAGCATGACTAATGTCAGGTCTTGTACAAACCTGTGCATACATCAGACTCCCTACAAGAGAAGCATAAGGATATTTTTCCATTTCTTTACATTCCAATTCGTTCTGTGGACAATGTGTAAAATCAAGTTTGTCTCTTTTATGTAGTGGAACAGGATTAGAGGAACATGTCATCATGCCAAATCTCTCTAGAACTTTGTCAATATATGCTTTCTGAGACAACCCCAAAATACCAAGTGACATGTCACGGAATATTTCTATTCCTATCGCATAGGAAGCCTCACCCATATCTTTCATTTCAAAGTTCTTAAAGAGATAATCCTTTGTAGCATGTAATAAACCAAGGTCACTACTAGCCAGTAATATGTTATCAACATACAGAACCAAAAATATAAACTTACTCCCACTAATCTTGAGGTATATGCAAGGGTCAACCATGTTTTCTATGAAATCGAAGGCAGTAATGATTTCATGAAACTTTAGGTACCATTGCCTCGAAGATTGTTTCAGTCCATATATTGATTTCTTAAGTTTGCAGACTATGTCTTCCTGACCTTCAATTATGAAGCCTTCAGGTCGACGCATGTAGACTTCTTCTTCTAAGTCTCCATTAAGAAAGGCAGTTTTCACATCCATTTGATGTAACTCGTGGTCATAGTGAGCTACAATGTCATGATAATTCTAAGAGAATCCTTTCTGGACACGGGGGAAAAGGTCTCAATATAATCAATGCCTTCCTTTCTGATTAAGACCTTGGGCAACAAGCCTGGCTTTATGTCGTTCAATATTGCCTTTGTAGTCACGTTTGGTCTTGAAGACCCATTTACAGCCAACTGGTTGTGTCTTGTAGGCAATTGAACAACTTCCCATGCTTGATTTTTATCCATAGATTTCAATTCATCCGTCATTGCATCAATCCATTTACTAGAATTAACATCCTTAATGGCTTGTGAATAAGAAATCGGGTATTTAATTGTCCCTTCTTTAGATTCTACTTGATAAAGCATGTAATCATCGGAAATAGCTGATATCCTTTGTCTTTGAGACCTTCTTAATGCTGGTTCCTCTAGTGCTTCATCCATATGTTCATTGGCGACAATCTCATTATGGAGTTGTTGATCATTGATTGTATTTTCCTCATTGTTAAATGGTTCAACAACAGGAGGATTTTCAACATCTTTCGGAATAGAGGGTAAAGGGATAGGTACCCTGATTTCCTGAATGATCACATTTTGAGGTTTATTAGTCCCACTGATTTCGCCATTATCAAAGAATCTAGCATTACCAGTTTCAACAATTCTCGTACTATGGTTAGGGCAGTAAATCCTAAATCCTTTGGACTTTTCTAGGTAACCTATAAAGTAACCACTGATCATTTTAAGGTCCAATTTCTTTTCATGTGGATTGTAGACTCTAGCCTCAGCTGGACAACCCCAAATTTGGAGATGTCTTAAACTAGGTTTCTATCCTTTCCACAGTTCAAAGGGTGTTTTTGGAACTGCCTTACTGGGAACCTTGTTCAAGATATAAACAGCTGTGCGTAGAGCATCCATCCACAAGGATATAGGTAAGTTAGCATGATTCATCATGGATCTAACCATTTTCATATATGTACGATTTCGCCTTTCAGCTACACCATTCTGCCATGGAGAACCAGGCATTGTGTATTGGGCAACAATTCCAAGCTTTTGGAGAAGTTTTGCAAAAGGTCCAGGATGTTGTCCTGTTTCGTCATACCTACCATAAAATTCACCACCTCTATCTGACCTTATGATTTTCACTTTTCTATCGAGTTGCCTTTCGACTTCAGTAATGAACACTTGTACAGCATTCACAGACTGAAATTTATCATGCAACAAGTATAAATAACAGTAATGTGAGTAATCATCAATAAAGGTAATGAAGTACTTTTCTCCCCCAAGGGTTGGAACATCAAAGATTCCGTAATGTCTGTATGAATTATTTCAAGAAGCTGAGTACTTCTTGTGGCTCCTTTCTTTGTGTGTGTTGTTGATTTACCTTCAATACAATCCACACATACCTTAATATTAGTAAAATCTAGATCCAGGAGGACACCATCTTTTACTAATCGTTTGATTCTTTCACTGGATATGTGACCCAGTCTTTTATGCCACAAGAAATAAGAGTCATTTTTAGATGACTTTCGTTTGGTTTCCTTAGAATGCAGGGTAAGATGGGTTTCAGCAATTTGACTATTAAGATGAAACTTGTATAGCCCATCAAACAAAATTCCAGAACCAATATGACTAGAATTTTTAAGTAAATTGAAATTATCATTTCCTAATTCAAACGAGTAACCAACTTTATCAAGTGCGCTTACAGAAATCAAATTGCGGGAAATAGACGGAACATAAAGAGTTTGACATAAGTCTAACTGATAACCGCTATCTAAAACAAGACGAAAAGTGCCAATAGCTTCAACTGGAGCTTTGTCTTTGTTGCCCATAAAAAGGAAGTTCTTACTTGGGTTTATGGTTTGGATCATAAGGAATCCATGCATTGAATTGGAAACATGAACATTAGCACCGGTGTCAATCCACCAAGTATCAGAAGAAACATAAGTAAGATTTGATTCGAAATAGCTTACGAAACCCATAGGATTACCTTTCTTTTCGAACCATTTTTTACGTTTAATACAGTCTGCCTGAAAATGTCCAGGTTTCTTGCAAAATTTGCATACGTGTTCCTTCTTTTTCTTCTTGGGGTTCTGACTAGCCTCATTAGATTTGGGTGGTGCCCTTTTCTGGCCTGAGTTTTGCTTTCTCCCAGCTTTGTTTCCAGCTCCTTGAATGAGATGAGCTACTTTAATACCTTGTTGATTCAGCCTGGCCTCCTCTTGAACCAGTTTGTTAGCCAATTCATTCACTGTCCACTTTTCCGTAATAGTATTGTAGTAAATTTGGAAAGGCCCATACTGAGGAGGTAAACTGTTTAGGATAAATTGGACGAGAAAAGCCTCATCCACGGATAGTCCCAAATTCTTTAGTTTAGCAGCAAGGTTGGTCATCTCAATGACATGCTCATACATTGAGTGAGTGCCATCAAACTTCATGGTTGTAAGATCTGCCATTAGTTTCCCAACAAGGAATTTGTCTGCAGTCTTAAACCTATCTTCAATGGCCTTCATATAGTCCTTAGCATTCTCAGGTGTAGGAAGGGATGTTTTGATGTTGGTATCAATAGTCATTCGCAAAAACATAGTGCTTAGTCTGTCAGACCTCTCTCAGGCATTAAAGAGGGCATTTTCCTCAGCGTTACTTGTTTCAGTGAGTGAAGCTGGTTTATCTTTACAAAGAGCCATATCCAGAACAAGTACCCCCAATGTGAACTCAACTTGCTCTTTCCATTCGGAGAAGTTAGTTCCATTGAGCTTAGTGACAGGTAGCATGCGAATTCAGATTAGTGGGTACATTAAATGCAATAGAGATATAAAAATAAGGCTTTAATTAAAATAAGACAACACATGCATAATATATCAATATATATGACAAAAAAAATTTACGTGCTCGTGTGGGTAGTCACCATAATTTCTACACATTATACCATCTAAGGTCATCATATTCACGGTGGTGTAAATGAGTGATGTTACTTTTAATTTATTTAAGTGAGATATCTGTGGATATCTTTGGTCCATGTATGAACAAACGCTCCTTAATTATTATTCAAACGTATGAATATAATCCGCCTGTGGGCGACTAAATGCTTCACGCGCTTGAACAATGGGAAAAGTAAACATTATGATGGTACTATTAGGGCCAAATTTCAATATTTAATTGTTAAGGTCACTGTGGTGAGACCTAACCTTAAGCATACAACTTTGGTGATCAAAATTAGCTTAATATGAATATATAGCATTATATATTGCATCCATACACGATAGATCATTTGTTGTATGAAATGTACTGATAAAGAAGGCCAAGCCCCGAAGGGCAGTCCTCCGGCTCTTTGGGGGAGAAAAGAAACATACTAAAGATAATCAGCATAATACGGAACAATTATGAAAATATGATCCAACTATATGGCCTATTTTCTGTCTTCCTTTTTTTATCATCTGTCTTTATTTTCGTTTGCTTCAAGAACGCCATCTTCAGTCTCGAAACAACCTCTATCTTCAGTCACGGCGTTCCAGTTACAGATCTTATTTAACTATTACATTGAATTTTTAACTCACACAGGAGTTTTATACATAACAAAAGAAAAAATTCAAAACTTTAAATAAATCACGATCAAACAGTCGTGGTCAAATTAAAATTGCAGAATAACATAAATATAAACCATTCATGCAGGCCATAATAGTTGGATCGATATATTGATGCAAAACAGAGTTAGAAACGGATCTATTTTTGCCGTATATGGCAATGCATATTTATCCTAATTAATGGATGATCATGTGTTCTCCAATAACCATGCTCTGATACCACATGTTAGTCTATTATTAACATGAACCCTAAGATCGAGAACATCATGATAATCACATGTAGGATTTAATCTTAGATAGATTAAAGATTACCTCCAGACATCCTGATGCAGAGAGCTTTCCGATCCTGCTGTCTGATGCTGTTGTTGATTGATGATGAGATCCGTCCAAGAAGGGTTTATGGGAATAACTATGGTTTCTCTCTCTTTGCCTATAAACCTTAATGTGTTGAATTTCGTGAGTGAGTCTTTGTGATGGAGGAAAGACTCTATTTTATAGGTAAAGAGAGGACTGGATTTCCAATTAGGATTCCATTAGTTTTAATCTCAACCGTCCATCAAGGTAGAGTTTGTTATGGAATATATCTCATTAGGAAACCGTATTTGAGTAAAAGATAGCATGTATCCTATGAAAACATGATTCCTATAATGACCACAATTAGCAAGTAATGGACCTAAAAGTAATTTCCTTACATGCATGTCACATTTATTGCACACAAAGGACTCTAAGAGAGAAACAAAAAGGGAGGAAGCTCCTACCTCTAGGTAGCTCAATGAAAAAGACGAAGTGGGTCGAAGGGGCTACTAGACATGGAAACATGTGAAAACAACATAGATGGCAAATGTGAGGTTGGCAAATCATGTTGCGGTGTTAGATTTCTAATTGACAGCCTCTAGCTCTTGGATTTGGCGAAAAATGAAAAAGAGGAGAGAAAAAGGGAGAGTTGTAGAGTTTCAGGTGGTGCAAGTGAGGAGAAAGGGGTTGGATGGTTTATATATATATATATAATGGGAGCTTAAAGAAATTATGATAATGCCATTAATGATGGATTTGACTTGCGGTGGGTAAATAGAGGTCTTCCGGGCATCGGATGGACTTGAGTAAAGAATGAAAGTTTCTAAAAACTAAAAGATCTTTCCAAAATACCAAGAATTAGAATTTCTCGAGGTCGTTTACAAAAGCTCTATTTTTTAGAAATTATGAAAACAATGATAATATGGTCAAATATTGATTTTCGGAACCTCGAATTAATACGGGCTAAACATGAAAGTTGTTGGGAATGATGAGACCTAACTTTGGAATTTAAAACGGTAATGTTTTGAAATTCTCAAAACCCCCCTTATTTTTTCCGAAAATCTGAATTAGACCCTTTCAACATATCAAACTTGGTGCAAAGCCTCTCGAAGCTCTCCGAAACTACCCAAACATTATTCTTACCCATGGAATAACTCGATTAACATCTGAACATACTCCGTTAATGGTAAACTATAATCAATTAATATTAATTGCAGCAATTAAGGTTCAGGGTCTTACAAGGGCCGGCCACAAGTCCGGAAGAGAAGAAAGTCAAATTTAAATATTTTCTACACTACCATTGGCTGTATGTGTAAAACGGACGTCAACCCTCCTTAATTATAGCTTGGGACTGGAAATGCATTGCAACAATCAACATGGCAGTAGAAGAGAATTCACATTAGTACAATCTCATTAATAACGAGGCAATAATTTATACTATTAAAAAAAGGAGAATTTTCAAATAAGTCCTTAAGTTTTTGCCTGATTTCAAAAAAGGGCACAAGTTTTAAAACTTTTCAAATTAGTCCATAAGTTTTACATGAAGTTTTCAATTAAGGACATTTGGTCATTTAAAAGTATTTTTCAGCAACTTTTTTCTTCAATTTTCTTAAACTACCCAAATTATCCTTCAATGAAATAAAACCCCCCTTCACTTCCTCTATATTCTCTTCATTTTTTTCACTAACAGCCTTATTATTATCAAGGAAAACTAGGTACTTCGGCTAAATATAGTGGCGGCCAGAACCACGTCATGGCTTTAAATGAAGGTACTCTGGGTATTTTTAAAAAAATTAAGAGAAAATACCATAAAAATACCTTTAAATGACCAGATGTCCTTAATTGAAAACTTCATGAAAAACTTAGGGACTAATTTGAAAAGTTTTAAAATTTATGTCCTTTTTTGAAATAGTAACTTACCATATCATAATTAAGAGTCTCACTTCAAATATGATTAGTAACTCTCTAATTTCTTTCTAATTAAAATAGAAGTCTCACTTCTACTAAAATTAGTAAGTCTGCTATTACTACTATTAGAAGTCTCACTTCAAATAGAAATAGTAACTTTCCTTTTAGAGTTCAACTAGAATTAGATACTTTCTAATAATAGGGCTAGTGTGGGGACCACTAGGGATTCCTTAGAAAGCTAGCTCCAACTGGGACTAGCGACCCCACATCTCATGTGTAATCCGGGCCCATAGTTAATTGCAAATAACTCCACTATATAAATACAATTAAACTCCAGTTTTAGGAATATTACATAGAAGACCCTAAACTTCCACATTACCATAAGTAGGCCCCTCTATTAATATCAATGAATCAATTGGACCTGTCTTCCAAACTAGATCCATATCTTATTATCCTTGAGCCCTAATTAATTATAATGATCATAGGTACCTTTCCAATTAATTCTTAATCAGAATAGGTGCGCACTTACCAATGATAAATCCATTAATTGGCACAAGGGGATATTAGAGATAGATTTCATCTTGACCATTGAATGTTCCCACAGCTCTACTACCACGTACCCAAATCACCGAGGTGTTGACCTACAGTTGGCCTCACTCATTGGTGACTCAAAGCAAATGAATAGATAGAAACTTGAGTTCATTAATGTCTCAGGATTGAGAGCCTATTGCTAGGAAATTATGAGAGCAGGCCTTAAAGTAAAGACAGTGCTTATAAGGTGCTTCTTATGGTCCTTCAATACATCCAATTTACCAGCACTATGATCCAAAATCTTTCATTCTGATGATCGAGACAGATCACCCTATCTCATAGTGATCAAAGTGCTGCAACCTTGTCAGTATGAGATGTCCAGTCTCATCACTGGTTGTGATAATGTTTAAGTATAAAAGTTGTCACACATGCCTCCCGCATGTGGATCTCATCCATACACATGTGTTACATCTAATATACTTGTGGACTCCGGTTCATCTCATGAACCATTATGTCATTCGTATTGGTTATATGCAAGTATATAATAAATCACCATTCATCTCGTGAAAGGAAAGCATGAATATACTGAAAAATAAAGAAATTAATCAATTTATTATATCATTCTCTCGTGGAATCGGTATTAGTGCTCTATCTATAATTATATTTGAATGCTATTGTCATAGTTATAATGGTCCTAAGAGAATATAGCTTATGCGGATTATGTCATTTACTAGGTTAATTGTTACACATATCATTATCTAAGTTTTACACATTTCATATATTCATATATGATGGTATTTAGTGTAGACTTTATTTGCTATCTCACCTGTTCTTACTCATTATTGATGCATCATACTTCTATTTATTATACTTGCTTACTTACTCAGCAATCTGATCATGTGATCTTTTGTGTTAAAGGTGGCAACACCCTTACCCTTTCCCAGGAGACTACGGTGATCAAGGAGACTACAGGGAATGAGTGAGTGGGCTTCTGATGATGTTGTTTAGGCATCTGGTTACTTAAGCTTCGTCACAGGCGGATGGTTTTGGTTGGATTAATGTATTGACCTTAGTTGGTCATTACTTGGGAGAGTTTGTTGTAGGTGGTTGTAGTGGACTTGTTGGTTCTTGGGATTGCATATAAAAATACTTTTCTTTATGTGTAAATTTAAACACTCCTATATTATACATATTTTGGAACTAAAGATGTTGGAAATGATGAAATATACCCAATACACCCAAAATCGATGAAATCTTGAAATTATGAAGAACCCCTCACAATTCCCTAAAATCGCAAACGACCCTTATGATAATTCCACAAAATTGTAGATTTGATTCATCATTTTATGTGACTTTGTAGACTTAATTAGGGAAATTCGCATTTAATTTCAACGAATTCATGATTTCATGCATTTGGGGCTATTTTTGGAAATATGGTCGAATTTTTTCAAAATTCATTACATTGCATGACTTTTGTGAAATTAGAGTTTTTTCATCTCATTCATCACCCCAAAATTAATTTTTTTGGCTTTACTAATGCATACCTGCTAATCTTGACACCATGTGTTATCTTTGGAAAGTTTAGTATTTTTGGTGCATTAAGTAGGCATGTAGGGTCCCATGCATAGTCCATCCAAATTCCTCACACTTGATTATTATTGAGATTATTTAATTTTATTTGTGTAGGAGAAATCAAGAGTGGGACCCGCATTGGTGAAAATTGAGAGAGATTAAAAGTGGGACATCATTCATATAGTGGACCAACCTCATTCTTGGCATCCTTTGGAGAATTTTGGAAAGGCAAAGATGGAAAAATTTTTTTGGAAATCTCATGCAAGAAAGAAAGATTCAAATTTGGAAAGATTCTTTTGCTTACCAAGAGTAAACTCAAAATCAAGAAAGGAAAGTGCACCGAGGAGGATTGAAAAGTCAAGCTTGTGGGACAAGAACTCCAAACAAGGAAGGAGATCATGCAAGAAAAGAAGAAGGAAAGATTCCAAGCCTTGTTGGAAGTAAAAGATGGGGCCACATGCCTTGGACATCAAACACATGGAAGATCAAAATATTGCACAGTTATTCCCGCGTGTCCCATGGGCAGCAACTGGTAACGGACATAACTTTTAACCCGAGTACCGGATTGGTGCAATCTACCCACCATTGAAAAGCTCTTTTCAAGTAGATATTCGTAGAGCCCAAGATTATGTTAATCGAAGTTGAATTGAGTGAGATATGACATCGGGAAGCTGACTGCTGCATTTTAGGTGGGAATTACAAAACATCCCAATCTAAGGGGGACCCACCAGCCCTTGCACGACCCAAGTGGGCCACAATCATGTTGTAAACACTCATTAAACATTCATTTTGAAGAGAATTCTGTTAAAGTGGGGCACATGGTGAAAAGTTTTCGAGCAAGCAACAATGTGACAAAAAATTAGGAAAATCCTTGCACAATAAGGAATCAAGAAAGGAAAGACTTTCTAAATCCTTCAAAATCTTTTTCTGTCTCTCCAAAGCCTTCCTAACTTCATTCAAAGTTGGAGGCTAAGTAAGAGACCTTTCCTAACCTCTCAATTATAGCTTAGAATCCAAGCAAACAAAAACTATATAAGAGGAGCAAGGCTAGACATCCATGGCATGCCCCCATAGAGCTTGAAAGTCCATCTTTGGGGCAGCCATCTCTCTCCTCTTCCCTTCTTCTTTTCTCCATTAGTTTTTTATTTTTTATATTGGTAGCCTTGGGCCATGTCCAACGACTAGTTTTGAAGGAGAAAGTGTCAAGATGAAGTTTTTAATGACAAATCAAGAAACATTCTTTGCAATGCCGGGCTAAATCTTTTGACTCATGGTATGGATGAAGATTAGTGATTACCTTTTATTTGTCTAGTAGTTCTAACTCGTTTATACATGTTATGTTCTTAATGATTAGTAGATTTGTCTTCTTGCCCTAGGCAAACCTCCATTCTTAATTTCTGATAATAAAAATTGATTTTTGACTATCCATGCTTAGGTTTGATAGGCCATGGTTAGGACTTAGGTCTTTTTGATGGTTTATGCTTACTTTTGAAGGGTAGTGCCTAGATTATTTTTATTCTTTTATGAGGTGAACAAAGTCTTGGATTTTGGATTTTATAATTAAAAAGGGATTTTTAAAGTTAGATTATCCAAATAAAAAATATTGATTTATCTTTGGTTTGAAGTAAGAATTCGAACAAGTTAGGGTTACTTGATAAGTAACCGGTGGAAACTTATTGGATTTCTATGCTCTAATCACTTTCATTAATTGGTAGATTTCATATTTCTAAATTAGTTGCTTGCTTTTATTTCTAAATTTATTTAAAACTTTCCTTAATTGATAATTAGTTAGTTTTCTTAATCTGAAAGTTTCTTTAATTGGCTCCATATGGGTTTGACCCATACTTGCCACTTGTCTCATATAGACAGCTGTGCACTTGCGGTAAAATACCACTTAAAGATCACATCACCCTACAAGGGTTAAGCTTATTGCTTAGCTACTATAAACATACTTAATTAAGGTCGTGATCTTACAGGCCCAAACCCTTGGAGGGCCTACAGTAATGACCCAAGGCTACTATACATATGATATTGCCTGCTTTGATTGAAGTCTCTTTACTTTAAAATGCCTCATGTGGGGGTAAGGCCAAGTCACACATATATGCCTGAAAGTCCGGGGATCCTACCCTAGAGGGGGGGGGGGGGGGGGGGGGGGGGGGGGTGAATAGGGTGATCTAGTAATAGTGACCAACTATGACCAATTTTAATTTCTTTACAATTAACCTAGTCACATGTGATGATTATGACAATAGATGCGGAAGAGAAACAAATCAATCACCACAACCCAATCACCATAACACAAAGTTTTATAGTGGTTCGGCCTCAATGCCTACATCCACTACCGGCTTGTGCTCAACACCCCACCGGATTTCCACTATTTTTGCTTTTACAATAGGCTAAGCAATAACCTTTACAATGATGTTTTTTCTAGGCTAAACAACAACCTTACACAATGCTTTTCTTAGGCTTAGCAATAACCTTTACAATCAATATGTTTTTCTTTCTCAATGAAGTGTCTAAACACTAGAAGAGAAACAATTATAGCTTAATACATTTGCCTCTTAATTAGGCTGATATAAAAATTAAAATCAATTTACAATCATACACTAACAATTAACTAAGATGAGTGTTCAAGGTGTATGAAAGTGCACTTCAATCAATTTCTAAAATGAGGCTCTTAAATGAATGCTTGATGCATTTAAAAATCTAAGCACATAAATTAATGATTGAAGAGATGAACTAATCACATGAAGTAATTGAGACAACTTGGAAAGACATTCCTATTAAAACACAAGTTGTATGAAAGTTTAATACTAAAAACACATGTGATTTGGACATGAGTGTTTTGCAAAACAATCCAATACGGTAAGGTGGTATGATGATTGCAAAACAACTCAAACAAGGCTAGAAATCATGCAAGAAGGAAATTACAAAAGATTGATCATGCATGGATTACAAAAGTATGGAAATCAAATTTAACTTAGAGGTATATACCTTTGAATGTCAGGGATTTTGATTTCCATTTGCTCTCTAGCCTTGTTAGCTCATTCCTCTTTCTTAGGCTTCAAAAATGGTTCCTAAGTTCACCCAGCCAACCTCTCCAAGAAAGGAATGAAATGAGCATTTATAGACAAAAACAGTCCAACGACTAGTGTCTTCGGTCGACCTCCCTCTCTCTCGGTCGACCTGGAACAAACGGTCAAAAGTCTGACCGTTGGAGAGCCAACAGCTCTCTGCCAACGGCTAGTTTGCTCGGTCGACCGGGTACAGGGGTCGGTCGACCGGGTAAACTGGCCTGGGAGGAGTTCTGTGCAGATTTTGAAAAAGTAATTTTTTGAAACATGTACTCCAGCCATTATGTTTTATGCATGCTAAAAAGGATTTTAAGAATGAGATTGTATGCATTCCAAGAACCTCGATGATTAACTTGATTTTTCAAAATCATGCATGAAAAAATAGATTTTCGAAAGAGTGTTTAAGTTCTAAAACATGCAGGATGAGGTCTTTGAAAATCAATTGAATATGCAAGTCTAAGATTCAGAAATCAAGGTCTAACATACGATGAATGAGTGTGTGATCAGATGAAAGTGAAAGTGATAGTGCATCCATCAAATTAGCAACATAGAAAGATCCTAACAATCTCCCCCTTTGCAATTTGATGGCAACTAAGATGATCACAACACTTCTAAGACTTCAGCTCTTATGTTCTTGAAACAATCTCTCCCCCTTCGTTAGAGCTCTCCCTCTTTTATCCTTGGACAGATCTCCCCCTTAGTCAGATCTGGTCTTCTCTCCCTTTTGTTGGATCTCCCCTTTGTTTGATCTTCTCTTGCTCTTTTGAGTTCTCTCCCCCTTTGTCATCGAATTGCAAAGGAACCTGTATACATTAGAAAACAAATACCTTTCAGCAGCACCTGTTACCAAATTAAAATGAAATGCTGAACAGGTTATCATGTACAGAGGTTGTCTATGCTGTTATGAATGATGCCAAAAAAAATATTAATCGAAAGAAAATTTAGTTCAAAGCATCATAAACATTCATCAATTGAGGAATATGACAAGAAGATATGAGATGAACAATTTGAATATGTAAATTCATTATTTTTCCATAAAAGACTATTACATATTTCAGTAATTACTTGACCAAACCAAAAATCAAAATAATGGTCAGTAATCAATTCAAGCTATCAGTCAATTGATAGACAAATATTTAAAAGAGTTAAAAAGTCTATCACTACCCTCCCCACAAAAAAGTGAAAAACTTTCCTAAGATCTAAGATGAATCTGTAGGAGACGGGGGCACTGCATCATCATGACGCCTGCAGCTGCTGGAGATGTTCGAGAGGTACTTCAAAGTCTTCTTCATCATTCCTGATACCTCTTGCCTAAATTCCTGATAGTCTGTACGTATGGTAGAAACAATCTGCTCTAACGAGGTCATACGGTCCTCCAGACTATGTTGCTGAGGGGGCTCTGATTGGGGAGGCTGTCCTGCTACTGGATCTACAGGCTCTATCTCTGCAGCCTCTAACTCGTCATCTCCTTCAGCAACTGGATTCCTTTGCTGAGGTGGTGGAAGCTTCATCAAGAGAATGTTTGATTTGTTGAAAACAGTGGATGTCACTGGTCTCTCAGAAGCTGGAGGAACCACTCCATATGATCTAGCAAGCTGGGTAATGAGAAATCCAAATGGAGCTGCACACGGCTGCGATCCAGTAATAACTCGGAGAATATGGTGCATAATAACTGAAGGTAAGCATACCCGATCTCCAGATATAACTTTGAACAACAGATTCGCCATGTAAGGAGTTACTTCAGTCCTATTTCCTTTCCTTGGATAGATGGAATGAGTGAAAATGATATGAATGATCCGAAGGGAAGGAACCATGAGAGAAGCTTGAAGACAATTTTTGGCTGTCCAAACTTCAGCTCTTCCATAAAGAGCATGAGTCACTCCATCTTTTTCATCAAGAGGTAAAACTTCAGAAATTATCTTTGGTCCATTTGACCTAGGGAACCCCCAAGATGGATGCAATCTTCTCTGTAGTAACCACCTCTTCCCCATGCTCAAATCTGATAGTGAATGAATTGTTGGTGGAGGCACAGATAGACTCATATAGGTTATGGACCAAGGATGGAAAGGCATTTCCACTCCAATTTAGAATACCAGCCCAACCAATATCTTCCATGATAGCAGGGACACCATAATCCACTAGATCTTCTACTACACATTTCTTCTCCACAATGATCCCTTTGTTTCGAAAGGATTTGACAACCGAAGATGGAGAAGGGATGGGTTTGAATCTGACTTCACGAGGAGGGGATGCTTCAGGAGAGGATGGAGGAGATCTATGAGAAGATGAAGCTTGGCCTGTTTTTGACTTCTTGATAGGCTGCCTGAAAGTTTGTTTTGTGCGAGCCATAGCACTCAACAGTTGATGTTTAGAAGAGATGGACAGCACTTGAAAATGGCTTGGGATGATTCTTAGAATGAAAGACTCGGGTGCACAACGTTCCCACTCGAATTCAGCAAAAACAGATACTAAAATGGATTAATCAGTGGTTCTGGCATTCTGTCAAACACTTGTGGTGCAGAAACTGATACTAAGTGAATTCACAGATTACAAGTGCCCATAGACGAGTGCTAATGACTACAAATGTTCCCAAAAGTATGGAGACAATATCAGCTACAATAAGTCTAACAGATCCACCCACTGATTAGATCCCCACCATGACCATAAACCGAGTTCTGGGAAGCATACTTGGCACACAGACACAGTAAAACGAAATCTGATGGCTTGAACTGAACAAGGCCTCAGAAGGAACTACTGGTGAGGTTAGCAAACTCCTAAGTCGAGTTGAGATCGAGTTTACAAGCTGCCTTGGAGATGAATGACAGTGATGAATGGCTGCAGGGCTACCAGAGGACGAGCTGATCTCAACTAAGAATGTTGATGACCTTACCACTTTAGCTGAACCATGGTTAAGGAGGAAGAAATCTAGCTGAGGAAGCAGATTTGCAAGATGAATAACGAGTCAAAGGTGTCAACCTGCTCAACAGAGGTTTCTGTTTTGAAACAGAAACAGTGCCCAGCGCAACTTTTTAAGTTGCTGTGTATGTGTATTCGGTCGACCGGCCAATCCAGGATGTCAACCGAGTAAACAGGGAAAACATGGTATCTGTTCAGATTTAAGGAAGAATTTGACAACTCAAGAAAAACTCTCTGAACAAATGATTCCCTTAATCCAGCTATCCTACAATCTCAATCAAAATAGGAAAAGAGATTTTACAAAATTAATTCTAAATAAGTCCATTTAAATGATTGAAAACTTGTGAGTCCAAGACAATTCATTTTTCAATAGTATTTGATTTGACAAATGTGGAGTAACTATGTATCCATTCAAATAAAAGCAAATTTGAAAAACAAATCAATTGATTGAGAAGATGTATCTTTAAGCAATTCTTTTTCAAATCAGATAGATCATAAACATGCATTTTTATCATAACATACCTTTTAAAATCAAAATGCATTCTCAACAAGTAAAACTCAAACAAATGATACTTGAACAAAGAGACAATACTAAGAAAGATAGAAAGAACTAGACTTAAGACCAACAACACATATAACTTATGGGAAAGGGTTGGTCTAATCTAATTATAAGGTCTTAGTATTTGTCTAAGAGTCTAACCTTAGGTATCCATCTAAGGTATTGAGCTTTGGAGTCTATGTATGAGATCCCACCAACTAGAGGAGATAAATATTGATTTCTTTTATTCTTGACATCATATCCTTGAGGTTTGACAATTTCATAATTGGATTGATGATTAGTCTTTGGTGGTTGATGTTTCTTTTTATTTTTCTCATTTCTTTTAGCTTTTCCTCTCTCTTTTTGCCTTTTGAATTTTAATTTTAGTCTTTCAACATTTTTCAAAAGTTCTTTCATTTCCAAGGTTAAAGGAGGTAAAGTGAGAGGTTTCTTTTTGATAGTTTTAATTTGATTACTTTTGATTTGTTTAGTCTTTTTAAAATCTATCTTGGGAGACTCTTGTTGGAATGGTTTGACTTGCTTGAACTTTCTAGAGTCTTCCTTTGATTTTGATGCCTTAACCATCATAGAATTAGATTTTCCATTTTTAGGTTCATAGATGGGTTTAGACAAATGATTTTTTCTTAATTTGCACTCAAATTTGAAATGCCCTTCATTACCACAATAATGACATTTTGTTTTGGGCAAAGTAGAGTGAGTGCTAGAGATTGAGGACTCACCTTTCACAAATGTGTTGGTGATTTTAGGGCCATGAGATGTATACTTATCAAATCCAATACCAGTCCTATCTCTTTGTGATTTACCCAATCTAAATAATTTTTCAAATTTCTCTTCGCCTTGGGTAAATTTGCACTCATACTTTTGTTTGTGAGTTTCAAGTTGAGTGACTTGATTTTTAAGAATTGAGTTTTCATTTTTCACTTTTGTAAGTTCAATTCCAATTCCATTAAACTTGTTTACTTTTTCATAAGCAAGTTTTAATTCAAGTTTGAGTTCATTTACATTAGATCCAAGTTGTAAAGTTTTTATATTACTTTGAGCATTGAATAAATTCTCTTTGGTGGTTATTAACTTGGATTCAAGGTTGACAATGTCTTCAACTTGATTTTTTATATGATCACTTAGAATTGAATTTTCCTTGGTAAGTCCTTCACAACTTATCTTAGATACATTTAGTTCATCTTGAAGATTAGACAAGTTATCTTTAGAAATTTTCAATTTGGATTCTAAATAGATAATGTTTTCATCTTGTCTTTTTAATGTATCTCTTAGGTTTAAATTTTCTTTATTTAGCTCATTATGATTTAATTTCATTTCTTTTAGTTCATCTTGAGCATTGGATAGATTGTGCAAAGTGATCATAAACTTAGAGTCTAGGCAATGTATTACTTCTTCTTTCTCTCTAAGTTCATCATTTGAAGAGATTAAATCTTTGTTGAGCCTTTTTGATTCTTCTCTTAACTTTTTATTCTTCTTAGCTATGACTTCACATAGTTCACATAATTCCTCATAGGCTTGATGTATATCATCTTCATAATCATCATTTTCTTCTTCTTTTGATTCAACTTTAGATTCATTAAATTCAAGGTTTGAATCTCCAATAGAAGAAAGGAGGGGTCTAGAAGAATCTACAAGAGAATCTACACAATCTAGCATAGTGGAGTCCATTTTAATGATTTTCATGAAAAGCACACTAGGGTTTAAACTCTAGGTTTTTACACCTAATCAAGAGTTCCAAACACTTGATCCTAAATATAGAGCAACCTTGCTCTGATACCAATTGAAAGTCCGGGGATCCTACCCTAGAGGGGGGGGGGGGGGGGGGGGGGTGAATAGGGTGATCTAGTAATAGTGACCAACTATGACCAATTTTAATTTCTTTACAATTAACCTAGTCACATGTGATGATTATGACAATAGATGCGGAAGAGAAACAAATCAATCACCACAACCCAATCACCATAACACAAAGTTTTATAGTGGTTCGGCCTCAATGCCTACATCCACTACCGGCTTGTGCTCAACACCCCACCGGATTTCCACTATTTTTGCTTTTACAATAGGCTAAGCAATAACCTTTACAATGATGTTTTTTCTAGGCTAAACAACAACCTTACACAATGCTTTTCTTAGGCTTAGCAATAACCTTTACAATCAATATGTTTTTCTTTCTCAATGAAGTGTCTAAACACTAGAAGAGAAACAATTATAGCTTAATACATTTGCCTCTTAATTAGGCTGATATAAAAATTAAAATCAATTTACAATCATACACTAACAATTAACTAAGATGAGTGTTCAAGGTGTATGAAAGTGCACTTCAATCAATTTCTAAAATGAGGCTCTTAAATGAATGCTTGATGCATTTAAAAATCTAAGCACATAAATTAATGATTGAAGAGATGAACTAATCACATGAAGTAATTGAGACAACTTGGAAAGACATTCCTATTAAAACACAAGTTGTATGAAAGTTTAATACTAAAAACACATGTGATTTGGACATGAGTGTTTTGCAAAACAATCCAATACGGTAAGGTGGTATGATGATTGCAAAACAACTCAAACAAGGCTAGAAATCATGCAAGAAGGAAATTACAAAAGATTGATCATGCATGGATTACAAAAGTATGGAAATCAAATTTAACTTAGAGGTATATACCTTTGAATGTCAAGGATTTTGATTTCCATTTGCTCTCTAGCCTTGTTAGCTCATTCCTCTTTCTTAGGCTTCAAAAATGGTTCCTAAGTTCACCCAGCCAACCTCTCCAAGAAAGGAATGAAATGAGCATTTATAGACAAAAACAGTCCAACGGCTAGTGTCTTCGGTCGACCTCCCTCTCTCTCGGTCGACCTGGAACAAACGGTCAAAAGTCTGACCGTTGGAGAGCCAACAGCTCTCTGCCAATGGCTAGTTTGCTCGGTCGACCGGGTACAGGGGTCGGTCGACCGGGTAAACTGGCCTGGGAGGAGTTCTGTGTAGATTTTGAAAAAGTAATTTTTTGAAACATGAACTCCAGCCATTATGTTTTATGCATGCTAAAAAGGATTTTAAGAATGAGATTGTATGCATTCCAAGAACCTCGATGATTAACTTGATTTTTCAAAATCATGCATGAAAAAATAGATTTTCGAAAGAGTGTTTTAAGTTCTAAAACATGCAGGATGAGGTCTTTGAAAATCAATTGAATATGCAAGTCTAAGATTCAGAAATCAAGGTCTAACATACGATGAATGAGTGTGTGATCAGATGAAAGTGAAAGTGATAGTCCATCCATCAAATTAGCAACATAGAAAGATCCTAACAATGCCCAGGGTCATGACTTGGATGTTTCCGATGTGGAACTTATGCACCACTGCAAACCCAGTCATTTAGAGTTTTTCCTACTCTCTTTGTGGGCAATGCTTATCGGGCGCCCAATGCTCATTGACAGGGGGCCATAGTCGTGCATACTCTTGCATTGGGAAACAAAGCCATCCTCTACATTGATACCATTCTATAACAGTTCGGGCCCACTATCCTCATGATATTGTCTACTTTGATTGAAGTCTCATGGCTTTAAACGCGTCATGTGGGGGTAAGGCCAAGTCGCACGTATATGGTTAGGGTCAGGATTGGATGCTTCCGATGTGGGACTGATGCACCACTGCAAACCCAATCCTTTAGAGCTTCCCCTATCCTCTCTCTCTAAGCAAATGCTGGCCAAACCAACGCCCATTGACACGGGGGCCTCATTTGTGACACCTGCACTGCCTAGGCCCTGACTTAGACATAAGAACTAGTGTAACGCCAAGAAAGTAAGATCTTGAACCTTAATTACTGCGATTAGCATTAAACCTAACTCACCATGATATTGTCCGCCTTGGCCCACGTGCTCTCGCGAGGACTTCTCGGGCGATCACCTATCTCGGTATTATTCTAACTTGAGCACACTCAACTCCGGAGTTTTTATGGGATTTGAGGCTACACGACTTTAAAATGCGTGATGTTGAGTTAACACGGGTTTAAGATGACTTGCGGAGTCAAGTTTAGAAGAAATATCTGTATCTCTTACTCGAGGTATGTTCATTTCATTTGGAGGTCAAATGTCCTAAGAGGTTGAAGATGTAAGACCCCATACCTAAACTACTATAATTAACATTAATTAATTATATTTTACCTTTAATGACATGTGTTTAGATGTTAACCAAGTGATTATATGGGTTAGCACGATGTTTGGGTGGTTCCAGAGAGTCTCGAGAGGTTTCACACCAAGTTCGGTACTTGGAAAAATTTAATTTAGTTTTTTGGGAAAAATAATGGGTATTTTGGAAAAATTGAAATATTGTCAGTTTTTGGTTCCAAAGGTAAATCTCGTCATGCTCAACAACTTTTGTGTTCAGCCCATTCGAGATCCCGAAAACCCATAATTGACCCTATTATCCTTTTCAGGAAAGTTTTTGTCATTTATGAAACATATAGCTTTTGCAAACAACCTCCAAGAATTCTGATTCTTAGTTGAGTGATGCTACATGGACAACCCCATGGACCACTTCATAGACAAATTCCATGGTTCAACGGTCACATCATCTAAAATATTAGATGATGTGACCCTTGAACCATGGAGTTTGTCCATGGAGTGGTCCATGGGAGTTTGTCCATGCAGACTTTTTGTTCTTAGTTTGTTGGAAAGATCTTTTAATTTTCAGTAATTCTCGTTCTTCGCCTGAGTCCATCTGAGGCCCGGAAGGACTTTGTTTATCCGCCACAAGTTAAACCCATTATTAATGGCATTTTCATAATTTCTCTAAGTTCCCATTATATAAAAAACCCCCTCCAGCCCCTTTCTCCTCACTTGCACGACCTAAGACTTTGTGACAGTCCCTCGTTCTCTCCTCTTTTCCATTTCTTACCATGTCGAAGAGCTAGAAGCCACCGCCAATTAGAAATCTAACACCACCACGCAAATCATTGACTTCACCTTTACTTTCTACATTGTTTTTGCGCGTTTCCACGCCCGGCTGATCCACTTCGTCATCTTCGCTGAGCTACTTAGAGGTAGGAGCTTCCTCCCTTTTTTTTTGTTTCTCTCTTGATTTAGAATCCTTTGCGTGCAACATATGTGACATGCATGGGCCAATTCAAACACTAGCTTGGGTTTTGAATTTAGGGTGTTTTGGTGTGGGATTTTAGGGATTTCTTGAAGAGTGTTTCCAACAAGCTTGGAGGGTGATTATAGGTGGATTTGGGTAATTTAAATTGGGTACTTGCCTTGGCTCCAAATCAACCCAAACTCACCTCTGATCACCCTCCAAGCTCGCCGGAAACACTCCTCAAGAAATCCCCAAAAACTCCATACCAAAACACTCTAAAACCAAAACCCATGCCAGTGTTGGAATTGGCCAGTGCATGTCACATTTATTGCACACAAAGGACTCTAAGAGAGAAACAAAAAGGGAGGAAGCTACTACCTCTATGTAGCTCAATGAAAAAGACGAAGTGGGTCGAATGGGCTACTAGACATGGAAACACGTGAAAACAACATAGATGGCAAATGTGAGGTTGGCAATTCACGTTGCGGTGTTAGATTTCTAATTGACGGCCTCTAGCTCTTGGATTTGGCGAAAAATGAAAAAGAGGAGAGAAAAAGGGAGAGTTGCAGAGTTTCAAGTGGTGCAAGTGAGGAGAAAGGGGTTGGATGGTTTTTATATATATATATATAGAGGATTTTACCGGAAAAAATACTTTATCCGGTCATGTTACGCAATCAAACATTTTAGCGAGTGCAGCACCAATTAGCGCAATTGGGTGCGAATTTCATTTTTTTTTACTAGAAGAGCATATCGTCATCGCCGACCTTATTTACACTTGAATAAGGTTGGCGATGACCTTATGTGGCCTTGAATTTTTTTTTACATAAAGAGCGCATCGTCGGCGCCGACCTTATTTATACTTGAATAAGGTCAGCGATGACGCTGTTCGCGATCCTTTGTTAGGGCTAGAATCTTTGTTTCGCTCACTATTCTCTTCTCCCTTCCACCATTGCATCGAGACTGACCTAGGACGAGGGCGAAGAGCAGTTGCTTCCATCTATCCACAACCACCAGTGTTGTAACTGAATTTCTCAACATCTGCTCATAATCTCATCGTTTTTTCAATCAACTGTGTTTGAAACCGACGCTCCAGAGGTTTGGAATCCTTGAATCCTTGTCAAATTTTTTGTATTTTCACCTCCTTTTGTTTTCCCGCCTTCCCGCATATGATATCTAACTGCATGGTTTATTATCTTCAGCGTTGTATTCGATTTGTACATTTGTTGTTTGCATTGATTAGGGTTTGTATATTTCAAATTTTTGGTTTTTTCAGTTGAGAAGGAGGATGGATGAATGGGTTTTGTTTTAACACTAGCTGAAAGGTTTAAGTGAGTTATTTTTGTTTTCCAAACTTGAGGATGTTGTATGCGGTCAAATGGCAGTAGTGGTTAATTCGTTCCCTTTTGTGTTTCTTCATTTTGACAATGTGAATGGGTTGCTCATTCTGTTTCTTGAATTTCATTTTATGAACTTGGAAGTACTCTGGACATAGCATGTGTAAATCGCACATCATCCTTGTAGGTCTAACTCCCTAAAGCTGACAAGGTGTACCCAAACAAGTGTAAGACTATATTGTCTGCACACTCCCAAACAAGTGTAGCCAAATGCTTATATATATGCACAAATTTACTAGAATCTTAAATAATCAACACTGCACCACTAAGGATTGTTTCAGGCAGAGATCATTAAGGAACTACATTGTTAGTTCTTTGGACAACCAAATTAGTCATTTTATACTTATCTAAGCCTCTAAGAATTATTCCTCAGAGGATGCATTTGGATGTGCCAAAACTACAATTTAGTTGGAAAACACTGGAAGAATAGATGGCTATCACTTTAGCTTGGGATTTGTGATGGTGAAGGGATGATACTACATTCCAGAGTTTCTGCTAAGAAGTCAAGAAAAGAAGTTTTTCCTTTATGTGGTGTCCAATTTTTATGCTGCTCTGGACACATACCAGCAACAGATGGTAACAATCTCTTTTGCGAAAAACTTGTAATCAGCTGCATTTCATGGTTCATCCAAACAACCCATAAACTTCTGATGGTGTATTATTTGTTTATTTTGGCTGCTTAGTTAATGTGAATATCAAGCATGTTGAGTTATGCCGTATAATTGAATGCCAAACCATTCAAACTCATTCAACATTATTGATTGATTTTATTAGGGTTTAAATTACTACAGTGATATATGTGTTTTCATTTACCATTATAGGGGAGAGTATTGTGTGGTCGGTTTTCGACATTCGGTTTTCATAGTGTATTCATGCTTGCCTTGATAACATTCAATGCTATCATGTCTATTTTGGATGTACACAGATGTCTAAAGAGAAACCAAGCAATGTTAAAGTGCCCCACAACGAGGCTACTACCTCAAATGAAGCTAGTACCTCAAACCCACAGCCATATATTTTATTGTGTAACCAAGAGCATCACATCTCCGCCGCTATTGAACAAGGCTTGGTATACTCTCTTCCGCAAAACCTATTTTCAATTGAACCTCCTTAATGATCTATGGCTAACGTTATTGAAACTGTATATTTTTTCGCAGGAGTTTGGCACATATAGATGCTTTCCCACAAACCTTGATTATGGGAAGTGGGACTTGAACGAGAGACAGATGGAGTGGGTGCGGGAGGCCGGGCTATACCATCTTGCTCAAATGAGATGGATGAGGATTGACTATGCATTGATCATGGGCCTCATTGAGCGATGGAGGCCGGAGACGAACACATTTCATTTCCCATCCGGCGAGGCGACAATCACTTTGGAGGACGTAGCGTACATCTACGGCCTATCTATTGATGGTCCGCCCATGACGGGCCGAACATACACTCATTATGAGATTGCAGATCTCTGTCGGGAGCTCCTTGGAAAGGCTCCCATAAATAAACAAGATTACAATGGGATCTCCCTCAAGTTCACATGGCTGGAACGAGTATTTCATCCCACACCGGAGCAGTTGAGAGAGAAGGAGATCCCGAATAAGAGAAAGAAGAAAAAGGGCAAATGAGGGGCAAAGAAGACGACGACATCAGAGGTAGATGATAAGTGTAGAACTCGTGCCTATTATTTTTTTTGGTGGCTGGACAGATTTTGTGTAATTCTTCAGGGGCACGAGGCCCCTTTTATATTCTAGATTTGTTTAGAGAGTTTAGGCCCTACTCATGGGCCTCCGCGTGTTTAGCGAACATGTATAGAATGCTAAACAAGGGTGTACAGTGGGAAGGGGCGAAGAAGCGTGAGACGCCCGACCCTACCGATGAGGGGGATTTTGTTGACCTTAAGCATAAGTCTTTTTCTGGGCCCCTCCAGCTTCTTCAAGTGAGCTTCGATTATTTATATCTTATTGCTTGTACTATTTATATGTTAATGTTCTAATGATTCCCTCTCTTTTAACAGATCTGGGCGTACACCAGAATGAAGATTGGTCGAGGTTTTAGTCCAAATATGCGCCAAAACCACGACATAAGGTTTCCCATAATGGTGACATGGGCTAACCGACTTGAGGGTCTGACCCATCTTACGACAGTGAGAGAAGTGCAAAAGCAACTCAATTAACTCACGTCCAAAGAGGTACAAAGAATGCATTTCAATTTTCCTATAACTTTCATACTTACTTAGTTAGTTCTAACTTACCCAATGCTTCATGCACAGTTTGAATGGCAACCGTACAAAAAGTATGGTAAGGAATTTCTAAACCATGTGTCGAAGGCTGAGCGATCACTCTTCAGAATAGATTCTCCCCTTATATCTTATTGGGTGTTGGAGCGTCACCCTATCCATAGGGTCATAGGCAGTTTGGGCTGAGACAGACGGTGCCTCCAGGTTTCGTTACGCCCTTCGTGTGGAAAGAAAATAAGGGGAGATCTGTGATTGATTGGTGTCTGGTGCATGATGAGGAGGTCAAGTCATGGGAGGCTCGGGTAAACAATGTGATGAAGAGAAGAGGAAAAACAAAAGGCGGGGAGGATGAAGAGGAATACATGAGATGGTATGAAACGAATACCATCATACGTATTGGCCATGTCAGAGCACGTGATGGGCCACAAACGAATCCTCCCCCACAGCCCGATGCCCAAGCTCCTACCATCCCACAGACTCGGGTATGACGTTAACACTCTTTGTATCCCTTAGTTTGCTTCACATTTATTTAGTTAATATATTGTCTAATGGGATTGTTTCAATATGTTTTAATGCAGGTCTCTCTCTTCCTCGACCACATCCTTCGGTCATGCGATCGTTCCCTCTCTGCAAATGTCGACCTTCTCTCCTTCACAAATTCGATTAAGAAAAAGGTCGAGAGATTTTGGCCAGATTGGGGACTACGTTCAAGGACTACGTCGAGACGTGTACTACTTCGCATCTTCTGGAGATGATGAAACTCTCGTAAGGATTTTAATAACATTTAGCATAGCTTTTTGCAAATTGGTGAATTAAATTGCCTTGCTTTCCTCACCCTTGCTATGCTTCATTTTACAGACCATCAGAACGCTTAAGCGTGCAAAGATTAAGGGGAAGTACTAAAAAAGCACTGCAAAGATGCCTCGATTTAATATCGATTCTCCCTTAGCAATAGAGTACTCCCAAGGGCAGGCATCAATCTCTCACACTTTTGATGAGGATGAAAAAGAAGAAGTTCATGCCCCCAATCTAGACGCGGCGTTCGGTGAAGATGATGACATCCCTATCGAGGATCTTATCTCTGTCTCGCCCAGTCCTAAAGGACATAAAACACCTCTGAATATCACTTCCCAGGCAATCGTTGTATCCCCTGCACGGGCTACAATTGATTCATTGATATGGAGGTGCAAGCACATACCGAGGCTGAGGAAGATCCCGGATAGGTTTCTTGATTATCAGCATCCATTACCACAGTCATATTACATTCTGACTTATGTGGAGAAGGAAATTCTGATGGATTTTTACAAATATTACACACATAGGTATCCACATTTGTTGAAAACACTTCCGTAGCAATTCTCTCTTGTTTTATATTTTACTAATTGAATGGTCACAACACTCATTGCATTGACAGGAAAGAAGAGTTGGATATGATAATCTCGTGCGTCAATTCTAAGTCCCTTAGAGATTTATTGGAAGAGGGCACTTGGATGGACTCGACTATCATATATTTTTGGTTTGAAGTCATATGGGAAAGGTGCAAGGATGCATACTTCGCTGACCCTAGTATATGCGTAAGTGCAATAAAAAATCACTTTAACTATGGCCTCAATTGGTTAAATATCCTACTTGTTTGATGTATGTGATGCTTCTCTTACAGAGTTACTGGGAAAAGGGTCTAAAGACAGGAGATGACATGGCTTTCGGGCCAAAGGGAGAACGAGTTATGGACGCGGTTGAGTGCAAGACTCTGGTCTATGTAATTCACGCTCACAACCATTGGTCCTTACTCGTAGGATATGTCAATGAGCATCGCTGGGAATACTATAATAGTTCGAAGGGAGAGCTTTGGGGCCATAAAACCTGTGAAAGATTTGTAAGTACATAATTGCTCTTTTCTTGTCAGGATAATGTTCGGATAGTAAATAGGATTTGAAAATTGAAGTATCATTCATTTTCACTATGTCATGGATAGGTATTGTGGCTTCAACAGAGATTCATGGATCACGGGTGGTCGGCCCCTATGCTGTGGACGATGACAACTAATACGAATATCCCATTTCAAGACAATGGAAATGACTGTGGGATATTCGCCTGTGCATTTGCAAAGCATTGCGTATATCGTCGTCCCATCCAGTTTTCCCAGGCAGACATCCCTTATTTCAGACGTAGAATTGTCATCGACATTTTTGAGAATAATTGGATTCGAAATGCCTCAAGGCTTAACCTCCCTCCATTACCTGTCTTGCCCCTTGATTTGCAGTAAATATTTCCCGGGTTTTTAACATTCTTCCAAATGTGTTGTAATGTAATTTGTGGAACTAATGAATTACCGTGGTTTGTTTGTGGGTTTCACATGATGGAAATAGTTGTTGTCTGTATATGGGATGTAATTGTATATTGGATGTTGAGGTGAATGTCAATTGAATGCATATATTTGTCATTGAATGTTGTCCACCATGATTTTATTCTTATTTTGCATTCTAGAGCTGTATTTATGTTCAACTTGTCATACCTGCACTTCTTATTTTTTTACTTTTAAAATAAGATCATCACCGACGCTGTAGCAGTAAAAACAAAGCACGAAAAAGTTACAACTTTTTGTGACAAAACATTATATCTGCGTCGGTGATGACCTTGTCTTCTTTAAATAAGGTCATCACCGCCGCTGTATGCGACTTCAGCAAAAAAAATTACAACTTTTGTTTAAAAATAATAAACCTCTGCGTCGGTGATGACCTTAATGTACAAACATAATGTCATCACCGACGCTGTATTCGATATCCCTGTAAAAAAGTTACAACTTTTGATAAAATAAGGTATTTCTGCGTCGGTGATGACCTTAATTCACAAAGCTAAGGTCATCACCAACACTGCTTCCGAATTCGCTTGAAAAAAGTTACAACTTTTAGTTACTTCTGCGTCAGTGATGACCTTATTTTACGAAGCTACCGTCATCACCGACGTCACTTAGAAATTTTATAAAAAAACAGCCTGAAATAGTTACAACTTTTGATGTTAATAAAATATTTCTGCGTCGGTGATGACCTTAATTCACAAACCTAAGGTCATCACCGACGCTACATCCGAATTTGCTTGAAAAAAAGTTACAACTTTTGGTTACTTCTGCGTCGGTGATGACCTTATTTTACGAAGCTACCGTCATCACCGACGTCACTTAGAAATTTTACCAAAAAACAGCCTGAAATAGTTACAACTTCTAATATTAATAAAATGTTTCTGCGTCGGTGATGACCTTAATTCACAAAGCTAAGGTCATCACCGACGCTTGCATCCGAATTCGCTTGAAAAAGTTACAACTTTTGGTTACTTCTGCGTCGGTGATGACCTTATTTTACGAAGCTACCGTCATCACCGACGTCACTTAGAAATTTTACCAAAAAACAGCCTGAAATAGTTACAACTTTTGATATTAATAAAATATTTATGCGTCGGTGATGACCTTATTTCACAAAGCTAAGGTCATCACCGACGCTGCATTCGAATTCGCTTGAAAAAAGTTGTAACTTTTGATTGCCTCTGCGTCGGTGATGACCTTATTTTACGAAGCTAACGTCATCACCGACGTCACTTAGAAATTTTACCAAAAAATAGCCTGAAATAAGTTACAACTTTAAATATTAATAAAATATTTCTTTGTCGGTGATGACCTTATTTTACAAAGATAAGGTCATCACCGATGTCACTTGGAAATTTATAAAAACAGCCTGAAAAAGTTACAACTTTTTTTTGAAAATAAGAGACCTCTGCGTCGGTGATGACTTTAGTTAACAAATATAAGGTCATCACCGACGCTGTATCCGATTTCCCTTAAATATAAGTTACAACTTTTGTTGAAAATAAGTTACTTCTGCGTCGATGATGACCTTAATGTACAAAGCTAAGGTCATCACCGACCCTGTAATGAGTTCCACGAGCTGCATGGCTAAAATTCCATGCATAGCCTTTTACGTCGCGTACATGCATTACATATCTTCCACGACAAAATATTAGGTTCCACAATAACTCTTCCAAAAAAATAATAATTTATACAAATAGATCCCATCTTTTCAAAAAAAATAATGGTGGTACTTTATAAACATCTAAAAATGCAGCAAAAACCATCACGGCCATTTTAATAAAGTTCCCATAAACATTCAAAAAGAAAAACTCTCTAAAAAAAAACTAAAAACTAAAAAATATTACATGAGCAGCCCCAAAACATCAAATCCATCAACGTCATTGTGTAACTGGTGGATTTTTACAGCTCCCACGGTTGTGACCCCTCTCTCTACATGACGAACAAGTTACCACTCGTCGCTTGCGATTTCTATCTTCAACTCGGATCCTGTTCTTCTTTGCTCGAAAGATATCTCAACTTCTGCCTTCCCCCCTTGTATTGAGGACGATTGTGCTCAAATTCAAACTCACCGTCATAGTGAAGGATTATTTGGTGCTCAACGTCTGACATACTATTAGAACATCATAAAAAACATAAATTACTTTGACATTATCCTCCTTATTAGAAATGAATTATGTTTAAAGTACTTTCGTTGTTGACATTTAAGTCAATGTAATATTATGTATTACATTGAAGAGTGCAAAACAGTAAATAGGGCTCCTGTGCAAAATATACCATATTCAATGAAACAGACAATAAACAGCATACAGTGAAAGAGAACATGTATCCATACATTAAATGATAGTATATGCATTATAAGTTCTCAATAAAAAGAGGAGATTGACATCTAGGGTTCTATCTTATGAAGAGAAGTTGATTTTCATTAACCCATTCATCCATCCTCCTTCTCAACCGAAAAAAAACCAAAAATTTGAAATATACAAACCCTAATCAATGCAAACAACAAATGTACAAATCGAATACAACGCTGAAGATAACAAACCATGCAGTTAGATATCATATGCGGGAAGGCGGGGAAAACAAAAGGAAGTGAAAATACAAAAAATTTGACATGGATTCAAGGATTCCAAACCTCTGGAGCGTCGGTTTCAATCACAGTTGATTGAAAAAATGATGGGATTATGAGCAGATGTTGAGAAATTCAGTTAGAACGCTGGTGGTTGTGGATAGATGGAAGCAACTGCTCTTCGCCCTCGTCCTAAGTCAGTCTCGACGCAATGGTGGAAGGGAGAAGAGAATAGTGAGCGAAACAGAGATTCTAGCCCTAAAAAAGGATCGCGAACAGCGTCATCGCCGACCTTATTCAATTATAAATAAGGTTGGCGCCGACGATGCGCTCTTTATGTAAAAAAAAATCCAAGGCCACATAAGGTCATCGCCGACCTTATTCAAGTGTAAATAAGGTCGGCGATGACGAAGTGCTCTTCTGGTAAAAAAAAATGAAATTCGCACCCAATTGCGCTGATTGGTGCTGCACTCGCTAAAATGTTTGATTGTGTTTCATGACCGGATAAAGTATTTTTTCCGGTAAAATCCTCATATATAAATAATGGGAGCTTAGGGAAATTATGATAATGCCATTAATGATGGATTTGACTTGCGGTAGGTAAATAGAGGTCTTCCGGGCGTCGGATGGACTTGATTAAAGAATGAAAGTTTCTAAAAACTATGAAAGATCTTTCCAAATATATACCAAGAATTAGAATTTCTCGAGGTCGTTTACAAAAGATCTATTTTTTAGAAATTATGAAAACAAGGATAATATGGTCAAATGTTGATTTTTGGAACCTCGAATGAATACGGGCTAAACATGAAAGTTGTTGGGAATGATGAGACCTAACTTTGGAATTTAAAACGGTAATGTTTTGAAATTCTCGAAACCCCCGTTGTTTTTTCCGAAAATCTGAATTAGACCCTTTCAACATATCGAACTTGGAGCAAAGCCTCTCGAAGCTCTCCGAAACTACCCAAACATTATTCTTACCCATGGAATAACTCGATTAACATCTAAACATACTCCGTTAATGGTAAAGTATAATCAATTAATATTAATTGCGGTAATTGAGGTTCAGGGTCTTACAAGGGCCGGTCACAAGTCCGGAAGAGAAGAAAGTGATATTTAAATATTTTCTACACTGCCATTGGCTGTATGTGTAAAATGGACGTCAACCCTCCTTAATTATAGCTTGGGACTGTAAATGCATTGCAACAATCAACATGGCGGTAGAAGAGAATTCACATTAGTACAATCTCATTAATAACGAGGCAATCATTTATACTATTAAAAAAAGGAAAATTTTCAAATAATTCCTTAATTTTTGCTTGATTTCAAAAAAGGACACAAGTTTTAAAACTTTTCAAATTAGTCCCTAAGTTTTCCATGAAGTTTTCAATTAAGAACATTTGGTCATTTATAGGTATTTTTCAGCAACTTTTTTCTTCAATTTTCTTAAACTACCCAAATTATCCTTCAATGAAATAAAACCCCCTTCACTTCCTCTATATTTTCTTCATTTTTTTCACTAACAGCCTTATAATTATCGAGGAAAACTAGGTACTTCGGCTAAATATAGTGGCGGCCAGAACCACGTCATGGCTTTAAATGAAGGTACTCTAGGTATTTTAAAAAAAATTAAGAGAAAATACTATAAAAATATCTTTAAATGATCAGATGTCCTTAATTGAAAACTTTATGAAAAACTGAGGGACTAATTTGAAAAGTTTTAAAATTTATGTCCTTTTTGAAATAAGGCAAAAACCTAAGGCCTTATTTGAAATTTTCCCTTAAAAAAAGGGTTGTTTGTTGGTATTGGTCAATCTTGTTGTTAAACTCATGAACCTTGAAATGAATCAAATACCAAACAAACAGATAGATCCTATATGAAACAAAAAGAAAAAAAAAAATTGTTTTGATCAGATTTCCTCTACAGCTGCCATTGAGATTTCGTAGCACTTTATGTTTTTAGGTTGTGGCCCATCCAAGAGGTGGCTCATTAGAGTTGAATTTGAATATTAGGCCAAACAATAGACTCAATTAACTAAGAGAAGTGATCCCATGCTCAAAAGAGCCCACATAAGAGTCACATCATAATTATGCTCAAACAAAGTCATATATATGTTCAAATATTTTTTTAATAGTAGATAAATCCACATCTACAGCAATAGTTTGTAAATAAGCCACTGTTATTAAAAAAAAAAAAATTTGTCACATAAGAAGCATGCATCACTTATTATTATTATTATTATTATTATTTTGCTATCGGAGGGTTCCTAACCATTTGGTAGTGCAGAGGAAATTGAGTAAACTCCCCTGTAGCCTTAGTGTGATAGTGCAGTTTCGAACCCACAACCTCTTGGTGCAAACCGTGGTCCTAGGCCAACTGAGCTACCCCTTGAGAATAGAAGCATGCATCACTTATGAAGATATAACATGAAAATCATATGAAGAAATAATATAAGAATCAAGTAACAACCCGTATAAGAATCTTACTGAGCCAGGCTGGACCAACCCTAATTTGTCCAAGCCCGGCGGCCCTCGACTTTGAAGAAAAAAAGGAAGTCCTCATTTTGCGGGCTTTTGAGGCCGGACCAGGTGCTGTGTGATACGTGGGCCGATTGACAGGCCCTAGACCCTCCAATCACTGTGAACATTTGAAGCTTGTCAATCAATCTATTCAAGGGGTTGTGGAATGGATGGATGGTTTGAATGTGATGAGTGGGCCACCTGGGTTGTATATTAAATATCTATAAACTGTTTTTTTGTGGAGGTTTTGTTATTCAAATCAGCAGTTTATTTAATCCTATTGTTAGTAAGAGTCAACATCATCAATTATATTCTTTCAAAGGTTAGGATTTCTAGTTGAACTAATGCTGCTTTTGCAAAACAAAAACTCTATTTGCACCGAAAATCATGGCACGAAAAGTGCCATGAACCCAAGTGGCCCCTTGGATCTGATCTTGGACCTGATCGGATCAGATCCAAGATCAGATCCAAGGGGCCACTTGGGTTCATGGCACTTTTCGTGCCATGATTTTCGGTGCAAATAGACCCTCTCTTTGCAAAATGCTAGAGAGAAAACTTCCAACTTTTCAAACCTTAATGACATGTACTGAGTGCGACATTTCAACGATATTCTTTGTCTAGTAGTCCAAACCCTTTTCCATTGACCTCTATTGAGGCTGGTTTTGGACTGTTGATTGGGTGGGCCACCATTTTGGATGATGATGATGATTTCAAACTTGCCGTTGTAAGATTGTGGGCACAATTCTTCTAATTGACTAATACCTATTGCAGCTAATTTTGCTTTTTCAAATGGGCGAAAATAATGGCTTGCTTGGATGAGGAGAAAATAACAAGGGAGAGAGATCTTCAGTGAGTGGAGAGATAAGAAAATATCGGGAAATGAAGAATCCTCTTGTGAAGATTTACACTTGTTTCTAGTAGCAATTCTTATTTGAGGTCGGGTTTTAATGAAGGAAATAAATATTATATTTACATAAAATAATAATTATCAAATAGTAATTTGTATATAGAGGATTTTATTGGAGAAATCATCATCATAAATATGTATTATATGACAATAAAAGTTTCAATTCCAATAGGAAAAATATGTTTTCTATATCCTTAAGGCAGAAAACATTTATCCTACTTTTCGTGTGGTTTAAGATTCATTTGGATGTAAACTGTCCAGAGTTTTCTCCATCTCAGTATTTTCTACCCTTTTTCTCCACATCCGGACAAACCCGTTCCATTACCTTTGGCCCATGGTCTATCTACTGCATGGTTGAAAAACTCTCTGAGTTGACTCTTGACTCTCCCGAGTTATCCCGTTTTGATGACGGACCGAGTAAAAAATATGGGAGGATCGGGAGACTCGGCTGAGTCATCTCATTTTAATAAGTTGTTTGCATTCCGAACCATTTAATAGACATATCTAATTAAAGTTTAGTTATAAATAATTATACACGAGGTTTGGAATCGGTAATATAAAAATGCTCTTATTGGAATGTAATTTGAAACTAATATTTGATCTTTTACATTCGATATATAGACTCACCAATTATGTCATATGCAATATTTTTCTTTTACTTTCCTTATTGTAGTACTTTTCTTCTATATATGAGTTTATTAATTTGAGTTATTATAATTTTTTATTTTATAAGTACTGAGATTATTTTTAAATTATTTTAAAAAAACTATATGATTATGCTGAGTCTCCGCACTTACTCTATCCGAGTCAATTTCTTTTTTTTGCGTTGGGCGAGTTGAGTCCCATAGTGTTTTCCAACCTTATCTATGGTGTGCTCTATCTTTTTATGGCAGTGGTGTTAGTGACTAGAGTTATGATTGGGTCCAGAGGAGTTGTGACTTTGTTGTTACAGATGGGTCATTTGGACAATTAGTTATTAGCTATCTATCAAAAACTAAATAAATATATAAATAATTAATGATGAAGTTCCTAAAGTGAATGGCTAAGATCATTCAAAACCTTATTTTTGTTAGTCAGTAGGCCCCACTAACTTGCAGCCAGTCTCTTTCTTCGAAAAAAAAAAAAAATTTCTGCAGAAAACCTCTACAGCCTAGAGAAAGTTGCCAACCCCAACAACACAAATACATAATCCCACTATCACAGCTCACGTTCAAACATCAGATTGGTGATGCTTGTTCCATAGGCAGTAGCCAACCCCACCCACTGAAAGATATGACCCCAGATCCTCCTCTTCATTATCTCAGTGACCGACCTAAAACAATTTAAGCATTCAAAAAGATCAGCCCTGTTGAGAAGCTTGCGTATATACCAACTAATTTCAACTGCCTACACCTGCCTCTTGCTTCTCTAGCTTTAAAAAATTGTCCATCTTGGACTGACTTCCTCTATATGAGACTCTTGCCTCCTTCTCATAGAAACATCTCAGTTTCTTTAACTGATACTGCAGATTTGAGTGCAACCCACTTGCTCTTGAGCCCTCTTTCTGTTGTACAACGCCATTTCTTTTGGTGGTTCTGTTGCCCGTTTTGAAAGTTTTTTTTACAGTGCTAAGACATGGTTCTGTATTCTGAGAGCAAGGTAATGCATACACGTAGAAAACATTAACTGAATCCTGTGTTTGTTCCTTTTCTGGGTTTAATCTTGTTTAGATTTGTAAATCTTTATATAATTTTATTCTAGCAGGAAAGGCCCAACAGATGGAAATATCAGTGAAGTAGCAATATATTAGGCTTCGCCCCATTTAGCTTATAAAACTGGGTTTTATAACCATAAATTTTGTGTTTTTTAGTCCTCAATTTGTTCTTGAATCTGAAATCTTTCAAGAGTTGCTAGAAAACAAGACTTTTTTTTAATTTCTTTCACATGGACTGCTGTTCAATTAATTTAATAGATTTCCTGTTTTCTTTCTTGGGTTATTTTCTTCATACATTGGTAGTTACTACACATCTGTGTTGACAAAATGTAAGGTTAAGATAGAATCAATCACTTCACCGATTGGACAATAGGAGTTTCGATAAAACTCAACTGTTTCTACTGAGATATTTTTTTCGTAATTCTCACGCATGGTTATGTATTTCATTTCTGGTTCTCATTTGTTTTCATTGTATATTGCATGTCTCTGTTTTGTCTGTTTTCCTTTATGCATATTACATGTTTTCAATGCATCACCCCCCTGTGGGTACCAAAAATTCAAGTTGTAAATTTAGAAAAATTCAAATTTTCTTTCATATCTCATGCATGGTTCTGGTGTTTGAAAAAGGAAAAAAAAAAAAAAAAAACATTAGTGATGGTTGCTTTTTCTTTCCTTCTTTTTGGTCTCCTTGTTTCATTAATATGTTGCTATTTCTTATGGTTTGAGTTCAGTTGGCCGAGGTTGGAGAGACTATTCCTATGGGGAACTCTCGTGAAAATGGAATTGAAGTTACTGTTAAGCAAAAGGAACCAACACTAGTTTCTCCAGCTGAAGAAACAGAGAAGGGTTTTTACTTCCTCTCGAACCTGGACCAAAACATTGCAGTGATCGTCCGAACCATTTACTGTTTCAGGGCTGATGACAAGGGAAATGACACAGCTGCAGAAGTTATCAAGGATGCCTTGGCAAAGGTTCTAGTTCACTACTATCCGCTTGCTGGGAGGCTTACAATCAGCTCTGAAGGGAAGCTGATCGTGAACTGCACGAATGAAGGAGCCGTTTTTGTCGAGGCGGATGCAAATTGCAGCATGGAAGCCATTGGAGATATAACAAAACCAGACCCCAAGACTCTTGGGAAGCTGGTTTATGACATTCCCGGTGCAAAGAATATTCTGGAAATACCCCCTTTGGTGGCACAGGTCTGTCAATTTCTCTTAAGCAGTTCATGTTTAAGGGCCTAGATTTTGATTTTGAATGGTTCTAAAAGTACTCTAATCTCACAATCCTGACATCTGGTTATTGAGAAATTATTGTATTATGATTCTATTCAGGTGACCAGGTTCAAGTGTGGGGGATATATACTTGGGCTGGCCTTAAACCACTGCATGTTTGATGGTCTTGGGGCAATGGAATTTGTCAACTCATGGGGTGAAACTGCAAGAGGCCTGCCTCTCTCTATCCCGCCATACATTGATAGAAGCATCCTCAAATCCAGAGGCCCACCCAAAATTGAGTTCACCCACCATGAATTTGCAGAGATCAAAGATGTATCGCACACTGCGAGTCTCTATCAGGATGAAATGCTCTACCAGTCCTTCTGCTTCGGCCCTGAAAAGCTTGAACAGCTAAAGAGAAAAGCCATGGAAGATGGATCTCTTGAAAAGTGCACCACCTTCGAAGCTCTCTCTGCGTTTGTGTGGAGGGCTCGAAGCCAGGCATTGAAGCTGCAGCCAGATCAACAGACAAAGCTCCTTTTTGCTGTTGACGGGCGGTCAAAATTCCAACCGCCACTCCCAAAAGGATATTTTGGCAATGGAATTGTGTTAACAAATTCCCTATGCAGGGCAGGTGAGCTTCTTGAAAACCCATTTTCGTTCACGGCTAGGCTAGTTCAGAAGGCAGTTTCAATGGTGACTGACAGTTACATGAGATCGGCCATCGATTACTTTGAAGTAACCAGAGAGAGGCCTTCTCTCACCGCAACTCTTCTGATAACTACCTGGTCAAGACTATCTTTCCATACTACTGATTTTGGTTGGGGAGAGCCTCAGCAGTCGGGTCCAGTGGCCCTGCCAGAGAAGGAAGTGATCTTGTTTCTTTCACATGGAAAAGAGAGGAAAAGTATAAATGTGCTGTTGGGTTTGCCTGCTTCTGCTATGCCGATCTTTGAAGAACTAATGCAGATCTGAAGAATAAATGAAGTATATGTATTATGTTAAGAGTTCATTTGAAGTTGAATTTGTATCTAGAATAGCTGATTTGATCTAATAAGCCTTTTAAGCTCGTGTCAGGAGCAAGTGGTCTTTCTCTAATCTCTACTTGGAATTTCAAGGAAGAGCTACTGCTAGTAGAGATACAGACCTTTATCTGTTTCTTTCTTTTATGTGTGTCTGCTCAACAGGTCAAGGTCTTATAAGATATGTAATGGATTTTCTTGTACTTATTGTTTTATGTTAAGGTTCACTGGTTGTAATGAGACTCTGGATGTTTGATTCTTCATTTGGACTTTTGCAGTGTGCTTGGTACTGTGTGAACTATTGCATAGCTTATGCTACATTTGGATCACTCCAAACTAAAACTTCTTTGTGTTAGCTTTAATGTTTTGTAGAGTTCAATCATCAATATCAGGACCAAGGCTAAGTGTATATATAAAAAGAAAATGCACATGAAGCTAATGGGGAAGGCATCGATATATCTAACTTATGGATTCATTGACGTGCTCATTGGGCTTGAGATTGGTGCATCTCCTACTCCCCAGTTCAGTCCTATTATATTTAGATTAATTAGGTCAAATGTATGTGATCTTTTTCTTTTTTAATTTTTTCAGCATCTTGAAATCCTATCTCATGATGGATGAAATCAGATTGTGATTTTAAAGTTGTTATATTCTTTTTCTACTTTTTGATGATTTATTTATATTAACTTGTAATTTTTTATGGTGACTATGTGTAAAATCTTTTGATCGAATGTTGTGTCTGTGAGAAGACAATACTGAGTTCATACGCAATTTTAACAACTTCTTTTTTATTAGGTACAACTAGAAAAATACCTACCTGTACTTGCCTCAAAATGAAGACTACCCCCATCATTTTGTACGTACTAAACCTACCTAAAGTTTTAATTGACCTGCAAAATGAACGGATTCTATTAGTATTAAAGGCGTATACGTGTAAATGGATTCTGTTACTTCTGAATGCCAGTATCCAATGCCATTTAATGAATAGTAACGGAAATATTGTCATTTAAATAAAAATAAATTATTTTCTTAATATTTTTAATTAACAGTTGTCCATATCCTCAAAATGAATGAAAATAACTAACTACACTGAAAAAAAAATTGAAGTTAAATATATATATAAAGCTGAATTTAACACATTTAGAGACAATCAGCTTGGAAGTGAATGATGTGGGCTTGGTTGTGCATTGACACTTACCTTAAAATTTTCAAAATAACCTCAGTTGAAGATGCATATGAGAAAAATGTTGTTGGTTGAAGATACATATGATAAAAGTTAATTGCAACTTTTTTTTTAAATATATTTTCTCTTACACTAAAGATCTTCTCACAATGATTTTTTATAGGTGTCTTGAGACATTGTTTGGATCTACCCCAGATCAAGCGTCGTCAGGTATGTAGTTAGTATAACATTACTTTTCTAAATATGGTTTGGCCTTTTTTTTTTTTGTTACGTTGTTGAATGGGTTTCAAACTTTGTATGTTCATTTTAAATTTATTTTTTAATCAAATTTCTAATTGTTTAAAACTTATTTTAAGAGATGTTTATATCTAATTGATCGTATTGGTAGCAGTGAGAAATATGACATATAAATTTCTAGAAAGGTGACTGAGTGGGACGTACTAAACCTAACTAAAGTTTTAATTGACATGCAAAATGAACGGATTCTATTAGTATTAATGGCGTATACGTGTAAATGGATTCTGTTACTTCTTAATGCCAGTATCCAATGCCATTTAATGAATAGTAACGGAAATATTGTCATTTAATTAAAAATAAATTCTTTTCTTAATATTTTTAATTAACAGTTGTCCATATCCTCAAAATGAATGAAAATAACTAACTACATGATGGACCGCGCTCCTGCTCTGTTCCTACCGAGGTTCGGCGGACGTGGGAGTCCGTTTGGTTCCGACCTTTTCATAACCAGGGGGTAGGGGCGTGCATCAACATTTCTTTTTTTTGTGTGGGTGTGCCAGATTTTCTATTTTACTTGGAATTGCAAGTGGTGATCCGGAGATCAACCTTCGCAAGTAAAAAGGAAATCAACTTCTTTCAAGTTTTCCATTGCACATATATTTAAGAAAAGAGACATTTTTCTTGGTTTGCCGTGAAAGGCGATTTTTTTTGGCATTTATAGCCGATTTTGGCGTTTATAGCCGATTTTTGGCGGTTATAGCCGATTTTGGCGTTTATAGCCGATTTACAATCCTTATCAATAATGAAAGACAAGAGTTGTGATTTTTGTCTCTTTTGAAAAAATACAAACTACAATGAAAAGCAAGAAAAGGAGGATCTAACTTCTCAGGAGATTGTGGGGGACTCGTTTAGATTGACGGTCGCAAGCCATATGTGGGCTTCGCCATCATCCATGCAGATGAGAACAGAGGATGCTATTGATTCGCTTGGCTTGGCTATAACCTCAGGTTTTTAGAGAACAAAGACCAAAAGAAGGTCCTATGTCCAATGAAAAGCCGAGTAGACGGGCTTGAAAAGCCATGTCTAAGCCATTGGCGGCAGAAGGAGAAGGCAAGGACCTTGGGGGGAGTACCCCCCAAGGGACTTTTGTCACCTTGTAGCGGTGGCCGGTGTAGAACTTCCGCAGAGTTTTCTCTCTTTTCCTTCTCTGAATTTATGTGCTTCTGTCTGTCTGTGTGTTTGTGCTTTTTTTTTTCTGATGATCCTTTCTTCTTGGAGAGCTCTCCTATTTATAGGCTTTTTGGTAGCTATTTAGGAGGGTTTATGGGCTTTTATTGTCATTAAGCCGCATAATGGGAGGAGTTACAGAATTGAATTCTTTATTTTGAAACTCCTTTTTCTTGGCTTCTGATTGGCCGGAGGAGATTGAGGGCATTTAATCGCCTTTAATCGCCATGATGGGAGGAGTTTCATGGGTTAAATGCCATGAATCTCTTGACTTGTAACTCCCGAATGCTTGCTTCTAATTGGGCCGTCCAAAGAAATGGATTAATGAATGTAATAAAGCTAGTCAATTAATCGCATTAAGTGGTCGCCGAGCAGCTGAAGAGTCGCGGGCCGTGCCGCGTCTTTTGGGATTCTTCTGTCGATGATCATCGATGGATCTTCATGTAGATCGACATCAGATGACCATGTAATTTCAGGTGTTTGTTACCAACAGCGGGTCGGTGCCATCTGTCCTGTCGATTTCTCGATCGGTCGGGTAGAAAGCACACTTTTTTTTGGTTGATCGGGTGGCGATCAATATTGTTTTCGATACTCTTGATGATTGACCCGTGTTTTGGACGGATGTCAGAGGATTTGGTGTCTCAAAAGCATGAATTTTGGAAAGTACCAGAGGCTGGGCGCTTCGAATCGTGAAAAAACGGCGAAAACCGGGGTTTCCGGGGCCTTCCCGGCGACCCCGGGCTCCAGGGTCGCAGGGGCCTGCGACCCTGGGGGGTTTTCCCCCTTTTGTGTCCCGTTTTGTGTCCGTTTTTGCTGTTTTTTTATTCTTTTTTCTTCTGTATTTTTCCTTGACATTTTGACCATTTATTGGCCTGATTTCTTTGTAGGAAACCTGATGAGAATCCTTGCATTTCATTTTGCAAAGTTTCCAATTTCCTGATAAAGCCGAAGACTTTGTAGCGCAGAGCTGCTGATTTTCCGTCAGAAGCTGAAACTGGGTCAAACGATGTCGGAATGACCTGAAATTTGGTGTGAAGCCTCCTGAGCAATAAATAAGACCAACCATAGGCTTTTGTTTGAGTTTTGAAGCCGTTTGGGGTCCTATCTCCAGGAGACTTGCTTTTATCGCGATGAAGATATCGCGGTTTGATGTGCGGTCAACCGATGTCCGATTGACTTGAAATTTGACAGGGAACCTATTGGAGTCATTTTAAGATGATCCATAGGCTCTGTCTTGGAAATCATGGTCCCGAAGAGCTTTGCCGCCGAGAGGCCTGATTTGACTTCCGAGCGTCAAACTATGGTCAAATGTTGTTGAAATGACCTGAAATTTGACGTGTAGCCCTTTATAAGCATTTTGAAGCCGCCATGTGCTCTATCTGATGAGTAATGGCCTCGGTGGTTCTCGCCGCCGAGAGGCTTGATTTAGCTGTTCGAGGGTTGATGTAGGGTCAAACGTTGTCGGTTTGACTCGGAACTTGACGTGGAGCCTTTTGGAAGTATTTTGAGACCATCCATCGGCCCTGATCGAAGATTTGGTGTCTCCGATGCTTTTGCCGCCGAGAGCTCCTTTTCGGCTGTCGGAGAAGCGAAGTTAGGCCAAATGATTTTGAAATGGCCCGAAACTTCTTGTGTACTCCTCTTTTGGCTGTCTGGAAGAATCTTGCAGTTTTTGTTTGATTCTGACAAGATTTGATTTTTGGAAGCAGCATTGCCTATTTATGGCAGGTTGCGACTTCATGTAGCTCTTTGGATCTTGAAGAGGCAAAGTGACATTTTTTGGTGTCAACAAATGCCCCCTCGAGGTACAGCGACGAGTTGCTTAACTTTTGTAGTCGATGTGCCTTGAAGAGATTTTTGAAGGAGAGCCTGTGACTTGACCAAGAGTCTTTGAGCAGTCTTTCTTTTTGGTATTTGTAGCCTTTTGAGCTTCCAGGGGAATTTTATGGTAGTGAAAGGGATCACGTACCATCTCGAGGTAAAGTTTTGAAGATGACATCAAGGATGTGGATTTGGGTTTTGGCCTTGTGACCTAACAGGCTGTATGTGGCAGGTTAGGGGGTCGGGTTTGGTTTTGATCATGTGACCCAACAAACTGTATGTGGAATGTTGGGGGATCAATTTTGGTTTTGATCTTATGACCTAACAGGCTGTATGTGGCAAGTTAGGGGATCAGGTTTTGGTTTTTGGTTTTGCTCTTGTGACCCAACAAGCTGTATGTGGCAAGTTAGGGGACAGGATTTGGTTTGATTTTTGTGGAATGTCAATTTCAAGATTTTGGGTCAATTTGGTAGATGAGGCTGGATGGTTTGATTTTTGGAAGCTCATGGGGCTTGGAATTTTCTTTGTATGGTCTAATCAACTCAAAAAGAGGCATGGAACCATTTTTGTATGCTCTTGGTAAGAGGGATTTCTCTTTGACTAAAAGCCCAAATTTTTTTTTTTTTTTTTAGTGCCTAGGTGGTCAAACCTGGCTCATATGGGCTAACCCTTGGGACCTTAAGCTTTTGAAATGGCTTAGATCTCATATGGTGTCATTTTTGTAAAGAATATCCAAAAATATCTCATTTGGATAGAGAATATCTAAGAATAACTAAGAATATCTTTACTTGGAGAGAATCTCTCATATTCCCTTTATTTTGGGATAGGATATCTCAAGATATCTTTCTTTTGGGAAAGAATCCTTCATCGATCCTATCTTTGGGAGAAAATCTCTCATTGATTTCTTTTTGGGAGAGAATCCCTCGAGATATCTTTCTTTTGGGAAAGAATCTTTCTAATCTCTTTCTTTTGGTAAGGTTACTAATTAGTAACACTTATCTCTTTCTTCTTTCCTTCTTTGGTTTGTTCTCTTCTATAAAAGCAAGGAGGAGGTTGGATCTCTTGCTCTTATTACTTTCTTTTGCAACAATCCCAAGAGGGCTTCAAGACCAAGAGTTCTTCTTCTTCAAGATCTTCAAAACTTTTCTTCTTCTTTTCCATCAATGGCTTTAAGTAAGTTCCCTTTTTCAAGAAAACTCCATTGTAGGAAAAATAAAAAGTTCTTCTTTCTTTTTTTTTCTTTTCTTTTTTTTTCACGTGTTTTCCCTTTTTTTTCACACATTTTTTCTTTTCTTTTCTTCTTTCCTTTTTTTGTTTCATGTTTTGTTTTTTTTTTTTTTTTTTTTTGTTTGTGGGCCGTACGGACAGATCCGTACGGATCTGGCCGTACGGCCACGTGGCCAGTGGGCCACGGCCTGTGGGCCGGCCCCTTTTTTTTTCTTGTTTTCTTTTTTTTTTCTTTCCCCCTTTTTTTTTGAAAAGTTTCTTTTCTTTTTTTTTTCTTTCCCCTCTTTTTTTTTGAGAAAGTTTTTTTTTTTTGTTTTCTTTCCCCTCTTTTTTTTTTTGAGAAAGTTTCTTTTCTTTTTTTTTTTTTTTGCTCATCATGATAATGCCCCCCTTTTTTTTTGGCAAACCTAGATGTTCATGCATGCATTCAATTGTAAATTAAATTTGTAGCATGATGTGATAGCATACCTGAAAGTTTTCGCAATTTTGGGAATTTGGAGCTCGCAGCGATGTTGAGCCCTTCCTGATTTTGCGGAGACTTTGAGGTTTCGAAAGTTTGGAGTTTCAGAGCTCGCAGCGATGTTGAGCCCATCTTCAAGCTTTCTATTTCTTTCGGGATAGTTTCTTTTCTTCGGAATTGCCCCGTCATCATGTCAAAATTTCGCCAGATTTTTTTTTAGCGAGATTCTGTCATCTTGATGTTTGATCTTTTTCTTTTCCATCCTTTTCAGGTGGTTCCTCCAGAACGAACAAGGGTAAAGAGCCTGCTACAAGCGTACCTCGTCGATCTTCTAGATCTTCTAATCCGGCCGTTCAGCAGGCCTTGAGAAGGTCCAGTATGTTGAGAGAAATCTGGAAGAGTGCGACTCCCTCAACAGAGATGAGATGAGGCAGAGACTGATCGCTCTCAAGGGAGAGGAATTCTATAAGATCATGGTAAGCAGTCGTCCATGGGTGATGGAAGATCAGAGCATTTTGCCCAAGCCTACCTTCTTCTTTGGTGATGCAGTCCCTGATGACATGACATACCAGAGGAGATGTTTTCAGTTCTCTTTCACAGCAAATGGTGAGAAGAAGACTGTTGCTACCCCGGTCGACGTTTGATCGCACCGTCTCGATTCTGAGCCTTGCCCCCACGTGCTCTAAGAGGGAAGATCCTCTAAGCTGGGTGAGAAGGACAAATGTAATCAAGACCGGGGTTTTTGTTGGCGGTTCTCCTGGATATACGGAGAGGTCGCCTGCTGACATGGACCTGTTGATGCCATCCAGCGGCTACCAGGGCTCTGATTATCCGTCGGTCGATTTGAGACCGGTGGGCCTTGGTATTTTCAGCGGTGACGGCAGCAATTGGATCAAGCCTTTTCGACTTCGTGGTCGTTTCAATGCTGACTCCGAGTGGAAGTTGTGGACTGATCGCGTCCTGCTGATTGGTAGTGCCGTTTTGAAAGAAGCCGGGATTTTGATGCGGTCCGCGCCTTTAGGGAGACCGTGATCTTTTCCGACGAGGCCTTCATGGCTATGCTGGAATCATTCCTCCCACAAACCAATACCTTCGTTGTGACGAATGGCGAGATTGGTTTTTCTTTGAAGGAGCTGAGCACCATTACTGGATTGCCCATCCTCGGCAAACTCTATGAGGAGTTTATGCCGATTGACAGCGTCCTCGAGGGGCAGTCTGAGGAGTTCAGGCTTCTGTACTTTCAACTCGTCGCCTTCTATGATTTTTTGAAGGAGAATGAGGGTTTGAAAGTTAGATCCAGCAGTTGGAAGAGTTCTAGCTCTTAATTCCCCAACTTTTTTGATAATAGGGAGTCTTCTGATAGCGTGACCCAGGAAGCCGGAGCTCAGGATCCAAGTTTAAAGAAGATCTTGGCCATGCAAGAAGAGTTGAGAGATTTCTGTGCCAGCACAAACGCCATATGTCCTGACATTGCACTGCGGAGAGATCTCGCTGTTTACCTCACTTATTGGCTTGGTGAGGCTATTTTTGCTGGAGGAGATGGAACGCACATCAGGCCGCATTGTATTTTTCCGGCTTGTCAGATGGCGTTTGGAGAGCAGCTTGCTTTGGTGCCAGCTCTTTACTCCTACCTGTGTACCGAACTGCAGGCTGCTGCTTTTTTGGTTCGGCTTGGGCTTCCCATGAATAGGGTATTTTCAGCCCATATCTTTTATTCGTGGTATGTGTACCACTGTCCTGGCTTCCACCGGCTGGATGCTGCACAGGATGATGATCCTCTGATGATTCGACTGGCTAAGGGCAAAGCTGTGTCCGAATCACTTTTGTTTGCCCGCATGAGGATCCGACGGTTCAGGGACGTCGAGATGGGGCAGTCTTCAGTGAAGCTTTCTCCGGAGTTGGGGAAGAAGGCTTTTGATTTTGGTGCCTCCCGAGACTCTATCAAGGCGGGGTCGGGAAGGCATTACTCCTTGACGAATGCAGAGAGAGAGTGGTTTTTCAGCATACGTGTCGGCACGATGGTGTACCGTAGACATCTTTTCGTCGACATCCAGCCGTATGTACCCTCTCGCTTTGCTTTGCAGCTGGGCTTTTCTCAAGGCGTTGTTGGAGCGCCTTCAAGCATGGTGAAGCGCTTTGGAGGCTTACAGGACGGGAGAAATGCATGGGCTTTTTATAGTGCTGAAGTGATTACAGCCATGATTTCTTATCCTGTGTTGCTAACTTCCCGGACTGCCGGCTTTGCGAAGTGGTTCGCGGAGAGCTTTTCGGCATATCGGGGGCTTTCCAAGAAGGAGCTTGATGTGAAGCTGGCATCTGGAAAGGGCCTTGGAAAGTCGGATGGCGTCCGGCGAGAGAAAGTTTGGGCCTTCCTTTCTGGAGAGAAGCACAAGATAGGCTTTCTCGGTGACCAGGGCGTCATCGGTTCTGAAGCTGTTCGAGAAATACCTGATGAGGCTTTAGAGCAGCTGGAACAGGAGGAAGCCGAACTTGGCGCTTGGATGCAAGCGGCACAGAGGCAAGCTTCCGTGGAGTCTACTGGCAAGAGTAGACCATCCAGTGAGGAGTCAAGTGGGAAACCTGACTCTGACAGCGGGGCAGGTTCCTCGAAGAAGCGAGCCCGCCGGGGTAAGAGGGGGAGGAGTCATCATCGCAGCAAGGGGCAGCATGAGGACTCTCCTGACTTGGAAGTTCCTCTTACTATTAATGAGGATGTGACAGTGGATGCTGACGAGCCTCCAAAGAAGAGAAGCCGAGAAGAAGAGACCGTCGGTGAAGGTATGATTCTTCCTTTTTCTCTTTCCATTTGTTTTCATGGGATTTTTCCATGTTATGATTTGCTTCTTGTTTCTGCTTTTCTCTTCTTCTTTTTAGCAGAGGAAGACTTGGTGATGCCTGAGGTTCCAGTCGATGAGGTGGTGACGGATCCTGTCGAGGCACCTGAAGAAGAACCGAGGGACTCTGGAGTGATTCCAGAGTCTCCAATTGGTATGACTTCTCCCTTTTTTTTTGTCTATGACTTGGTTTGCTAACACATTTCTTGCCAGCTGACTTGCCACAGGATTCCGATGACTTTGAACCATTGATAGACGCAAATGTTGATGATGCTTCCGATGAGTTCATGGAGGAAGAAAGTGTTCCACCAGTCGTCGAAGAAGGTATTTTGTAGTAATATCCCTGATAATGATTTTCAAACATGATTATATTCATACCTTTTTGTGTTTCTTTGGCAGGTTTTGAAGTGACAGAGGAGGGTCCATCGCTTCCTTCAGAACCAGAGCAAGGGATGCCAGAGGTTGATCCAGTTAGGACCAGTTCTAACAATGTTGAGGAGATACCTCGTGCTGAGATTCCTTCCCGAGCAGGAGCAGCTTCAACTGGAAAGAGTTCTTTTGTTACTCTTCCAGCAGATGATGACATGAGCGGCCGACTAACGGAGTTGGGCGAATCTTCAGCTGGGCCATCTCTTCTTTTTGCGAAGAAGGTGGTGGTGCGGGTTCTGAGCTCTTGGATGGAGACTCTCTTTTCTGGGCACTTAGAAGCCGGATTTAGCATGATCCAGCATGTGCGTGAGATTCTCGGTGATGCTGAAGAGGTTGGTCTAGATGTCACAGATGCCAGGGCGATCGTTGATAGGATCATTGAGCTGGGTGACAAGTGGTTTGAGACCATAGGTTTTCCTGACGATCAGTTCTTCAAGGAGATGTTCTTGGACCCTGCGGATAAGGCTCAATCTAACCTGGATGAGGCTACAGAAAGCAGGAAGCAGGCAGTCCGAGAGAAGAACTTAGAAGAGCTAACCATCATTGGGCTGACACATGACCTTAACATCCTTGATAGGGAGGTCGATGAGGCCAGGAAACGTCTTGAGCAATTGCAGGCACAAGTCGCTGCCAAGTGGACTGAGATAACAGAGGCTCGTGAAAGGGAGACTGCTCTGATTCACCGGGTTGCGGATGCCAATCGAGTTCTCAAAAGGAAGTCTGATGAGAACAAACAATGGAAAACCGCTCGGGGGAAGCTTCCTGGTGCGAAAGAAGGGTTACAGCCCACCCCAGCATCTCATGGCAGGTTCTTGAAGAAGCGTGCCTTGGAATCCTTGACGGATGAGGCCAAAAGCTTGCTTAAGGAGCTGAACTCTTGGCTGGAGACCATTTTTGATTGAGCTTCTGTTTTTTTTTTTTTAACAGAAACTATCCCCTTTTCTCTTTTTTGGTACCACTTGTATTATTTTTTTTTGGTACTTATTTTTTGTAGTGCTTGTGAACACTTTTTTTTTTTTTTTGTTATCCCTACGCTCACTTGAATCTTTTTGTGATAAAAGTAATTGCTAAATGGGATTTGATCAAAAGGTTGTCATTTTGTGAAAATCTTTTGTCAAATGATTGTTTTGGCATGAAAGCCAGGTTTTTGTTTGTGGCATGGAAGCCAAATTTTTTTTGTGGCATCTATAGCCAGTTTTGGTGGCATTGATAGCCGGTTTGTTTTGTGGCATCTATAGCCGGTTTTTGGTGGCATTGATAGCCTGTTTTGTTTTGATGGCATTGATAGCCGGTTTTTTTTTTAAATCCAAGTTTTTTTGTTTGTGGCATTGATAGCCGGTTTTGTTTTGTTGGCATTGATAGCCGGTTTGTGGCATTTATAGCCGGTTTGTGGCATTTATAGCCTGTTTTGATGGCATTTATAGCCGGTTTGGTTTTCAAAAATGCAAGTATCGACTAAAGTCGCCTCCCTGCTGAATGTTCTTGCAAGTATCGATGGAATGTCGCATCCTTGCTCATTCGGTTGCGAGTATTGATGGAATGTCGCATCCTCGTGGATTTGGGTGCAAGTATCGATGGAATGTCGCATCCTTGCTTTTCAAAAATTTTGATTTTGCGGGTACTGACACAATGTTGTTTCCCCACGATTTTTGAAATTTGTGATTTTCTAGAACCTTTGAATTTTGGGTTGTGGATATCAACTGAAATGGTGCATCTCCACGATTTTAGGCTTTTTCGAACCTTTGAAATTTGGGTTGTGGATATCAACTGGAATGTTGCATCTCCACAGTTTTGGATTTTGCAAGTACCCGACGAAATGTCGCTTCCCTGCGCTTTTGGAAGTGTCGAACGTGGTTCGCTTGCTTCCGATTTGTGCGAGTATCGACTAAGCGTCGCTTCCCCATGGTTTTTTTTTTTTTTTGAAAAACCTTTTTTTTTTGTTTAAAGACACGAGGGTCATAAATTTTGACCTAAAACCATTTTGGCGGTAAAAGGCATGGTGGACTAGGGTGGAAATCCCTGAATCCGGATTTTGTTCTCAAACCATGAATTTTGGGTTCAAGGGTTGAAAATTTTGGTCAAGTTAGGGAAAGGTTCCTAAACTTGGATATTTTTTTTTGAACAATGAAACGATGAAAGTAAGCATTGTTTTAAATTTCTAGAAATTTCAACATTTGATATGAAAATTCTAAAAAAAAGGGTGGGTTTAGCGAGCGTGTACCTGGAAACCGGTTTTGGCCGTACAGGCATTGCTCTTACCCAGTTGGGTAAGTCTTCAAGGGTAGTACCGCTTTAAGAACTTGCCGTTGATGGGCAGCATACATCTGTCACCTTCCATGTTTAGGAGTGCGTATGCGCCGTTGGAGAAAACCTTGTCGATGACGTAGGGTCCCTCCCATTTTGGCTCAAATTTGCCTTTGGACTTGTGAGCGAAGACCATTGGTCTTTTTACCGCAAGAACCAAGTCACTCTTTTTGTAGGCGCGTTGCCTGACCTTTTTGTCGAAAGATCCTGCCATGCGTGCTTGGTAAAGTTCAATGCTTTGTTGAGCTTCGAGCCGTCTCTCATCGAGATTGTCCAGCTCATGGAGTCGCAATTTGACATTGCTTTCTTGAGTCATGTCATTTTGCAAGGATACCCTCAAGGAAGGAATTTGTACTTCCAAGGGTACGACAGCTTCGCATCCATAGACCAAGGAGAATGGTGTGCTATGGGTTGGTCCTCGAACGGTGGTTCGATAGGCCCACAAAGCTTCAGACATTTTATCGCTCCAGTCTCTTTTGTGACTAGAGACCATTTTTTTTGAGGATTTTGCAGAGTGTCTTGTTGAAAGCTTCTGCTAACCCATTTGCTGCCGGATTGTATGGAGTCGAAGGACAGCTTTGGATTTTGTATCCTTTTCCCAAACCGACTGGGTTTTGAGCGTCATAGCCCATTTTCTTCATAATAGCTTGTGCCACATAACTATATAAGGATAGTTAATGCATACCTTCATTTTGGAAAGGTTCAAGCATAGAGTTTGATGAAGAAGCATCCGATCTATGGAAGAAGATCGGTTTTTCCTTTGCTGAAGTTGCTGGAACAACAAAGGAAGCTGACTTAGGATCTTCTATGTCAGAAGTTGTCTCCATTGGAGTAAGAGCAGGCTGAACTTGTTGAGTGTCAGATTGGCTTGACGATGTATCATCTTCTGGCTCTAAATCCGAGTCCGTGTCTTGCATTATAGACATGAAAGAGACAACAAATTTGCCCCCAGGCTTTTACTTTGCCTTCTTCACTTTAGTTGTGATGACCAAAGGCTTTGAAGATTTGAGGGAGATGATGAAGGGAGTTTGCATGCTCTCTTCAGATTTACCGGATGGTTTGTTTTCTTCCGGTGATTGTTGAGGAGCTTTGCCTTTATCTTTTTTGGAGATTTTCGGCAAAGGATGCTGTGTGCTTCTCCTCTTCTTCTTTTTCACCTTCATACATTTGTGAGTCTACGAAGTGGACTTCTTAACCTTTGAAGGGTTTTCTGTCCGCGAAGACTCGATGTATCATGCCGTCGTCGCCAACAAACTTGATGCATTGATGTAGAGTTAAAGGGACAACACCATTCTCGTGGATCCAAGGGCGTCCGAGAAGGATGTTGTAGCATGAAGGGGTTTTTATTGCATACACTGTGACCTCAGAGATAAGATCACCGATCTGCAATTTGAACCTGATTTTGCCGATAGGCCTTTGAGTACTCCCATCGTATCCAAAGATAGATACAGATGTGTGGCTCAGCTTGCTGGGTGGGATGCCCAACTCTTCAAGAGCCGATGTGGAGATGAGGTTGAGTGCAGAACCTGGGTTGATCTGAACTCTGTGCATAGGCATTTCCTTGATATACCCTGTGAAGTATAGGGGTCGGTTATGCCTGGTTTCGCCAAGTAGGAGGTCGTCCTTTGTGAAGGCGATGGTTGCACTGGCCGCTTTTTTAACCGAGAGGCATTCAATGCATGATCCCTCAGTTTTCTTCTTTTCTCCCTTTGAGGAGGCTTCTGAGTCTTTGACCCGGTAATCCATTTCAATTTGGAGGACTTGCGGGGCATATTTGTCGACATCCTCATTCAGCTTTTGTAATTCCGAAATGAGATTATCACGAGTGTGCGGAGACATTCGCAACAAATCTAGGATGTGCAGACGTGCAGGTATGTGCTTGAAGTGTTCAATCAAGTCATACTTGAAAGCCTCCTTAGGGCCTGCATGTTCATCATTGTTGCCACTAGGGGTGCTTACAACATCTTTTCCCGAAGGATTTACATATGTAAAGGAAGATTGGTTGTAATTCTTATGGTAGTCCCGGCCAGAGCGGGTGCCTCTAGCAACTTCGAGAGCTTCTTGAGAAGGGTCTTTGTTTGGAAGATTATCTTCAAGATCGAGAGGCTGTCGTTTTTCATTTGCTGAGGATGAATCAGCAGCAGAGTTGCCATCCTCAGTGATCGTGTTGCACGGAGCATTTTCCGGGAACAAGTCCTGAACAGCATCCAGCAATCTTTTTTCTTCGTTGACTAATTCATCGTCCCAAGCATCAATGGCTGGCAATTCTTCAGTCAGGAAGGGTGTGAACTTTGAAGTCACAGTCTCAGGAGAAGAAACCTGAGAGGGTGTCATCTCAGTGAAAGTCACGTGAGACGAGGTGGCTTCAGATGATACATTGCTAGGCGTTGCCGGAGTGTAAGTGCTCTCATCAGACGATGCTTCGGAAGAGCTATAATCCCGAATTATCACATTACAGTTAGCTCTGACGGGAGACGTTGCCTAATCGGAGTCAGACTCATCCTCGGATGTAAGAGGATCGTCTATCTAGCAATTTTCTCCATTTTCAGGAGTTAAGGGAGGATGTACCTGATGGTCTTCAGGGACTTCAGGCTCTGGGTTGCGAGGAGGCTCGTTGATGCGGTCTTGCTCTTGTTCTAGAGCAAGTCGCTGCAAGATCCTTGCATATTCTTCAAGATCAGGCATGGGAGCCGGATCTTCTTCTTCATCAACTCTTTGTGGCTCAACATGGTTGATTTCCACTGGAGTAATGAGAGGTGCTGAGTCAGCAGCATTTTCTTGTACAGCTTCTTGGTCTTCTTCATCATCAGACCAGGATCCTTGTGGCTGTAGGGGTTATACCAGATTACTGGCATAAGATGAGACTCAGGAACCCATTCCTCATCAGAGAGATATTCTCCTGTTTCAAGGGACTCCTCCCACTCATCTGTGTAGTTGGATTCGAATCCATCATCGGTGTCGCTGGACTCGTATCCATCAATGGAGAATCCAACTACCGAATTGCAAGAGTATGATGCCTCCTGCATGGCTTCTTTGAATTGAGGTGGCATGAAATCACTGAGAGTGAATTTCCTTACCCCTTTTGAAGTTTCTGGAAGGGATGTTTTTGTTACCTCCAGTGAAGCGGTAGAGGAAGCCTCTGCCTTTTCTTTGACCTCTAGTTTTGGCTGGGTCTTCTCTTGCCGTTTGAGCTTGAGGAGATGTTTCCTAGCCTGCCTTCGCTGTTGAGCTGTAGGCTTTGTTTTCACGACCTCCCAATTTTCATCTTCCAGGAGATCGGTATGTACCCATATCGGTTGTCCGTCTGGTGTCGGGTAAGGAACCAGTTCCTCGGACACTTGGATTGAGTTTATCACCTCGAAGGAAGTAGTGATCTTCTTCTTCGGTGATTTTGATGTTTGTCCACATGTCACCATGTTGATGGAGGCAGACCCATAGTTTTTGTCAAAGGTGATGACTCCGTTTTTCCACATCTCGTTTATTTTCTCTCTCACAACGAAGCATTGATTGAGAGGATGCGAGATCATCTGGTGGTATGGATAGTACCGAGGATCGTTGGTTTTGCCAACATCACTTGGTCTTTTTGGTTCAGGCAAGGTGAGCTTGCCGTTTGCCACAAGAGCCCCGAAGATTTCATCAACGTCTTCATCAAATGGGTATTTCTTCTCTACTCGTTCTTTGAAGGCATCTGAGAGTTCAGGTCTCTTACCAGCAACTTTATTTTCAGCTTTCTTTGGTGGCTGAGGAGCTGACTTGGTATGCACATTGAGGACCTCTTTTTTCTTTGGTTTAGAGGTTGCAATGGCGGTCGGCTCTTTTCTTGATGATTTCTGACTGTTGAGGTCTTTAATCACCGTTTCAGCTTCCATGGAAGCTTCTAGGAGTTCTCCCAGGTTTTTGATTTGTTGCCGATGATCATGGAGCGGATTCTGGCTCTCATGTTGTTTCGGCAAATGTCGACTAGCGACGCTTGTGGCAATACATCAGAGCATTTGTATGCCATTGCTTTCCACTTGTGAATGAAGTCATATGTTGATTCATTCTCCCCCTGTTTTATGCTGCACAGCTGAGCCATAGTAGCGGGATGATCTTCACCTTTGAAGTGAGTCAGGAAGCGTGTCTCTAGCATGGCCCAGTTTTGGATTGAGTCCTCCGGCATAGTGGAGTACCAATTGAAGGCCGTACCTTTTAGGGTACTTGCAAAGAGGCGGATCTTGAGTGCATCTTGATCCGCGATAGCTCCCATCAGGATCTTGAAGTGGATGACGTGCTGTCTAGCTGATCCTTTCCCCGTATATGTTTGGAGAGTAGGATGCTTGAATTTGGTGGGGAACGGGACCGAGTCCATCCATAAGGGATATGGTGGCTTGATCCCATGCTCCTTGAGTATATCCTCTTCTTTTGCTTTGGCGAGGATACTGTCTACGTCCTTTTTGGTAAGGGCGCGTGACTCATTTTCTTCTCTATTTACCTCGTCGTCTTGATGATTCGGAGGAGGTTCATTCTTCGCCTGATTTTGGAAGGCGAGGAGAAGGTTTTCCATCAGAGTTTCAATCCTCTGCTGACCCTGTTCCAACTGCTGGATGCGTGTGATCGCATCTTCTGGAGGTGGATTGTGGGGTGGTGGCTCAGAATTTGTAGCCAAGACATTCATCCTTCGTGATTCGAACGAAGAAACTGTCCTGGTGACTGAGCTGGGGCTCATTCTTTTTGAAGAAGAGCTTGAGGAAGGATCACTCTGCTGTCCTTTGCTTGAAGGAGCAGGGGATTCTTCTGAATGTCTTCTTGTCCTTGAGACGCTGCGGGTCATCGGACGTCGGACATGGATTTTTGTTGCTGACTTTTGGCGCCTTCTGGTTTTTCCAACCATATGGACGGCAGCAACTTGGTTGGGTCTTTCTTTTTCGACCCATTTGGGAGAGACTTGAAGTGTAGGAGGCTGGGTCCTTTGCTTCTCCAGTCTCTTTTGTTTATACGACGCGAGGCGGCGTATGCGACGAGCAATTTGAGCTTCGGTCAGCTCTGGCTGGGCTTTGACGATGAAGGATGTGCTCCATCAGGCGCAGCAGCCGAGCATGTCTTCTTTGCAGCTGGGCAAGGACAAGATGTGAACCCTGTCCTTCGCCTGTTGCAGCGAAGCTTTGAATTTTTGGAGTTCGGCCCCCGTAGAGATGAAGGGTCGAACTGCAGTTTTGTAGGCCTTAGCAAGTGCTTGTAGAGGCCTTGTGATGCATGATCTGATTTTGGGCTGGTAGGAACAAGCCGGCTCATGCTGGGATGACTTGGAAGTCAGGTTGGAGATGGGTCTCTCCTCTTTCATGTAAGCAAGAGGGTAGAACTGGTTTTCCTTGAGTGGGGCCAGGAATGCTGGCTTGGTAGATGTTTGGGACCTTCTTTGTTTTGGTGAAGGTCTTGGGGACCAAGTCTTGGGATAAACCTGATCGCTTGCAGGTCGAGGCTTCGTGGGGCTGCCACGGGCTTCAGGCCTTCTGGTGCTCGCCTTTGGTGTCACGGTAGTGACACGTTGAGAGGCGAGTTTCTGCTTCTTGGAGGGAGCAGTTTGTTCCTCAGGAAGTGGGAATGGTCCCAGCGTCCCAAAGACGATAGTCCGGGGAGTCGAGGTCGACCCGGAGTTCAGAGAGTTGCCGAGGGAGTTGATGCTTCGGCAGCTGATGGGGCGCTTGTAAGTGCGCGTGGTTTGCTTCTGTTGAAGCATGAGTTGGTGCTTGTTTTCATCGAAAGTAATGGTTAGTGAAGCTGCCATTGTTAGTTTTTTCGAAAATTTCTGAAACAAGACCACATCCATTAGTAATCATAAGAATATAATGATCATAAATGGGAAGTTCTATGGTTTCGTCTTTTCAAATTGCTAGAGGAAGATGACCCAAGCAACATGAAAAAGGTAAAACGTCATAGGGGGTACAATTATTCTGATCGCAGGTATGGTAAGCCCAGAATGGGCATCCCAGTGACTGCTAGAAGCAATTGTGAACTTAAATTCGACTTATCGAGAAGCAGAGCTTGCTCGAGGTAAGAAGAATATAAAGTTGGAGTTACAGATGCGCCGTTCGCAATACAGTAGAGCCTAAAAGGGCGTACTAGTACCGCTAGACACAAATGTTTTGAGACCGCATCCATGAGATGAGATTCTCTGTTTTGAAAGGTCAAAATTGGATTCATCAAAGAGAGCCGATGGTATTCCAATCTAAACACGGGCTCAGCGATTTCCGCGAGCGCCAGTGCTCAGAAAGAAATGAACCATAATTTCTCGAATCTGAATCTAAAAATGACGAGTTTTTTTTTTTTGAAAGGCCAATATCGGGTTCATCAAAGAGAGCAAAAGGCACTCCAATCTGAACACGGGCTCAGTGATTTCCGCGAGCGCCAGTGCTCAGAAAGGAGAAGACCAAGATTTCTCCAATCTAAACCCAAAATAACGGAAGTTTTTTTTTTAAATATTTTGAAGATTTTCTTTTTTTTAAAAAAAAATCTTTTTTTTTTATATTTTTTTTTAAGATTTTTTTTTTGAAAATTTTTTTATTTTTTTTATTATTTTAAAATTATAATTTTTTTTTAAATTTTTATTTTTTAAAAAAAAAAAATTTGTTTAAAAGACGAGAGAGTACACATAGGCCTCCCCAGTCTTATGAAATCTTGATTGATAGAATTGCCCCCAGGTAAGGGTATGATTACTTAATGAACCCGTTTGGAGGACTCTTGCCTAGAACAGTCAAGCTGTCTCCACACTCTAGACAAGGCTTTTCTTTGAATCAACCATGATCAAAGAACACAGTTGGTTTAACCTTAGTGGTCTATGTCGTTTTTTTTAATTATTTTTATTTTATTATATTTTTTTAATGAACTCATCGAAGAGAAACGATAGCCCAAAACCTTAGTCGAACAGGCTCAACATTTCTGCAAGCGCGATGAACGATAGGAACGGATCACGGTTTCTCAATTTTGAATCCAAAATGAGAAATCTAAAATTTTTTATTTTTTTTATTTATATATGTTTTTTTAGATCTTTAATGAACTCATCGAAGAGAAACAATGGCCTAATCCCCGATCCGAACACGGTTTCAGCGATTTCCGTGAGCGCCAGTGCCCAGAAGGGAGAGGATCAAAGTTTCTCAATTTTGAATCCAAACCGAAAAATCTGATTTTTTTTTGTTTTTTTTTTGAAAAGAGAAAGAGTGGAAATAAATTCAAAGAATTAGAAATTTCCAAACAAAAATCTCATCTCATTTTTTTTAGATGCGGAATCCAACATAGGCCACCAATTATAAAGTAGCCAAGGGAATCGAGAAAAGAAATATAAGCATAGAGCAAAATATATGATATGCAAATATTTCATTTCTAGCATCGTGTTCTCAAATAAACGAGTCCCACCGGGTGGAGCCAGCTTGATGGACCGCGCTCCTGCTCGGTTCCTACCGAGGTTCGGCGGACGTGGGAGTCCGTTTGGTTCCGACGTTTTCGTAACCGGGGGGCAGGGGCGTGCATCAACATTTCTTTTTTTTGTGTGGGTGTGCCAGATTTTCTATTTTACTTGGAATTGCAAGTGGTGATCCGGAGATCAACCTTCGCAAGTAAAAAGGAAATCAACTTCTTTCAAGTTTTCCATTGCACATATATTTAAGAAAAGAGACATTTTTCTTGGTTTGCCATGAAAGGCGATTTTTTTGGCATTTATAGCCGATTTTGGCGTTTATAGCCGATTTTTGGCGTTTATAGCCGATTTTGGCGTTTATAGCCGATTTACAATCCTTATCAATAATGAAAGACAAGAGTTGTGATTTTTGTCTCTTTTGAAAAAATACAAACTACAATGAAAAGCAAGAAAAGGAGGATCTAACTTCTCAGGAGATTGTGGGGGACTCGTTTAGATTGACGGTCGCAAGCCATATGTGGGCTTCGCCATCATCCATGCAGATGAGAACAGAGGATGCTATTGATTCGCTTGGCTTGGCTATAACCTCAGGTTTTTAGAGAACAAAGACCAAAAGAAGGTCCTATGTCCAATGAAAAGCCGAGTAGACGGGCTTGAAAAGCCATGTCTAAGCCATTGGCGGCAGAAGGAGAAGGCAAGGACCTTGGGGGGGAGTACCCCCAAGGGACTTTTGTCACCTTGTAGCGGTGGCCGGTGTAGAACTTCCGCAGAGTTTTCTCTCTTTTCCTTCTCTGAATTTCTGTGCTTCTGTCTGTCTGTGTGTTTGTGCTTTTTTTTTCTGATGATCCTTTCTTCTTGGAGAGCTCTCCTATTTATAGGCTTTTTGGTAGCTATTTAGGAGGGTTTATGGGCTTTTATTGTCATTAAGCCGCATAATGGGAGGAGTTACAGAATTGAATTCTTTATTTTGTAACTCCTTTTTCTTGGCTTCTGATTGGCCGGAGGAGATTGAGGGAATTTAATCGCCTTTAATCGCCATGATGGGAGGAGTTTCATGGGTTAAATGCCATGAATCTCTTGACTTGTAACTCCCGAATGCTTGCTTCTAATTGGGCCGTCCAAAGAAATGGATTAATGACTGTAATAAAGCTAGTTAATTAATCGCATTAAGTGGTTGCCGAGCAGCTGAAGAGTCGCGGGCCGTGCCGCGTCTTTTGGGATTCTTCTGTCGATGATCATCGATGGACCTTCATGTAGATCGACATCAGATGACCATGTAATTTCAGGTGTTTGTTGCCAATAGTGGGTCGGTGCCATCTGTCCTGTCGATTTCTCGATCGGTCGGGTAGAAAGCACACTTTTTTTGGTTGATCGGGTGGCGATCAATATTGTTTTCGATACTCTTTATGATTGACCCGTGTTTTGGACGGATGTCAGAGGATTTGGTGTCTCAAAAGCATGAATTTTGGAAAGTACCAGAGGCTGGGCGCTTCGAATCGTGAAAAAACGGCGAAAACCGGGGTTTCCGGGGCCTTCCCGGCGACCCCGGGCTCCAAGGTCGCAGGGGCCTGCGACCCTGGGCCAGGGTCGCAGGGGTCTGCGACCCTGGGGGGTTTTTCCCCCTTTTGTGTCCCGTTTTGTGTCCGTTTTTGCTGTTTTTTTATTCTTTTTTATTCTGTATTTTTCCTTGAAATTTTGACCATTTATTGGCCTGATTTCTTTGTAGGAAACCTGATGAGAATCCTTGCATTTCATTTTGCAAAGTTTCCAATTTCCTGAGAAAGCCGAAGACTTTGTAGCGCAGAGCTGCCGATTTTCCGTCAGAAGCTGAAACTGGGTCAAACGATGTCGTAATGACCTGAAATTTGGTGTGAAGGCTCCTGAGCAATAAATAAGACCAACCATAGGCTTTTGTTTGAGTTTTGAAGCCGTTTGGGGTCCTATCGCCAGTAGACTTGCTTTTGTCGCGATGAAGATGTCGCGGTTTGATGTGCGGTCAACCGATGTCCGATTGACTTGAAATTTGACAGGAAACCTATTGGAGTCATTTTAAGATGATCCATAGGCTCTGTCTTGGAAATCATGGTCCCGGAGAGCTTTGCCGCCGAGAGGCCTGATTTGACTTCCGAGCGTCAAACTATGGTCAAATGTTGTTGAAATGACCTGAAATTTGACGTGTAGCCCTTTATAAGCATTTTGAAGCCGTCCATGTGCTCTATCTGATGAGTAATGGCCTCGGTGGTTCTCGCCGCCGAGAGGCTTGATTTAGCTGTTCGAGGGTTGATGTAGGGTCAAACGTTGTCGGTTTGACTCGGAACTTGACGTGGAGCCTTTTGGAAGTTTTTTGAGACCATCCATCGACCCTGATCGAAGATTTGGTGTCTCCGATGCTTTTGCCGTCGAGAGCTCCTTTTCGGCTGTCGGAGAAGCGAAGTTAGGCCAAATGATTTTGAAATGGCCCGAAACTTCTTGTGTACTCCTCTTTTGGCTGTCTTGAAGGATCTTGCAGTTTTTGTTTGATTCTGACAAGATTTGATTTTTGGAAGTAGCATTGCCTATTTATGGCAGGTTGCGACTTCATGTAGCTCTTTGGATCTTGAAGAGGCAAAGTGACATTTTTTGGTGTCAACACTACACTGAAAAAAATTGAAGTTAAATATATATATAAAGCCGAATTTAACACATTTAGAGACTATCGGCTTGGAAGTGAATGATGTGGGCTTGGTTGTGCATGGGCACTTACCTTAAGTTTTTTGAAATAACCTCAGTTGAAGATGCATATGAGAAAAATGTTGTTGGTGGAAGATACATATGGTAAAAATTATTTCAACTTTTATTTAAATATATTTTCTCTTACACTAAAGATCTTCTCACAATGATTTTTTATACGTGTCTTGAGACATTGTTTGGATCTACCCCAGATCAAGCGGCATCAGGTATGTAGTTGGTATAACATTACTTTTCTAAATATGGTTTAGCCTTTTTTTTTACATTGTTGAATGGATTTCAAACATTGTATGTTCCTTTTAAATTTATTTTTTAATCATATTTCTAATTGTTTAAAATTTCTTTTAAGAGATGTTTATATCTAATTGATCGTATTGGTAGCAGTGAGAAATATGACATATAAATTCCTAGAAAGGTGACCGATTGGGTTGGATTGATTGCCTGTAGATTTTAGCTAACCTAGAACCTCACATTCTTAAATGGGTTTCATAAACTACAGAAATCCAATATCTTTAGTTAGTCTTATATTACATATCATAATGAAGTGGATGTAACATGGAAGTTCAGGTTAGGTTGGTGGGTCATAGTAATAAAGTTAGTTATTTTGTATAGTCTTTGGGTTAGTTTGGCAGAAATACCGAAAAAAACTGAATTCATCTATTAAATGGATCATTTGGAGAAGTATATTTCTTTCCCTTTTTATTTATTTATAAGTTGTCATTTTATCATCATTTATATTTGTTTAAATTGTCCTGAGATTTTATCATTTTGCTACCCCTTATTAATTTTCCAAAATGTTTAGTTTCATATGTACTCGGTGTTTACTTCTAACGTAGATTGAGTTTTCCCACTATGAATTAAAGGCTTGTGTTCTACTCGGTGTTCTTTCGGTGTTATGTGTCAGAATGAATGGGAAGGGATAAATTTACTTTCAACTAACCTCCATGCCCCATGAATGGGAAGGGATAAAGGTATATGGGGTTCTCCAAAAGATGATGACTAATTCTGAATTTTATATTTAATTATTTTAAATGGAGTTTGTTTATGTACTCAGTGTTTACTTTTAACTTAAATTGAGTTTTCCCACTATGAATTACGCGAGCCCTGAAGCGCTTGTTATATATAGTAAAGCAGCACCCATTGCACGGTGATGGACGTCCAGCACCCCCTTGCATCTCTATTTATTGCTTTTGTAATTCTCACTTGCTAATTTCTATTAGAAGTCTCACCTCCAATTTAATTAGTAACTTTCTCTTCTTTCTTAATTAAAATAGAAGTCTCACTTCCATTAGAATTAGTAGCTTACTATATCATAATTAGAAGTCTTACTTCAAATATGATTAGTAACTTTCTAATTCCTTTCTAATTAAAATAGAAGTCTCACTTCTACTAAAATGAGTAAGTTTACTATTACCACTATTAAAATTCTCACTTCAAATAGAAATAGTAACTTTCCTTTTAGAGTTCAACTAGAATTAGTATCCATCTGATGATTGGGCTAGCGTGGGGACCACTAGGGATACCTTAGAAAGCTGGCTCTAACTGGGACTTGCGACCCCACATCTCATGTGCAATCCGGGCTCACAGTTAATTGCAAATAACTCCACTATATAACTGCAATTGAACTCCAGTCTCAGAAAATTACATAGAATACCCTAAACTTCCACATTACCACAAGTAGGCCCCTTTAACAATATCTATGGATCAATTGGACCTGTCATCCAAACTAGATCCATATCTTATTATTCTTGAGACCCAATTAATTATAATGATCAATGGTGCCTTTTCAATTAACTTTTAATCGAAATGGGTGTACACTTACCAATGATTAAATCCATTAATTGGCACAAGGGGATATTAAAGATAGATTCCATCTTGACCATTGAATGTTCCCACAGCTCTATTACCATGTACCCAAATCATCGAGGTGTTGACCTACAGTTGGCCTCACTCATTGGTGACTCAAAGTAAATGAATAAATAGAAACTTGAGTTCATTAATGTCTCAGGATTGAGAGCTTACTGCTAGGGAATTATGAGAGCAGACCTTAAGGTAAATACAGTGTTTATAAGGTGTTTCTCATGGTCCTTCAATACATCCAATGTACTAGCACTATAATCCAGAATCTTCCATTCTGATTATCGAGACAAATCACACTATCTCTTAGTAATCAAAGTGCTGCAACCTTGTCAGTATGAGATGTCCAGTCTTATCACTAGTTGTGAGGATATTTAAGTATAAGATTTGCTACACTTGTCTCCTGTATGTGGATCTCATCCATATACATGTGCTATATCTAATATACTTGTGGACTCCACAGTTCATCTCGTGAACCATCATGTCATTCGTATTGGTTATGTGCTAGTATATCACAATTCATCTCATGAAAGGAAAGCATGAATATACTGATAAAATAAAGAAATTAATCAATTTATTATATCATCTACTGGATTGAGTCCATAAAACTAACAATCTCCCACTTGGGCTTAATGCCAGCTAAGGTTGCATCTCATGCAAATCCCTTTTGCATACCGCTCAAAGACTTTGGTAGTTAAATGCTTAGTAAAGGGATCTACTAGATTGTTTGCAGTGGTTACCTTGGTGATCGTACATCACCTCTCTGCTCAATCTGTCTGACCATGTATAACTTCCTCTGTATATGCTTTTTGGCTCCTGAGTTTTTTGGACTTAGTGATTGCCCTGCTATTATCATAGTAAACTGTGAGCGGCTGTCCTGCCAAAAGTACCACTCCAAGTTCCATAAGGAATCTTTTAAGACAATCTGCTTCCTTAGCTGCTTCTCAAGCGGCTACAGCATAAACACATACCCAGAAGTTGATTTCCTGGAATCCTGATTTGACTAGAAGTCAGTATCTATGTAACTGACTGGAATCAACTCATCACTACTAGAAACCAGCATGTGATCTCTAGTCCTTCTCAAGTATTTGAGAACACATCTTACAGTAGTCCAATGGTTAGGATCTGGTTAGACTGATATTTGCTGACTAGGCCTATTGCATGACAGATATCTGGTCTAGTACAAAGCATAGCTTACCGTACCAGTACCTTATCTATATATGCATCTTGGGATAAGCCTATCATCCTATTATTTCGGTCTTGCTGACACCAAAAATGTCACTTTGCCTCTTCAAGATCTAAAGAGCTACATGAAGTCGCAACCTGCCATAAATAGGCAATGCTACTTCCAAAAAATCAAATCTTGTCAAAATCAAACAAAAACTGCAAGATCCTTCAAGACAGCCAAAAGAGGAATACACAAGAAGTTTCAGGCCATTTCAAAATCATTTGGCCTAACTTCGCTTCTCCGCAGCTGAAAAGGAGCTCCCGGCGGCGAAAGCATCGGAGACACCAAATCTTCGATCAGAGCCGATGGATGGTCTCAAAATACATCCAAAAGGCTCCACGTTAAGTTCCGAGTCAAACCGACAACGTTTGACCCTACATCAACCCTCGAACAGCTAAATCAGGCCTCTCGGTGGCGAAGCTCCTCGGGACCATGGTTTCCAAAACAGAGCCTATGGATCATCTTAAAATGACTCCAATAGGTTCCTTGTCAAATTTCAAGTCAATCGGACATCGGTTGACCGCACATCAAGCCGCGACATCTTCATCGCGATAAAAGCAAGTATACTGGTGATAGGACCCCAAACGGCTTCAAAACTCAAACAAAAGCCTATGGTTGGTCTTATTTATTACTCGACAGGCTTCACCTCAAATTTCAAGTCATTCCAACATCGTTTGGCCCAGTTTCGGCTTCTGACGGAAAATCGGCAGCGCTGCGTGACAAAGTCTTCGACTTTTTCAGAAAATTGGAAACTTTCGAAAATAAAATGCAAGGATTCTCATCAGGTTTTCTACAGGGAAATCAGGCCAATAAATGATCAAAAATGTCAAGAAAAAATACAGAATAAAAAAGAAAAAAAAAAGCAAAAATGGACACAAAATGGGACAAAAGGGGGAAACCCCCCCCGGGTCGCAGGCCCCTGCGACCCTGGGGCCCGGGATCGCCCGGTGGGCCCGAAAACCCCGTTTTTCGCCTTTTTTTCGCGATTCGAAGCGTCCGGCCTCTGGTATTTTCCAAAATTCATACTTTTGAGATACCAAATCCTCTGACATCCGTCAAAAACACGGGTTAATCATCAAGAGTATTGAAATCAACATTGATCGCCAACTGCTCAACCAAAAAAAGTGTGCTTTCTACCCGACTGATCGAGAAATCGACAGGACAGATGGCACCGACCCACTGTTGGCAACCAACACCTGAAGTTACATGATCATCCGATGTCGATCTACATGAAGATCCATCGACGATCATCACTAGAAGAATCCCAAAAGACGCGGCGCTGCCCGCGACTCTTCAACTGCTCGGCGACCACTTAATGCGATTAATTGACTAGCTTTATTACAGAAGCAAGCATCCGGGAGTTACAAGTCAAGAGATTCATGGCATTTAACCCATGAAACTCCTCCCATCATGGCGATTAAAGGTGATTAGATGCCCTCAATCTCCTCCGGCCAATCAGAAGCCAAGAAAAAGGAGTTACAAAATAAAGAGTTCAATCTTGTAACTCCTCCCTTTATGTAGCTTTATGACAATTAAGGCTCGTAAACCCTCCTAAATGGCTACCTAAAAGCCTATAAATAGGAGAGCATTCCAAAGAATTCCAGATCGGAAAAACAAGACAGATCCCAGATCAGAAAAAAGCACAGAAAGAGAAAGAAAGAGAGAAAACTCTGCGGAAGTTCTACACCGACCACCGCTACAAGGTGACAAAAGTCCCTTGGGGGGTACCCCCCCCCCCAAGGTCCTTGCCTTCTCCTTCTGCCTCCAATGGCTTAGACGTGGCTTTTCAGCCCGTCTACTTGGTTTTTTATTGGACATAGGACCTCCTTTTGGTCTTTGTCCTCTAAAAACCTGAGGTTATAGCCAAGCCAAGCGAATCAATAGCATCATCTGTTCTCATCTGCATGGATGATGGTGAAGTCCACATATGACCTGCGACCATCAATCTGAACGAGTTCCCCCACAATCTCCTGAGAAGTTAGATCCTCCTTTTCTTGCTTTTCATTGTAGTTTGTATTTTTTTCAAAAGAGACAAAAATCACAACTCTTGTCTTTCATTCTTGATAAGGATTGTAAATCGGCTATAAACGCCAAAAATCGGCTATAAACGCCAAAATCGACTATAAATGCCAAAAAAATCGCCTTTCACGGCAAATCAAGAAAATGTCTCTTTTCTTAAATATATGTGCAATGGAAAGCTTAAAAGAAGTTGATTTCCTTTTTACTTGCGAAGGTTGATCTCCGGATCACCACTTGCAATTCCAAGTAAAATAGAAAATCTGGCACACCCACACAAAAAAATGTTGATGCACGCCTCTGCCCCCTTTCGGTTACGAAAGGGTCGGATCCCACGGACTCCCACGTCCGCCGACATCGGTAGGACCGAGCGGAAGCACCGTTCTATCAAGCTGGCTCCACCCGGTGGGACCATGCGTGATTAATCGACGCCTAACACCAGTCGTCATTAAGCGACTGTTTCACTCAATAAAAGACCCACATAATCCGTCTTTTTTCAAGATACCAAAATGGGTCCCCAAGCCAGTTTCACTTCCGTCGTTTTACATTCCCTCCATTTTCTTTCTTTCCCTCCATTCCCCGCCATTTTCTTTCTTTCTCAATCGATTGGCCTCATTCCTCTTCCTCATCTCTCTTCCAGTCTATCTCTCAAGCTCTCACCACTTTTGTGGCCCTTCAATCTCTACCTTCCAGTGCTACGCCATCTTCAAAGAGTTTGTGAGCCCTTCTCTGACTTCTCCACCTTCTTTGCCTTTCACCTGCGCCAAATCCTAACCGTCCATCAAGAGGGCCAAGACACCAAATGGGAGAGAGCCATACGCCTTTTCTTCCAGGAGTTTATGCCCCATCAACAACCAGATGTTAGACAATTCCAGCATCCAATCTCTTCTCTCTCTTTTTTATTTTCTTTTTCTTCCTAGATCCTTTTGACTCCATGTGAAAAAAGATGTCAGGTGTGTGTTAGTTTAGTTAGTGTGTGTTAGATCGTACATATGATGTTAATAACATGATTTGAAGATGACCTAGAAATTCGCAAGGTGGGGACAGACTCTCCCATTTGAGTTTTGGGCGTTTTTCTTTTGTTCTAAGATGGATTCAAGTGTTGGGGTTAGGAAATGCATAATGATTTTTAGTGGGTTAGTCTCCTAATGTTCAACTGGGTACCATTGATTTGGATGCTCTAGATTGTTGATTTTGGTGGGACAACATGGTTAGGAGATGCCCCAGAAAGCCATCCAGATTAGGTGTTCTCTCAATCTGACTGTGTGTTGGGATTTAAATGGCATAGTTACTTTGGGTGGGTTTTACTCATGTTGCTCCCATTTCCTTCAAGTGGGTCCTTCAATAGAATGATCTAGTTTGTAAATCTTTTGTGGGCATTGACGTTGAAATATGCCCAGAAATCCATCTGGATTGGAGATTCTACCCATCCGAATGGAAACCATAGACTTACAACCAACATATATGGACTATGAGTGGGTTTTTTTTTTTCTCCTGATATGCTCACTTTCTGCAAGTGGGTTCCATATTGGATGTTCTAGACTGTTGATTTGGTTTGAAAGATGCCCAGAAAGCTACTCACATTGAGTTTTTACCTATTTGATCTTTAGACCTTTTTTCCCTGCTGACACTAATTTTGGGGTGAGGATTGAGAACTGTCCATTGATTTTGGGTGCGTTTTCAGGACGACAAGATTGCAGTGATAGTTGGTGCAGTGACTGATGATGTCCGGGTTGTGGAGGTTCCGGCGCTGAAAGTGGCTACTTTGAGGTTTACAGAGACAACGAGAGCTAGGATCCTCAAGGGTGGGGGCGAGTGCCTGACTTTTGATCAGCTCGCGCTTAGGGCTCCTCTTGGGCAGAACACTGTATGTTCTTGGTCACTTTAGTTATTGCTACCTTTCCTTCCACAGTTTGAAATGCTTATCGTGTTGTGTTTATTATTTTGTTTGGAAATTGGCTTTATTTTTGTTAAAATGTGATATATTCCTGTGATAAGTGTCATGGAATTGCTCATCTAGAGTAAACCTTCTAGGAAAGAAATTCCCTTTTGAGAAATAAAGACTTGAATAAGGAAAACCTATGTTTTGAATTTAGGAAAAGGTTGGTATGTGTATCTCTGTTCAAGCTATTAGTTGAACACTCTCAATGCAACAACAGAACCCAATCCTGCAAACCCCAGGCTTGAGCTGGGGTTATGTTGATCCAACCAAAAACCAGTCCCTTGCTACCACTAAAAGGTTTTGAGCTCTCATTATACCCCTCCCAGTAGGAATTAAATAATTTCAAGAAGTTAGAAAAATGATAGATTTTAAGCTTCATGAAGAAATTCAGAGGGCCTTGAGAAGTCATTTAGAAATAAACCAACTTGTGAATTTCTCAATGTTTCCCCTGAAAAAGAGATAGGAGAAAAATTGTGATCCAGGAAGGTCCAATTAGGAAAACAGTAAACATCCCTGTTATTGTAAATGCAACAGAACCTCATCGGGCCTCACTCTAAAGTCAAGGTCAATTTAGAGTCAGCCTCCAATGTCACTGCATTTTCGTATGTCATCACTAACAAAAACATCAACTTATAGAGAAGAGATTAGATGAAGTAGGAGACTTAAATCTAATCCAAGGGCTAATTCAAACCTATTCAAATCATAATTCATACTTATTTAATTATAATTTAAGCTTAATAACATCTTAACACAAATAATATCTACTTGCAATCTCATCGTCCTTTCACCAAAGGTTCATGCGATCAGTCACATTAAATACAAATCCTGATCTCAGATGATATCTGCCCTAGTGAATTCGCCGAAGCTGGTGGCCCACTATCAGATCTAGCATGACATATTCCAAAAGCATATGATTAGGATCACGGTTCGATGAATATGCAGACGAGAGATTAAAAGAAAAGAATTATGATTATCGTACAAGTGAAAAGAGGTAGGACCATAACCTGCTGCATTTTCATAGATCTAACTGTACACATTTTCATTAACACAAATATCAATTCATAGAGTAAAGTAGGAAACTAAATCTAGTGCAAACTCTATTTCATACATATCTAAAACTTAATTTAAACAGTATTTAAATTCAAATTTAAACTTAAAGACATCTTAACAAATCTCATGCAAATCACACCTTGCAATCTAACAGGAATTAGAAAATCTTCATTACATTATTAATTTCAATAATAAATACTTGAAAGCTGACTGATTTTATGGGTATGCGATACACTTACTTAAAGGAAAAAAAAATCTGATGGGTATGTGATACACTTACTTAAATGAAAAGGTCATGCTTGAGCACTCCATAAGCAAGAATGAGATGCGCATCAAGAATGTAGAAAGTGAAAGATAAAATGGCATAAATTCCGCAATAGTAAGTATGCTAACATTTGGGAGTCAGTGGTTCAAACTGTGTAACATGATAATAAATAGTTTTCAAGAAACATACTATGATAAATAGCAGGGAAGCAAACATGGATATGAGAGTAGCAAAATTCTAATTCTATTGCCTAGGGAAGCAAAAGTCGTGAATATTTGGCGCGAAAAATGATTTTTGTTGTAGTGACTTTTCCATTGCCCAGGGACTTCTGGCCAAACAAATATGTGAATGATGCACATATAAGTTTGGTCATTCCATGTTCTAGTTGGTCGTTCCATGTTTGGTCGTTCCCATGTTCTTGTTGTCATTGGTTTGTGAAGTCTGGTTGGATTGTTTATTTAGTGGAGATCTCTTGTTTTCTTCTTTATTTTGTAAGCTTATCAAATAACAGCCAGATCTTATTTTCCTTATGAGTGTATGTAAGCAATGTCTTTATATTTGATCTGCACCCATAATATAGACTCACCTTTTTGTGCATTTATAACACATGGGATTTACAAAGTAATTCAGATTGCAGAGATTGAGGGCCCATTGTGGAATGGTTTGAACTTTCAATAAATGAGGAACTAAAGTTTTCTACTTATTTCTTTATTTTTTGAACTTTTAATCTGATTTGCTTAGGCTATATGGTGATGGAGAGATGGATATGCTTAGATTTTGGCCTTTCATTGTTTATGATATCCTTAGCCATGTAAATGATTTCTCCCTTCACGTTTTATGTAATATGACATAAAAGTGGGCCCCATGAGTAAAAATGATACACTGCATAGTGTGATCATTTTTCTCCTTATTAATTCATATCTCATGTATAATGCAAAAGTGGGCCTCAGTCAGGTGGTCATCTCAATGCATAATGCAGTGTGTTGTGTTTAATAAGACTGGCTCTTGTAGTCCTTTTGGGGTGTGAGTCATTTACTTTTCTTAAACCATGTAATGTGCCTTATAGTATATGGATTTGTTTTTCAGAACATGGCCCCAAGCAAGGATTGGATGACGGCACCTAGGCTTTCTATTGAATACTTAGAAGGGGTGGAATCATTTTTTGAGTTCATAAAAGCTAACAAACAAACGCTAGGGGATGATGATTGGTATTTTTGCCCTTGTGTCAAATGTCGTAATGTTGTAGGAGGGAAGAAGACATTGAAAGATATTCGTACACATTTAATATGTCATGGTATAGACAGAACATACACGACATGGACTTTCCATGGAGAAATTCATCCCCAAAATCGTGTTAGTGTAGAAGCCAGTAATAATAGTGAAGATGAACTCCCAAGAATGGTTGATATGGTGAATGACATATTTGGACGTGTTTGTGATAAGGACAATGTTCAAGCTTGTGCGGGAGGTAGAACATCTGAGTGCTTTGTTGAAATTAATGATGAAAACTCTCCTCAAGTTGAGGATGAATCGCCAGAGAATATCCAATATAAGAACTTGATGGAGGATGCAATACAACCTTTATATCCATCGTGTCGAATTGAACATACAAAGTTGTCGGTTATAACAGTTGATTTATTGAGCATGAAGGCTAGACATCAGTGGTCGAATAATAGTTTCAATGAATTGCTGCAGTTGTTCAAAGACGTTCTGCCAAGCGAGAACACTTTGCCAAATAGCTCCTATAATGCCAAAAAGATTATCAATTCTTTACGTATGGAGTGCCAAATTATCCATGCATGCTGTAATGATTGCATACTTTATTGGAGAGAACATGAGAATAGGGACTCTTGTCCTACGTGTGGTGTAAGTAGGTGGCAACCGGAGGACCCTTTGAAGCCGAGACATTCAAAAAAGCCATGGAAAAAGTTAAGATACTTTCCATTAACACCAAGGTTAAAAAGAATGTACAGCATACCCTGGATTGCAGAGAGTATGAGATGGCATGCAAATGTGAGTTTAGTTCCAAACGAATCAGTCATGCGTCATTCAGTGGATTCTGCATGCTGGAAACAAGTAAATCGTAAATGGACTAACTTCGCCGATGATGCACGTAATGTTCGCCTCGGGCTTGCAACGGACGGATTCAATCCTTTTGGGAATAATAACAACTCTTATAGTTGTTGGCCTGTTATGATTGTTCCATACAATCTTCCTCCATCCTTATCAATGCGGAAGGAGTTCACTATGTTAACATTATTGATTCCGGGGAAGAAAGGTCCTGGACATGACATTGATGTCTACTTGCAACCATTGGTCGCTGAGTTGAATGAATTGTGGTCCATCGGAAGCTTAACATATGACTCTTACACTAAGAGTAGGTTTTCAATGAAAGCAATTTTGTTATGGGCTATACATGATTTTCCAGCTTATGGCCATTTGTCGGGTTGTAGGACTGCAGGGAAGTACGGTTGTCCTGTATGTAGTGAAGGGACGGAGTCAGTGCGCCTGAAAGATGGAAAGAAGTTTGCCTATATGAGTCACAGGAAGTTTCTACCATTGAGCCATCCTTTTAGGAGACAAAAGTCACAATTTAATGGGAAAGAAGAGCATGGGAAGGCTCCTAGGCGTTTGAGTGGTTCTGAAGTATTAAACAAAATGGAAGGTATTCAAAATAATTTTGGAAAAGTAGCAGGTAAGAAGAGGAAGAGGTGTGCAGAGGAAAACGAGACCACTGCATGGTCTAAGAGATCGATTTTTTTTGAGCTGCCATATTGGAAGGTACGCTATAATATCCCTCTTAATATTAAACTAATTTATTATATAAACATTATTTTCTAATGTAAAATATTTTTTCATAGGAACTGCCTATTCGCCACAACTTAGATGTGATGCACGTGGAAAAGAACGTGGCAGAAAATTTGCTCGCAACAATCATGAACACCAAGGATAAAACTAAGGATGGTATTGAAGCCCGCAAAGACTGTCAAGCTTTGCAAATTAAGAAAAAACTATGGCCTGTGGAACATAATGGCAAATTAGTTTGTCCGGCTGCTCCTTACACTCTATCCCGACATGAGAAAGATTTGATATGCAAGACCTTGTATCTTTTGAAGGTGCCAATTGGGTATGGTACAAATTGGAGAAACATAGTTAGTTGGAGAACAAAGAACTCAAAAATGTTAAGTCACATGATTATCACATTCTCATGCAACAACTGCTGCCAGTGTTAATGATGTATGAATTTGAGTCACAAAAGCCACTGCATGCTGCCATATGTCAACTATCAATATTTTTTAATGTTTTATGCTCAAAGGTTATCAATCGTGAAGAACTTTCAAAGATGAAAGAACGCTTAGTGGAAACAATATGTGTGTTTGAAAAGTACTTCCCTCCCTCATTTTTCGTTTCTATGACACACCTTGTCGTGCACTTAGCGGAGGAGGTGCAATCTTGCGGACCTGTTAGATATCGATGGATGTATCCTTTTGAGAGGTAAATAAGACGTTTGTTTTAATATGCCTTTTTCTTTCTTAATTATAATTTAGATTCAGGGTCTAATTTCTTATATTCTATCAGGAAGATGAAGACATATACAAAGGATACGTGGTGAATCAGACATATCCAGAGGGCTCTATTACGGAGTGCTTCCTCATGAATGAAGCAATGCTGTATGCAATGAATTACATGCCCAATGGTACACAAAAAAGCCATAAGCAAGGATAGCATACATGGTTGAATGAGCATGGTGATTGTTCATACCCTATCGATAAAAGGGGAAAAGTCTACAAACTTGATAATGTGCAATACGAGCAAGCACGCAAATGGGTATTAAAGCAATTTGTTGGGAATGCAGAGTGGGAAAAGTAAGTAAGATTTCACTAGCATGTATAGTTTAAAGTTTCTGAATAGATAGCCCATTCATAGTGCATTCATGAATACAGGAAGTACGTTGAATACCTCCAAAGCATAAGATGTAACAATCAAAATCGGAGAGGCAACATTCGAATGGAGAAGGGGCTGGATTATATTCCTTGGATTAGAAAACAATTAGAAAATGAAGAGAATTGTACCCTTAAAAGGCTTGCTGATGGACCAATGTTTGAAGCCATTTCATATAATGCATATGTGGTAAATGGATATGTTTTCTATACATCAGATGCAGAATTAAACAGAACAACACAAAACAGTGGGGTTTCAATGAAAGCTATAACACCTTGTAGGGCAAGCGCCAAGGACACAAATCTTGTTAATGAAGAGCTCACTTATTATGGCATCATCAAACAAATCTTAGAGTTGGATTACCATGACTTCAAACAAGTAGTATTCAACTGTGATTGGGTGCGTGTAGAAGATGCACATGGATGTAAAGTTGATCCAGAAACGAATCTAATATATGTTAATCTAGGGAGGATTCAAAGAAATACAAAAGAAGATGATGAACCATTTATTCTTGCTGCTCAAGCAACTCAAGTCTTTATTGTAAAGATCATAGTAGGTTTACAGAAGAATGGCATGTTGTCTTGGAAGTTCTAAAAAGGTTGAATGGAGATGTGGATGCTTTTGAAGATCCCTTAGTCTTTTTGGAAAGAACGAATGAAAATGCCTTAGCATCAGCATTAAGAGATGATATCATCGGTGAAGAAGTTTATCAATAACATTGTTGTCAACCCATGTATGTATGGTATCATTTTTTTAATTGTTCAAATCTTTTCCATAAAATGGGGATGTTGCTATTTTTTTTCTATTTATAATTTTCTGTCATTTTTTCATGTTGATTCACATGTACTTATATATTCATTATCCACATGCCAACATTTGTATAATGATGTGAATTCTCATATTAAAGGTTGTGTTTGCAGTTAACATGTCTTCAGATCGAGAAAGTGTGACATTTGGGATAAATGGGCAACCCATTAGTGATAACGCACCGCAACTGTCCTCATTTATTGGTCGGATTGTGAAATCTATTGTGGCACCTACCTATGACACTTGGAAGTCCGTGCCGAGAAACCTGAAGGAGGAAGTCTGGAACATGTCACTGTTAGTGCTTGTTCATTTTATGTATTTAATTCACATTGTAATTTAACTTATAAATAAGTCTTAACCCTAAATTACATCTTCACAGGATAAATATGATATTTTGGCATGCTATAAAGCGTATATTCTTATATAAGAGCAAACATTTCATGGAAAGATTGGAAGTCCAAGCTTCGTACTGGTATATACGATAAATATCAGACGGACCGGAGAGGAACCAAAAACTTCCACAATATGTTAAGAAGGAAGATTGGGATAGGTTGTCGACATCCAATCGATGCCTGATTATCAAGCTTAAAAAGACAGTGTGGGAAGAGAGCTAGGAAAGAAATGAAAAGCCCTCACACCTCCGGCAGAAAGGGCCAAGCTCGTGTTGCAGAAGAGTTGGTGAGCTCCATTTCTTAATCATTTGGTTGCATTTTTTCCATTGAATTTAATGTGCACTTAGTATGTTTACTTTTTGTACTTTTAGAGAAAAAAGTTTCCAGATAAAGAGATTAGTCGAACCGATGTTTTTGTTGAGACCCATACTAGGAAGGATGGGTCTGCCACGTGCGAACAGTTGGTGAGAATATTATCTTATTCGTTTTTATGGTGTCATATAATATAGTATGATCATGGAATCTATTTTATAGTATTTTTAAGGAATTGCTATGCATTATTATCATCAATTCATTTTGCAGGACAAGATTAAGAAAACAGTTATAGATGACCATCCAGTGCATACAACGATCTTGAGAACGACGCAGTTGCACAGGTATATATATGTAGATTATGGATGAGCACTTCTTGCCTATTTGCTTGCACTAAAATAGTGCCTTTGAAATCCTCATGGTTGAACTAAACAACTTGTCCTTGAATGCCACTTGGCTCTTTTCTATCAATAACTCCAATGTGCAGGATAATTTAAGCAGTGATGGGAGACCATCCTAGAAGTTCTATAGCTTTTCATGTAGGTGTTTTCTGATACTAGTTTAGCTCTATATTCTAACATACATATTGAAGCTGTGACACATTTGTTGTTGCTATTGAAGCACTCTCTGTTCTAATGGACTTTAGCATACTTTTGGCTTGATTCTGAAAACATTATGGAGGCTAGTTTTGATATGTTTCAGCTGTGCTTTTATTATAATTTTAAATTGTAGAAGTACATTAGTAAGGTTAGAGCACTGAAGTCCAAGGAAAGTATACAGTATACATGGACAAGATATACCACCCCAAGTTGTTATAAACAGTTCAACTCACAGCATCAGATGACCTTCAAAAGAAAACATTACATACCTGTACCTCTTAAAGAAAGCAATTAGTTTCTGTTGTGAGGAATTTCAGAAGTCCCTGGATTGGAAGATTTTTAATACTATCCATTATTTGGCTATTTTTTCCACGACTCTTTTTTGAGCATTGAATCCTTCTCATGATAGGTTTGTTGGTTTCTGCTGTTTTCTTGCTGTTTTTTATTGCATTTACTTGTTTACTTGGTTAATTGTAGATTCAGTAACTGTGTCCTCAATGGTTCTTGCACATTTACTAGAATTAGAATGGTTGTACTGTTATGGGTTGAAATATGTTAGTATGTTGGGTTCAATATCAGTTTATCTTACAAAACTGTATTTCAAAATTTTGAATGGTTGGTTTCCCCTCTTAAGCTTCTAAAATTTCAATTATCGTTGTATTAATTTTTGCCTTCTATTAGAGAATTATAACTTTTCTCAAGATCATCATCTTAATTGATGAGACCAACTATGCATTGCATGCGTAGCTTACTGTGAAATTATAAGTGAGAGCCTGTAGTGCTTGTAGATCACTTCAATCAACTAAACTATTGGTTATCGGTGCTTAATATTGCTATGTGTAGTTGTGTACAAAGTATTTTAGTTCTATGAGGCTACCCCAAAATTTTATTTATGAGATTAGCCTCTACCATATGCATCCCGATCCAATTGTGTCCAAGACTTTTACAATAGACTATCTGATAACTCAAATACTCTCTTCATCTCTTGTTTGTTTTGCTTCCTTAAATCTTTAGAATATGTTCTTCAAAAAAGAAAAGGCTTTTAGAACACTTTGATTTCAAGTGTTTCTACTTCTTTGTGCTAAGTGGTTAGAAATGGTTGTAACTGAATGTAAGGATGTCTTATTTATAACCTTAATTAGTTGTGTCATAGAAAAAAATTTCTCTCTGTTTTTTTATCAGCATTTAAGATAAAGAAATGAAATGTCTTGGCCATGTAAATCTACAACATATGTCTTGTATCATCTCAGCCCCCTCCATTTGTTTGTTACAACTATCACACCACCACCATCAAAGCCCATAGAAAGAAATCGCAGCCATACAAACACATTTACAACCTACATTTACAGAAAAGAAAAAAAAAAACAGACTTGAGAGGGTTGTAGAAACTGTGA
>WHSA01000445.1:0-269908 GCA_012931725.1 Litsea cubeba | reverse complement strand
TTTCCCGGATTCATCTCATTAGTGCATATGCAATGCATTGAAACAGGACCATGGTAGGTGTGATCTCTAAAATAGTACTATCACAGAGAGAGATCAAGTCACCTCATGCTACTGAGTGACCAGTGCTCTTAATCTTGAGCATTTGTGGATGAACTGACGAAGTCAAGTTCTTGTACTTTAATTCACTATGGGTGAGATTCTTTTCATGGGTCAACAGCTCTGTGTTTTGGGTACTCGGACTTGATCAGTTGGGACGTGCAGATGCAATAAAGAATCTATGCCATCTAATGATGGAATGATCGTCCCCTTAGAATTATCCGATTAATCATCAAAATCTAAGATCTTAGTATATGGATGTTCCATATGGATATTGAACTTGTGGGTCGCTCCCAGGACCAAGAGAATGAAATCTGGATGATGATTATGTTAAGGATATGAAGTGCTAAGGTTTAGATGTAATCGGGAAGGTTGATAGTACATGTGATAACCTGACTCGATTATGGATGTTACATAGAGGGGCATTCAGGTCATTATACTTAGTAGGTCGAAGACAACCGTCATTTTATGACAAGCTTATTATATTATATATTTGTCCTTGGAGTTCAACCATAACTCTTTAGTGGAATGAGTTAAGGTTAAAATGGTCTTTATGTTGCTATGGGTTTAGCATGGACATTTTGGTCATTTTGGGAGCCAATGGCAAATATGTCTTTTGGTCCCTTCTCTAGTCACTTACCAAGATTGGCATGGTTTCCTAAGATGTTTAGATAACATAAGGATGAATTATTTTAGTGGAAAAATAATTTTGAGTTAAATTCAAATAGGTCTTTGATGGCATACATGAATTTAATTCTAGATAAATTATATGTGGGCCATGGTGTGCATTATCATGAGGGACGTCCATAATAGGATTTCCATGGGTAAGGTTTCCAATTTTGAGTAGGTCTCTCTACTTGAAAAGTTGGACTCCTCTTTCGATTAGTATTCCTATGAGAAAGTTTCCTTTTTGGATTTGGAACTTAAAATTAGTAAGTGTTGTACAACTAGGATTACTAATTGCATGGGAAGTTCCTTAGTTTCCTTTTCTCATTAGAGTGTTTCTAAAAGGAAATAAATCTTTAGATTATACTTTCCTTTTAGGACATCTTTGAGAATAAGGAGAGATAACTTTTTGGGAAAGCTTCCACAAAGTTTCTATAAAAGAAACCTCATACCTCTTGGACGTCCAACACAACATAGAGAGGTTAATGCTCCCACATGTCCAGCCCTTGAAGTGTTTTCTTCTTTAGTGAAGAAACTTGTAGGTCTGAGATTTTTCATTAGAGAAATAGTTCTCAATTCCTAGATTAAGATCCCACCATCTTAGCCAATCAGATTTGGAAGTGAGATAGAGAAGAAGATCAAAGGCAATACTACTGCAGAAAATTCCAGCAACTTGTTTGCTAATTGCAAGTCTGAGTTCGGGCCTTTGGATCTATTTTTTCAGAGATTTGGAGTCTACAAATCTTCGAGGTAATAGTCTTCTTCATTCTCCTTTAATTATACACTTGTTGGTCATGAATTCATGGAGTTCTCATGCGATCTCTATGGCTGATTTATGCTGCCCAAATCAGATTTTTTAAAATATGTCATGTTACAAATAAGCCATGTATGTCTTCAGCTAATTTAGATCTGAATCGCAGTTTCTTTCAGTTTTATCAGAGCCACTCCATGTGAAATCATGATCCCATGTTGTGTATAATTAATCCTAGATTGATTATGGGCATGGTGGCACCCTATTAAAGTTATGTTGTGATGCTTGTTGTGTGTAAGTTTCATTAACATTGCTGGAATTTATTTTCCAGATTTGTTTAATGATGCACATAGTGTGTTTGCATGCACTAACCTCTTTGATTGCAGCCATGTATTGCATCCTTGATGGTTCGCATGATTGTTATGTGGATTTGGATGTTTTTTCAATAGTTGGAAAGTGTACGATTGCGCGTTTAGCAATCATAGGAAGTTGTAATTCTTTCTTTACTTTTATTCCAACTAGTCTTGATGTAAGCTTTCTTGAAGAGCATAGGTATCTCCAATGTAATTTGGGCTTTTTTTTTTATGGGTTTGCTTATATAAATTTAATTTATTGGAACAAGCAAGAACAAGAAAGTTTCAAGCCAGGTTGTAAGTAACCAGACTCCTTAGTGGTGGAGGAGACAAGACTTCTTGGTGCAAGATGAGATCTATTTTTGATGTCCTAGTTCGATAAGGACTACAAGTCCGAAGAGCAGGGAGCCATCAAGGATTGCATACTTTTATTTGCTTTTATATATGGAATGCATGGATGAATGCTTTATATAATTGCTATAATTGTCACCTAGAAACATGGCCACCATTAGGTTCTAAAATTGGCATCTTTTTGTATTAGATTGTTTTTAGTTTGGCAAATTATTTTAAACGGGACTTAGACCAGCACCTTCTATTTTGTCTAAGGTTTAAAATTGGATAGGGTTTAGTTTATCTTGGTACCGTTGGTTTCCAAAGAAGGATAAACTAAAATCTAATTAGATGCTACCTATGGGTTTTCATAACCCAAGATAGGTTTTTGATTCTTTAAAGGGATTTTTGATGGACCGCGCTCCTGCTCGAGTTCCTACCGAGGTCGGCGGACGTGGGAGTCCGTCGGGTCCGACCCTTTCGTAACCGGGGGGCAGGGGCGTGCATCAACATTTCTTTTTTTTGTGGGTGTGCCAGATTTTCTATTTTACTTGGAATTGCAAGTGGTAATCCGAAGATCAACCTTCGCAAGTAAAAAGGAAATCAACTTCTTTCAAGTTTTCCATTGCACATATATTTAAGAAAAGAGACATTTTTCTTGATTTGCCGTGAAAGGCGATTTTTTGGCATTTATAGCCGATTTTGGCGTTTATAGCCGATTTTTGGCGTTTATAGCCGATTTTTGGCGTTTATAGCCGATTTTGGCGTTTATAGCCGATTTACAATCCTTATCAACAATGAAAGACAAGAATTGTGATTTTTGTCTCTTTTAAAAAAATACAAACTACAATGAAAAGCAAGAAAAGGAGGATCTAACTTCTCAGGAGATTGTGGGGGACTCGTTTAGATTGACGGTCGCAAGCCATATGTGGGCTTCGCCATCATCCATGCAGATGAGAACAGAGGATGCTATTTGATTCGCTTGGCTTGGCTATAACCTCGGGTTTTTAGAAGACAAAGACCAAAGGAAGGTCCTATGTCCAATAAAAAACCGAGTAGACGGGCTGAAAAGCCATATCTAAGCCATTGGAGGCAGGAGGAGAAGGCAAGGACCTTGGGGGGGGGGTACCCCCCAAGGGACTTTTGTCACCTTGTTGTGGTGGCCGGTGTAGAATTTCCGCAGAGTTTTCTCTCTTTTTCCTTTCTCTGGATTTCTGTGCTTCTCTCTGTCTGTGTGTCTGTCTCTTTTTTCCCGTCTGGATTCCTTTGGAGTGCTCTCCTATTTATTGGCTCTTGGTAGCCATTTAGGAGAGTTTATGGGCTTTTAATGTCATTAAGCCGCATAATGGGAGGAGTTACAAAATTGAATTGTTTATTTTGTAACTCCTTTTTCTTGGCTTCTGATTGGCCGGAGGAGATTGAGGGCATTTAATCGCCTTTAATCGCCATGATGGGAGGAGTTTCATGGGTTAAATGCCATGAATCTCTTGACTTGTAACTCCCAAATGCTTGCTTCTGATTGGGCCGTCCAAAGAAATGGATTAATGACTATAATAAAGCTAGTCAATTAATCGCATTAAGTGGTCGCCGAGCAGCTGAAGAGTCGCGGGCCGTGCTACGTCTTTTGGGATTCTTCTGTCGATGATCATTGATGGATCTTCATGTAGATCGACATTAGATGACCATGTAATTTCAGGTGTTTGTTGCCAACAGCGGGTCGGTGCCATCTGTCCTGTCGATTTCTCGATCGGTCGGGTAGAAAGCACACTTTTTTTGGTTGACCGGGTGGCAATCAATACTGTCTTCGATACTCTTGATGATTTACCCGTGTTTTGGACGGATGTCAGAGGACTTGGTGTCTCAAAAGCATGAATTTTGGAAAGTACCAGAGGCTGGGCCCTTCGAATCGCGAAAAAAAACGACGAAAACCGGGGTTTCCTGGGCTTTCCCGGCGACCCCGGGGTCCATGGTCGCCGGCGACCCTGGCCCAGGGTCGCAGGGGTCTGCGACCCTGGGGGGGTTTTCCCCCTTTCTGGTCCCGTTTTGCGTCCGTTTTTGCTCTTTTTTGATTCTTTTTTCTTCTGTACTTTTCTTTGACATTTTGATCATTTATTGGCCTGATTTCTTTGTAGGAAACCTGATGAGAATCCTTGCATTTTATTTTGCAAAGTTTCCAATTTCCTGAGAAAGCCGAAGACTTTGTCGCGCAGAGCTGCCGATTTTCTGTCAAAAGCTGAAACTGGGTCAAACGATGTCGGAATGACCTGAAATTTGGTGTGAAGCCTCCTGAGCAATAAATAAGACCAACCATAGGCTTTTGTTTGAGTTTTGAAGTCGTTTGGGGTCCTATCACCTGCAGACTTTCTTTTTGTCGCGATGAAGATGTCGCGGTTTGACGTGTGGTCAACCGATGTCCGATTGACTTGAAATTTGACAGGGAACCTATTGGAGTCATTTTAAGATGATCCATAGGTTCTGTCTTGGAAATCATGGTCCCGGAGAGCTTTACCCGCCGAGAGGCTTGATTTGGCTGTCGGAGAAGCGAAGTTAGGCCAAATGATCTTGAAATGGCTTGAAACTTCTTGTGTACTCCTCTTTTGGCTGTCTGGATGAATCTTGCAGTTTTTGTTTGATTCTGACAAGATTTGATTTTTGGAAGCAGCATTGCCTATTTATGGCAGGTTGCGACTTCATGTAGCTCTTTGGATCTTGGAAAGGCAAAGTGACATTTTTGGTGTCAACAAATGCCCCCTCGAGGTACAGCGGCGAGTTGCTTAACTTTTGTAGTCGATGTGCCTCGAAGAGATTTTTTTGAAGGAGAGCCTGTGACTTGACCAAGAGTCTTTGAGCAGTCTTTCTTTTTGGTATTTGTAGCCTTTTGAGCTTCCAGGGGAATTTTATGGTAGTGAAAGGGATCACGTACCATCTCGAGGCAAAGTTTTGAAGATGACATCAGGGATGTGGATTTTGGGTTTTGACCTTGTGACCTAACAGGCTATATATGGCAGGTTAGGGGGTCGGGTTTGGTTTTGATCGTGTGACCCAACAAGCTGTATGTGGAATGTTGGGGGATCAATTTTGGTTTTGATCTTGTGACCTAACAGGCTGTATGTGGCAAGTTAGGGGATCAGGTTTTGGTTTTTGGTTTTGGTCTTGTGACCTAACAGGCTGTATATGGCAAGTTAGGGGACCAGGATTTGGTTTGATTTTTGTGGAATGTCAATTTCAAGATTTTGGCTCAATTTGGTAGATGAGGCTGGATGGCTTGATTTTTGGAAGCTCATGGGGCTTGGAATTTTCTTTTGTATGGTCCAATCAACTCAAAAGAGGCATGGAACCATTTTTGTATGCTCTTGGTAAGAGGGATTTCTCTTTGACTAAAAGCCCAAAATTTATTTCTTTTGTTTTTTTTTTTTTTTTTGTGCCTAGGTGGTCAAACCTGGCTCATATGGGCTAACCCATGGGACCTTAAGCTTTTGAAATGGCTTAGATCTCATATGGTGTCATTTTTGTAAAGAATATCCAAAAATATCTCATTTTGGATAGAGAATATCTAAGAATATCTTTACTTGGAGAGAATCTCTCATGATCCCTTTATTTTGGGATAGGATATCTCAAGATATCTTTCTTTTGGGAAAGAATCCGTCATAGATTGATTTTTGGGAGAAAATCTCTCAAGATCCCTTTATTTTGGGATAGGATATCTCAAGATATCTTTCTTTTGGGAAAGAATCCGTCATAGATTGATTTTTGGGAGAAAATCTCTCAAGATCCCTTTATTTTGGGATAGGATATCTCAAGATATCTTTCTTTTGGGAAAGAATCCGTCATAGATTGATTTTTGGGAGAAAATCTCTCAAGATCCCTTTATTTTGGGATAGGATATCTCAAGATATCTTTCTTTTGGGAAAGAATCCGTCATAGATTGATTTTTGGGAGAGAATCTCTCAAGATATCTTTCTTTTGGGAAAGAATCTTTCTAATCTCTTTCTTTTGGTAAGGTTACTAATTAGTAACACTTACCTCTTTCTTCTTTCCTTCTTTGGTTTGCTCTCCTCTATAAAAGCAAGGAGAAGGTTGGATCTCTTGCTCTTATTACTTTCTTTTGCAATAATCTCAAGAGGGCTTCAAGACCAAGAGCTTTTCTTCTTCAAGATCTTCAAGAGTTTTCTTCTTCTTCTCCATCAATGGCTTCAAGTAAGTTCTTCTTTTTTAAGAAAACTCCATTGTAGGAAAAAAAAAGTTCTTTCTTCTTTTTTTTTTTTTTTTTTGTTTCTTTCTTTTTCTTTTCTTCTTCTTTTTTTCTTTTTTCTTTTCCACGTGTTTCGTGTTTTCCCCTTTTTTTTTTTTACACGTGTTTTTTTTTTTCTTTTCTTTCTTTTTTTTTTTCATGTTTGTTTTTTTTTTTTTTGTGTGGGCCGTACGGACAGATCCGTACGGATCTGGCCGTACGGCCACGTGGCCTGTGGGCCACGGCCTGTGGGCCAGCCCCCTTTTTTTTTCTCTTTTTTTTTTTCTTTCCCTCCCTTTTTTTTTTTGAGAGAGTTTCGTTTCTTTTTTGTTTTCTTTCTCCTCCCCCTTTTTTTTTTAGAGAAAGTTTCTTTTTCTTTCCTTTTTTTGTTTTCTTTCCCTTTTTTTTTTGAGAAAGTTTCTTTTCTTTTCTTTTTTTTTGTTTGCTCATCATGATAATGCATTTTTTTTCGCAAATCTAGATGTTCATGCATGCTTTTAATTTGTAAATTAAATTTGTAGCATGATGTGATTGCATACCTGAAAGTGTTTGCAAATTTGGGAACATGGAGCTCGCAGTGATGTTGAGCCCTTCCTGATTTTGCGGAGACTTTTAGGTTTCGAAAGTTTGGAGTTTCGGAGCTCGCAGCGATGTTGAGCCCATCTTCAAGCTTTCTATTTCTTTCGGGATAGTTCCTTTTCTTCGGAATTGCCCCGTCATCATGTCAAAATTTCGCCAGATTTTTTTTTAGCGAGATTCTGTCATTTTGATGTTTGATCTTTTTCTTTTCCATCCTTTCAGGTGGTTCCTCCAGAGCGAACAAGGGTAAAGAGCCTGCTACAAGCGTACCTCGTCGTTCTTCTAGATCCTCTAATCCGGCCGTTCAGCAGGCTTTCGAGGAGGTCCAGTATGTTGAGAGAAATCTGGAAGAGTGCGACTCCCTCAACAGAGATGAGATGAGGCAGCGACTGATCACTCTCAAGGGAGAGGAATTCTATAAGATCATGGTAAGCAGTCGTCCATGGCTGATGGAAGATCAGAGCATTTTGCCCAAGCCTACCTTCTTCTTTGGTGATGCAGTCCCTGACGACATTACATACCAGAGGAGATCTTTTCAGTTTTCCTTCACAGCAGATGGTGAGAAGAAGACTGTTACTACCCGGTCGATGTTTGATCGCACCGTCTCGATTCTGAGCCTTGCCCCCACGTGCCCTAAGAGGGAAGATCCTCCAAGTTGGGTGAGAAGGACAAATGTAATCAAGACCGGGGTTTTTGTCGGCGGTTCTCCTGGATATACGGAGAGGTCGCCTGTTGACATGGACTTGTTGATGCCATCCAGCGGCTACCAGGGCTCTGATTATCCGTCGGTCGATTTGAGACCGGTGGGCCTTGGTATTTTCAGCGGTGACGGCAGCAATTGGATCAAGCCTTTCCGACTTCGTGGCCGCTTCAATGCTGACTCCGAGTGGAAGTCGTGGACTGATCGCGTCCTGCTGATTGGTGGCGCCGTTTTGAAGGAAGCCGGGATTTTTGATGCGGTCCGCGCTTTTAGGGAGACCGTGATCTTTTCCGACGAGGCCTTCATGGCTATGCTGGAGTCGTTCCTCCCTCAAACCAATACCTTCGTTGTGACGAATGGTGAGATTGGTTTTTCTTTGAAGGAGTTGAGCGCCATTACCGGATTGCCTATCCTCGGCAAACTCTATGAGGAGTTTATGCCGATTGACAGCGTCCTCGAGGGGCAGTCTGAGGAGTTCAGGCTTCTATACTTTCAGCTCGTCGCCTTCTATGATTTTTTGAAGGAGAAGGGGGGTTCGAAAGTTAGATCCAGCAGTTGGAAGAGTTTTTGCTCTTCATTCCCCAACTTCTTTAATAGTAGGGAGCCTTCTGATAGCATGACCCAGGAAGCTGGAGCTCAGGATCCAAGTTCAAAGAAGATCTTGGCCATGCAAGAAGAGTTGAGAGATTTCTGTGCAAGCACAAACACCATATGTCCTGACATTGCACTGCGGAGAGATCTCGCTGTTTACCTCACTTATTGGCTTGGTGAGGCTGTATTTGCTGGAGGAGATGGAACGCACATCAGGCCGCATTGTATTTTCTCGGCTTGTCAGATGGCGTTTGGAGAGCAGCTTGCTTTGGTGCCAGCTCTTTACTCCTACCTGTGTACCGAACTGCAGGCTGCTGCTTTTCTGGTTCGGCTTGGGCTTCCCATGAATAGGGTATTTTCAGCCCATATCTTTTATTCGTGGTATGTATACCACTGTCCTGGCTTCCATCGGCTGGGTGCTGCACAGGATGATGATCCTCTGATGATTCGACTGGCTAAGGGCAAAGCCGTGTCTGAATCACTTTTGTTTGCCCGTATGAGGATCCGACGGTTCAGGGACGTCGAGATGGGGCAATCGTCAGTAAAGCTTTCTCCGGAGTTGCGGAAGAAGGCTTTTGATTTTGGTGCCTCCCGAGACTCTACCAGGGCGGGGTCGGGAAGGCATTATTCCTTGACAAATGCAGAGAGAGAGTGGCTTTTCAGCATACGTGTCGGCACGATGGTGTACCGCAGACATCTTTTCGTCGACATCCAGCCGTATGTACCTTCTCGCTTTGCTTTGCAACTTGGCTTTTCTCAAGGTGTTGTTGGAGCGCCTTCAAGTATGGTGAAGCGCTTTGGAGGCTTACAGGACGGGAGAAATGCATGGGCTTTCTATAGTGCTGAAGACACTATAGCCATGATTTCTTATCCTGTGTTGCTGACTTCCCGTACTGCCGGCTTTGCGAAGTGGTTCGCGGAGAGCTTCTCGGCATATCGGGGACTTTCCAGGAAGGAGCTTGATGTGAAGCTGGTATCTGGAAAGGGCCTTGGAAAGTCGGACGGCATCCGGCGAGAGGAAGTTTGGGCCTTCCTTTCTGGAGAGAAGCACAAGATAGGCTTTCTCGGTGACCAGGGCGTCATCGGTTCTGAAGCTGTTCGAGAAATACCTGACGAGGCTTTGGAGCAGCTAGAACAGGAGGAAGCCGAACTTGGCGCTTGGATGCAAGCGGCGCAGAGGCAAGCTTCCGTGGAGTCTACTGGCAAGAGCAGACCATCCAGTGATGAGTCAAGTGGGAAACCTGACTCTGACAGCGGGGTAGGTTCTTCTAAGAAGCGAGCCCGCAGAAGTAAGAGGAGGAGGAGTCATCATAGCAGCAAGGAGCAGCATGAGGACTCTCCTAACTTGGAAGTTCCTCTTACCATCAATGAGGATGTGCCAGTGGATGCTGACGAGCCTCCGGAGAAGAGAAGCCGAGAAGAAGAGACCGTCGGTGAAGGTATGATTCTTCCTTTTTCTCTTTCCATTTCCTTTCATGGGACTTTTTCCATGTTATGATCTGCTTCTTGTTTCTGCTTTTCTTCTCTTTTTTTTTTTAGCAGAGGAAGACTTGGTGATGCCTGAGGTCCCAACCGATGAGGTGGTGATGGATCCTGTTGAGGCACCTGAAGAAGAACCGAGGGACTCTGGAGTAAATCCAGAATCTCCAATTGGTACGACTTCTTTTGCTCTCTTTTTTTTTTCTTTTTGTGACTCGGTTTGCTAACACATTTTTTTTTTGTCAGCTGACTTGCCACAGGGTTCTGATGACTTTGAACCATCGATGGACGCAAATGTTGATGATGCTTCCAATGAGTTCATGGAGGAAGAAAGTGTTCCGCCAGTCGTCGAAGAAGGTATTTTGTAGTTATAACTCTGATAATGATTTTCAAACAGGGTTATATTCATACCTTTTTGTGTTTCCTTTGCAGGTTTTGAAGTGGCAGAGGAGGATCCGTCGCTTCCAGAGCAAGAGATGCCAGAGGTTGATCCAGAGGTAGAGATTCCTGGGACCAGCTCTGACAGTATTGAGGAGATTCCTCGCGCTGAGATTCCTTCCCGAGCAGGAGCAGCTTCAGCTGAAAAAAGTTCTTTTGTTACTCTTTCGACAGATGATGACATGAGTAGCCGACCAACGGAGTTGGGCGAATCCTCAGCTGGGCCATCTCTTCTTTTTGCGAAGAAGGTGGTGGTGCGAGTTGTGAGCTCTTGGATTGAGACTCTCTTTTCTGGGCACTTGGAAGTCGGATTTGGCATGATCCAGCATGTGCAGGAGATTCTCAGTGATGCTGAAGAAGCTGGTCTGGATGTCACAGGTGCCAGGGCGATCGTTGATAGGATCATTGCACTGGGTGACAAGTGGTTTGAGACCGTGAGTTTGGCTGATGACCAGTTCTTCAAGGAGATGTTCCTGGACCCTGCTGATAAGGCTAAGTCTGACCTGGATGAGGCTACAGAAAGCAGGAAGGTGGCAGTCCGAAAGAGGAATAAAGAAGAGCTAACCATCATCGGGCTGACACATGACCTTAACATCCTTGATAGGGAGGTCGATGAGGCCAGGAAACGTCTTGAGCATTGCAGGCACAAGTCGCTGCCAAGTGGACTGCCATAATAGAAGCTCGCGACAGGGAGAGTGCCCTGATTCACCAGGTTGTAGAGGCCGAACGGGTTCTCAAAAGGAAGTCTGATGAGGATGAACAATGGCAAGCTGCTCGAGGTAAGCTTCCTGGTGTGAGAGAAGGGGTACAGCCCACTCCAGCATTTCATGGCAAGTTCCTGAAGAAGCGTGCCTTGGAATCCTTGACGGCTGAGGCTAAAAGTCTGCTTGGGGAGCTGAACTCTTGGCTGGAGACCATTTTTGATTGAGCTCCTGTATACAGAAACCATCCTTCTTTCTTTTCTTTTTTTTTTGGTACCACTTGTATTTTTTTTGGTACTTATTTTTTGTAGTGCTTGTGAACACTTTTTTTTTGGTACCACATGCATTTTTTTGGTACTCTTTTTTTTGTAGTGCTTGTGAACACTTTTTTTTTTTTGGTACCACATGTATTTTTTTGGTACTCTTTTTTTTGTAGTGCTTGTGAACACTTTCTTTTTTGTTATCCCTACGCTCACTTTAATCTTTTTGTGATAAAAGTAATTGCTAAATGGGATTTGATCAAAAGGTTGTCATTTTGTGAAAATCTTTTGTCAAATGATTGTTTTGGCATGAAAGCCAGGTTTTTTGTTTGTGGCATGGAAGCCAATTTTGGCATGAGAGCCAGCTTTTCTTGTGGCATTGATAGCCGAGTTTTTTTTTGTTTGTGGCGTCTATAGCCAATTTTGGTGGCATTGATAGCCGGTTTGTTTTGTGGCATCTATAGCCGGTTTTTGGTGGCATTGATAGCCATTTTTGTTTTGAAATCCAAGTTTTTTTTGTTTGTGTGGCATTGATAGCCGGTTTTGTTTTTGGTGGCATTGATAGCCGGTTTGTGGCATTGATAGCCGGTTTGTGGCATTTATAGCCGGTTTGTGGCATTTATAGCCTGTTTTGATGGCATTTATAGCCGGTTTGGTTTTCAAAAAAATGCAAGTATCGACTAAAAGTCGCCTCCCTGCTGAATGTTCTTGCAAGTATCGATGGAATGTCGCATCCTTGCTCATTCGGTTGCGAGTATCGATGGAATGTCGCATCCTCGCAGATTTGGGTGCAAGTATCGATGGAATGTCGCATCCTTGCTTTTCAAAAATTTTGGTTTTGCGGGTACTGACTTGATGTCGTTTCCCCACGATTTTTGAAATTTGTGGTTTTCTCGAACCTTTGGGTCATGGATATCAACTGAAATGTTGCGTCTCCACAGTTTTTTAGGTTTTTTCGAACCTTTGAAATTTGGGTTGTGGATATCAACTGAAATGTTGCGTCTCCACAGTTTTTTAGGTTTTTTTTTTTTCGAACCTTTGAAATTTGGGTTGTGGATATCAACTGAAATGTTGCGTTTCCACGGTTTTGGATTTTGCAAGTATCGACGAAATGTCGCTTCCCTGCGATTTTGGAAGTGTCGAACGTGGTTCGCTTGCTTCCGATTTGTGCGAGTATCGACTAAGCGTCGCTTCCTCGCGGTTTTTTTGAAAAACCATTTTTTTTTGTTTAAAGACACGAGGGTCATAAGTTTTGACCTAAAACCATTTTGGCAGTAAAAGGCAGGGTGGACTAGGGTGGAAATCCCTGAATCCGGATTTTGTTTCAAACCATGAATTTTGGGTTCACGGGTTGAAAATTTTGGTCAAGACGGGCCCTAATGGCGTGAGAATACCGCGTCCTTCTCCCAAACCGACTGGGTTTTGAGCGTCATAGCCCATTTTCTTCATAATAGCTTGTGCCACAGAACTGTATAAGGATAGTTGAGGCGTACCTTTATTTTGGAAAGGTTTAAGCATGGAGTTTGATGAAGAGGCATCCGATCTATGAAAGAAGATCGGTCTTTCCTTTGCTGAAGTTGCTGGAACAACGGAGGAAGCTGACGTAGGATCTTCTATGTCAGAAGTTGTCTCCATTGGAGTAAGAGCAGGCTGAACTTGCTGAGTGTCAGCTTGGCTTCACGATGTGTCGTCTTCTGGCTCTGAATCTGAGTCCGTGTCTTGCATGATAGACACGAAAGAGACAACAAATTTGCCCCCAGGCTTTTGTTTTGCCTTCTTCACTTTAGTTGTGATGGCCAAAGGCTTTGAAGATTTGAGGGAGATGATGAAGGGAGTTTGCATGCTCTCTTCAGATTTACCGGATGGTTTGTTTTCTTCCGGTGATTGTTGAGGAGCTTTGCCTTTATCTTTCTGGAGATTTTCGACAAAGGGTGTTGTATGCTTCTCCTCTTCTTCTTTTTCACCTTCATACATCTGTGAGTCTGCGAAGTGGATTTCTTTACCTTTGAAGGGTTTTCTGTCCGCAAAGACTCGATGTATCATGCCGTCGTCGCCAACAAACTTGATGCATTGATGTAGAGTTGAAGGGACAACACCATTCTCATGGATCCAAGGGCGTCCGAGAAGGATGTTGTAGCATGAAGGGGTCTTTATTGCATACACTGTGACCTCAGAGATAAGATCACCAATCTGCAATTTGAACCTGATTTTGCCGATAGGCCTTTGAGTACTCCCATCGTATCCAAAGATAGATACAGATGTATGGCTCAGTTTGCTGGGTGGGATGCCCAACTCTTCGAGAGCCGATGTGGAGATAAGGTTGAGTGCAGAACCTGGGTCGATCTGAACTCTATGCATAGGCATTTCCTTGATATACCCTGTGAAGTACAGAGGTCGGTTATGCCTGGTTTCGCAAAGTAGGAGGTCATCCTTTGTGAAGGCGATGGTTGCACTGGCTGCTTTTTTAACCGAGAGGCATTCAATGCATGATCCCTCAGTTTTATTCTTTTCTCCCTTTGAGGAGGCTTCTGAGTTTTTGACCCGGTAATCCATTTCAATTTGGAGGACTTGCGGGGCATGTTTGTCGACATCCTCATTCAGCTTTTGTAATTCTGAGATGAGATTATCACGAGTGTGCGGAGACATTCGCAACAAATCTAGGATGTGCAGACGTGCAGGTATGTGCTTGAAGTGTTCAATCAAGTCATACTTGAAAGCCTCCTTAGGGCCTGCATGTTCATCATTGTTGCCACTAGGGGCGCTTACAACATCTTTTCCCGAAGGATTTACATATGTAAAGGAAGATTGGTTGTAATTTTTGTGGTAGTCCCGGCCAGAGCGGGTGCCTCTACCAACTTCGAGAGCTTCTTGAGAAGGGTCTTCGTTTGGAAGATTGTCTTCAGGATCAAGAGGCTGTCGTTTTTCATTTGTTGAGGATGCATCAGCAGCAGAGTTACCATCCTCAGTGATTGTGTTGCATGGAGCATTTTCCGGGAACAAGTCCAGAACAGCATCCAGCAATCTTTCTTCTTCGTTGACTAATTCATCGTCCCAAGCATCAATGGCTGGGAATTCTTCAGTCAGGAAGGGTGTGAACTTTGAAGTCACAGTCTCAGGAGAAGAAACCTGAGAGGGTGTCATCTCAGTGAAAGTCACGTGAGATGAGGTGGCTTCAGAAGATACATTGCTAGGCGTCGCCGGAGTGTAAGTGCTCTCATCAGACGATGCTTCGGAAGAGCTATAATCCCGAATTATCACATTACAGGAAGCTCTAACGGGAGACGTTGCCTGATCGGAGTCAGACTCATCCTCGGATGTGAGAGGATCGTCTATCCAGCAATTTTCTCCATTTTCAGGAGTTAAGGGAGGATGTACCCGGTGGTCTTTAGGGACTTCAGGCTCTGGATTGCGAGGAGGCTCGTTGACGCGTTCTTGCTCTTGTTCTAGAGCGAGTCGCTGCAAGATCCTTGCATATTCTTCAAGATCAAGTATGGGAGCCGGATCTTCTTCCTCATCATCTCTTTGTGGCTCAACATTGTTGATTTCCACTGGAGTAATGAGAGGTGCTGGGTCAATAGCATTTTCTTGTACAGCCTCTTGGTCTTCTTCATCATCAGACCAGGATCCTTGTGGCTGTAGGGGGTTATACCAGATTACTGGCATAAGATGAGATTCAGGAACCCATTCTTCATCGGAGAGATATTCTCCTGTTTCAAGGGACTCCTCCCACTCATCTGTGTAGTTGGATTCGAATCCATCATCGGTGTCGCTGGATTCGTATCCATCAATGGAGAATCCAACTACCGAATTGCAAGAGTATGATGCCTCCTGCATGGCTTCTTTGAATTGAGGTGGCATGAAATCACTGAGAGTGAATTTCCTTACCCCCTTTGAAGTCTCTGGAAGGGATGTTTTTGTTACCTCCAGTGAAGCGGTAGAGGAAGCCTCTGCCTTTTCTTTGACCTCTAGTTTTGGCTGGGTCTTCTCTTGCCGTTTGAGCTTGAGGAGATGTTTCCTAGCCTGCCTTCGCTGTTGAGCTGTAGGCTTTGTTTTCACGACCTCCCAATTTTCATCTTCCAGGAGATCGGGATTTACCCATATCGGTTGTCCGTCTGGTGTCGGATAAGGAACCAGTTCCTCGGACGCTTCGATTGAGTTTATCACCTTGAAGGAAGTAGTGATCTTCTTCTTCGGTGATCTTGATGTTTGTCCACATGTCACCATGTTGACGGAGGCAGACCCATAGTTTTTGTCAAAGGTGATGACTCCGTTTTTCCACATCTCATTTATTTTCTCTCTCACAACGAAGCATTGATTGAGAGGATGCGAGATCATCTGGTGGTATGGACAGTACCGAGGATCGTTGGTTTTGCCAACATCACCCGGTCTTTTTGGTTCAGGCAAGGTGAGCTTGCCGTTTGCCACAAGAGCCCCGAAAATTTCATCAACATCTTCATCAAACGGGTATTTCTTCTCTACTCGTTCTTTGAAGGCGTCAGAGAGTTCAGGTCTCTTACCAGCAGCTTTGTTTTCAGCTTTCTTTGGTGGCTGAGGAGCTGGCTTGGTCTGCACATTGAGGACCTCTTTCTTCTTTGGTTTAGAGGTTGCAATGGTGGTTGGCTCTTTCTTTGATGATTTCTGACTGTTGAGGTCTTTAATCACCGTTTCAGCTTCCATGGAAGCTTCTAGGAGTTCTCCCAGGTTTTTTGATTTGTTGCCGATGATCATGGAGCGGATTCTGGCTCTCATGTTGTTTCGGCAGATGTCGACTAGCGACGCTTGTGGCAATACATCAGAGCATTTGTATGCCATTGCTTTCCACTTGTGAATGAAGTCATATGTTGATTCATTCTCCCCCTGTTTTAGGCTGCACAGCTGAGCCATAGTAGCGGGGTGATCCTCACCTTTGAAGTGAGTCAGGAAGCGTGTCTCTAGCATGGCCCAGTTTTGGATTGAGTCCTCCGGCAGAGTGGAGTACCAATCGAAGGCCGTACCTTTTAGGGTACTTGCAAAGAGGCGGATCTTGAGTGCATCTTGATCCGCGATAGCTCCCGTCAAGATCTTGAAGTGGATGACGTGCTGTCTGGCTGATCCTTTCCCCGTATATGTTTGGAGAGTAGGATGCTTGAATTTGGTGGGGAACGGGACCGAGTCCATCCATAAGGGATATGGTGGCTTGATCCCATGCTCCTTGAGTATATCCTCTTCTTTTGCTTTGGCGAGGATACCGTCTACGTCCTTTTTGGTAAGGGCGCGTGACTCATTTTCTTCTCTATTTACCTCGTCGTCTTGATGATTCGGAGGAGGTTCATTGTTCGCCTGATTTTGGAAGGCGAGGAGAAGGTTTTCCATCAGAGTTTCAATCCTCTGCTGGCCCTGTTCCAACTGTTGGATGCTGGTGATCGCATCTTCTGGAGGTGGATTGCGGGGTGGTGGCTCAGAATTTGTAGCCAAGACATTCATCCTTCGTGATTCGAACGAAGAAACTATCCTGGTGACTGAGCTGGGGCTCATTCTTTTTGAAGAAGAGCTTGAGGAAGGATCACTCTGCTGTCCTTTGCTTGAAGGAGCAGGGGATTCTTCTGAATGTCTTCTTGTCCTGGAGACGCTGCGGGTCATTGGACGTCGGACATGGATTTTTGTTGCTGATTTTTGGCGCCTTCTGGTTTTTTCCAACCATATGGACGGCAGCAACTTGGTTGGGTCTTTCTTTTTCGACCCATTTGGGAGAGACTTGAAGTGTGGGAGGCTGGGGTCCTTTGCTTCTCTAGTCTCTTTTGTCTATACGACGCGCGGCGGCGTATACGACGAACAATTTGAGCTTCGGTCAGCTCTGACTGGGCTTTGACGATGAAGGATGTGCTCCCTCGGGCGCAGCAGCCGAGCCTGTCTTCTCTGTAGCTGGGCAAGGACAGGATGCGAACCCTGTCCTTCGCCTGTTGCAGCGAAGCTTTGAATTTGTGAAGTTCGGCCCCTGTAGAGATGAAGGGTCGAACTGCAGATTTGTAGGCCTTAGCAGGTGCTTGTGGAGGCCTTGTGATGCATGACTTGATTTTGGGCTTGTAGGAACAAGCCGGCTCATGCTGGGTTGACTTTGAAGTCAGGTTGGAGATGGGTCTCTCCTCTTTCATGTAAGCAAGAGGATAGAACTGGTTCTCCTTGAGTGGGGCCAGGAATGCTGGCTTAGTGGATGTCTGGGACCTTCTTTGTTTTGGTGAAGGTCTTGGGGACCAAGTCTTGGGGTAGACCTGGTTGTTTGTAGGTTGAGGCTTCGTGGGGCTGCCACGGGCTTCAGGCCTTCTGGTGCTCGCCTTTGGTGTCACGGTAGTGACACGTTGAGAGGCGAGTTTCTGCTTCTTGGAGGGAGCAGCTTGTTCCTCAGGAAGTGGGAATGGTCCCAGCGTCCCGAAGACGATAGTCCGGGGAGTCGAGTTCGACCCGGAGTTCACAGAGTTGCCGAGGGAGTTGACGCTTCGGCAGCTGATGGGGCGCTTGTAGGTGCGCGTGGTTTGCTTCTGTTGAAGCATGAGTTGGTGCTTGCTTTCGTCGAAAGTAATGGTTAGTGAAGCTGCCATTGTTAGTTTTTTCGAAAATTTCTGAAACAAGACCACATCCATTAGTAATCACAAGAATATAATGATCATAAATGGGAAGTTCTATGGTTTCGTCTTTTCAAATTGCTCGAGGTAGATGACCCAAGCAATATGAGGAAGACAAAATGTCATAGAAGGTACAATTGTTCTGATCGCAGGTATGGTAAGCCCAGAATGGGCATCCCAGTTACTGCTAGAAGCAATTGTGAACTTAAATTCGACTTATCGAGAAGCAGAGCTTGCTCGAGGTAAGAAGAATATAAAGTTGGAGTTACAAATGTGCCGGTCGCAATACAGTAGACCCTGAAAGGGCGTACTAGTACCGCTAGACACAAATGTTTTGAGACCGCATCTATGAGATGAGATTCTCTGTTTTGAAAGGTCAAGATTGGATTCATCAAAGAGAGCAGATGGTATTCCAATCTGAACACGGTCTCGGCGATTTCCGCGAGCGCCAGTGCTCAGAAAGAAATGAACCATGATTTCTCGGATCTGAATCTAAAAATGACGAGTTTTTTTTTTTTGAAAAGCCAATATCGGGTTTATCAAAGAGAGAAAAAGGCACCCCAATCTGAACACGGTCTCGGCGATTTCCGCGAGCGCCAGTGCCCAGAAAGGAGAAGACCAAGATTTCTCCAATCTAAACCCAAAATGACGGAAGTTTTTTTTTTTTTTTTTTTTTTAAGATTTTTTTTTTTAAAAAAAAATCTTTTTTTTTTATTTTTTTTATTTATTTTTTATTATTTTTTTTTTAAGATTTTTTTTTTGAAAATTTTTTTTATTTTTTATTTTTTATTTTAAAATTTTATTTTAAAATTTTATTTTTGAAAAAAAAAAATTTATTTAAAAGACGAGAGAGTACACATAGGCCTCCTAACCCGGTCTTATGAAATCTTGATTGATAGAATTGCCCCCAGGTAAGGGTAGGATTACTTAATGAACCCGTTTGGAGGACCCTTGCCTAGAACAGTCAAGCTGTCTCCACACTCTGGACAAGGCTTTTCTTTGAATCAACCATGATCAAAGAACACAGTTGGTTTAACCTTAATGGTCTATGTCTTTTTTTTTATATATTTTTTTTTTTTTTATTTTATGAATTCATCGAAGAGAAACCATGGCCCAAAACCTTAGTCGAACAGGCTCAACATTTCTGCAAGCGCGATGACGATAGGAACGGATCAAGGTTTCTCAATTTTGAATCCAAATTGAGAAATCTAAAATTTTTTTTTTATATATATATATATTTTTTTTAGATCTTTAATGAACTCATCGAAGAGAAACAATGGCCCAACCCCTGATCCGAACACGGTCTCGGCGAATTCCGCGAGCGCCAGTGCCCAGAAGGGAAAGGATCAAAGTTTCTCAATTTTGAATCCAAAAATGAAAAATCTGATTTTTTTACTTTTTTTTTATATATTTTTTTTTAGATTTTTAATGAACTCATCGAAGAGAAACAATGGCCCAACCCCTAATCCGAACACGGTCTCGGCGATTTCCGCGAGCGCCAGTGCCCAGAAGGGAAAGGATCAAAGTTTCTCAATTTTGAATCCAAAAATGAAAAATCTGATTTTTTTTTTTTGAAAAGAGAAAGAGTGGAAATAAATTTAAAGAATTAAAATTTCCAAACAAAAAATCTCATCTCATTTTTTTTTTTTTGCGGAATTCAACATAGGCCACCAATTATAAAGTAGCCAAGGAATCGAGGAAAAGAAATATAAGCATAGAGCAAAATATATGATATGCAAATATTTCATTTCTAGCATCGTGTTCTCAAATAAACGAGTCCCACCGGGTGTGCCAGCTTGATGGACCGCGCTCCTGCTCGAGTTCCTACCGAGGTCGGCGGACGTGGGAGTCCGTCGGGTCCGACCCTTTCGTAACCGGGGGGCAGGGGCGTGCATCAACATTTCTTTTTTTTGTGGGTGTGCCAGATTTTCTATTTTACTTGGAATTGCAAGTGGTAATCCGAAGATCAACCTTCGCAAGTAAAAAGGAAATCAACTTCTTTCAAGTTTTCCATTGCACATATATTTAAGAAAAGAGACATTTTTCTTGATTTGCCGTGAAAGGCGATTTTTTGGCATTTATAGCCGATTTTGGCGTTTATAGCCGATTTTTGGCGTTTATAGCCGATTTTGGCGTTTATAGCCGATTTACAATCCTTATCAACAATGAAAGACAAGAATTGTGATTTTTGTCTCTTTTAAAAAAATACAAACTACAATGAAAAGCAAGAAAAGGAGGATCTAACTTCTCAGGAGATTGTGGGGGACTCGTTTAGATTGACGGTCGCAAGCCATATGTGGGCTTCGCCATCATCCATGCAGATGAGAACAGAGGATGCTATTTGATTCGCTTGGCTTGGCTATAACCTCGGGTTTTTAGAAGACAAAGACCAAAGGAAGGTCCTATGTCCAATAAAAAACCGAGTAGACGGGCTGAAAAGCCATATCTAAGCCATTGGAGGCAGGAGGAGAAGGCAAGGACCTTGGGGGGGGGTACCCCCCAAGGGACTTTTGTCACCTTGTTGTGGTGGCCGGTGTAGAATTTCCGCAGAGTTTTCTCTCTTTTTCCTTTCTCTGGATTTCTGTGCTTCTCTCTGTCTGTGTGTCTGTCTCTTTTTTCCCGTCTGGATTCCTTTGGAGTGCTCTCCTATTTATAGGCTCTTGGTAGCCATTTAGGAGAGTTTATGGGCTTTTAATGTCATTAAGCCGCATAATGGGAGGAGTTACAAAATTGAATTGTTTATTTTGTAACTCTTTTTTCTTGGCTTCTGATTGGCCGGAGGAGATTGAGGGCATTTAATCGCCTTTAATCGCCATGATGGGAGGAGTTTCATGGGTTAAATGCCATGAATCTCTTGACTTGTAACTCCCAAATGCTTGCTTCTGATTGGGCCGTCCAAAGAAATGGATTAATGACTGTAATAAAGCTAGTCAATTAATCGCATTAAGTGGTCGCCGAGCAGCTGAAGAGTCGCGGGCCGTGCTACGTCTTTTGGATTCTTCTGTCGATGATCATTGATGGATCTTCATGTAGATCGACATCAGATGACCATGTAATTTCAGGTGTTTGTTGCCAACAGCGGGTCGGTGCCATCTGTCCTGTCGATTTCTCGATCGGTCGGGTAGAAAGCACACTTTTTTTTGGTTGACCGGGTGGCGATCAATACTGTCTTCGATACTCTTGATGATTTACCCGTGTTTTGGACGGATGTCAGAGGACTTGGTGTCTCAAAAGCATGAATTTTGAAAAGTACCAGAGGCTGGGCCCTTCGAATCGCGAAAAAAACGGCGAAAACCGGGGTTTCCGGGGCTTTCCCGGCGACCCCGGGGTCCATGGTCGCCGGCGACCCTGGCCCAGGGTCGCAGGGGTCTGCGACCCTGGGGGGGTTTTCCCCCTTTCTGGTCCCGTTTTGCGTCCGTTTTTGCTCTTTTTTGATTCTTTTTTCTTCTGTACTTTTCTTTGACATTTTGATCATTTATTGGCCTGATTTCTTTGTAGGAAACCTGATGAGAATCCTTGCATTTTATTTTGCAAAGTTTCCAATTTCCTGAGAAAGCCGAAGACTTTGTCGCGCAGAGCTGCCGATTTTCTGTCAAAAGCTGAAACTGGGTCAAACGATGTCGGAATGACCTGAAATTTGGTGTGAAGCCTCCTGAGCAATAAATAAGACCAACCATAGGCTTTTGTTTGAGTTTTGAAGCCGTTTGGGGTCCTATCACCTGCAGACTTTCTTTTTGTCGCGATGAAGATGTCGCGGTTTGACGTGTGGTCAACCGATGTCCGATTGACTTGAAATTTGACAGGGAACCTATTGGAGTCATTTTAAGATGATCCATAGGTTCTGTCTTGGAAATCATGGTCCCGGAGAGCTTTACCGCCGAGAGGCTTGATTTGGCTGTCGGAGAAGCGAAGTTAGGCCAAATGATCTTGAAATGGCTTGAAACTTCTTGTGTACTCCTCTTTTGGCTGTCTGGATGAATCTTGCAGTTTTTGTTTGATTCTGACAAGATTTGATTTTTGGAAGCAGCATTGCCTATTTATGGCAGGTTGCGACTTCATGTAGCTCTTTGGATCTTGGAAAGGCAAAGTGACATTTTTGGTGTCAACAATTTTCTCAAATGTTTTAAAGCTAAGGTTATTTATTTTTAAGGTGACTTAAGTCATTAAGTCATGAATTTAATTAACCAAGTTTGCTAGATTTAAAAAGAGCTTTTGAGTAAAACAATGTAAAAGTCAAAAAGTATAAACCCTAGTGATAAATAATCAAGTGGCAGAGGGGTTTTGGAAAGACCCCACGGCCTTCCATTTCGGTTCATGTTATCTCATTAAGGTGTTAGTAGGAGCGGCCATCCCTTCGGTGGCGTTCTTTTACTAAAGACCGCTTTGATGGGTTAATGGGTGAACTAATGTGAATATTCGTAATTGAGGTGTTAGTAGGAGCAGCCATCCCTTCGGTGGAGTTCTTTACTAAAGATCACTTCTACAGAATGTCAATGAAGTGTTGGTGGGAGCGGCCATCCCTTCGGTGGAGCTCTTTACTAAAGTTCACTTCTAGAAAGATAAAAGTCACTTCTAGAAAGGATAAAAGTCTCTTCCCTTCGGAGACTTAATCATAGACATTCTGGGAAATTTCACAAGAGATGGTTATACACTTGACATAAGACGGTAATGACCTCTCCTTAGGAGTTAAGGGTTATTTGGTCATATGAGGCCAAACCAATCAGTGATTGGACTACCACTAGATATGTGTCCAGATAGTGATAATCCAAATAAGTCTGCCTTAATTCAACGTGACTGCAGGCTCGGCCATCCCTTCGATGGAGGGTCTATGAAGAGGTTGAAACACTGATACATTGTGATTGGGGTTAAATAATGTAAAAAGTTTTGTGCTTTGTTTTTCCTTTTATAACAAGCACCATATGCATATTATATATATAATGCATGTCTAATTATAAACCATTTCATATCCAGAGAGAGATGGGTAAAGATTCTTTTAGTCCGCTGATGTGCATTCTTCGTGAGAACAAACTGACTGGCCCTAACTACATAGATTGGAAAAGAAATCTTGACATAGTTCTCACAGCTGAGGAGTACAAGTATGTCTTGCTGGAACCTATCCTAATATTGATGCTAATTTTACTGATGACCAGTTAGAGGCTGAGAGGAAATGGAAGAAAGCGAATAGCATGGCTAAATGCTACATGCTCGCTTCCATGTCCAACGTGTTGCAAACACAGCACGAGCAAATGGACACAGCCTATGAAATCATGATGTCCTTGTCTGAGATGTTCGCAAACAAAAGCAGGCCAGCTAGGCAAGCTGCTATGAGGACTATCATGAATGCTAGGATGGCTGAGGGAACACCTGTCAGAGAGCATATGCTCAAGCTGATGGATTGTTTCAATGAAGTTGAGATTCTAGGGGCTGAGATTGATGCAGGGAGTCAAACTGACATGATTCTCGAAACTCTGCCGGACTCTTTCAATCAGTTCAAGCTCAATTTAATTATGAGCAAGATGGACATGACTCTACCTGAGTTAATGAAAGAACTCCAGGTGGCAGAGGCCATCATGAAACCCAAAGCCCAAGCTCATTTTTTCCAGTCTTCCTCTAAACTAAACCCGAAAGGGAAGAAGTTCAAGAAGAAGCAGAATAAGGGAAAAGGGCAGAAAAAGGACAATGCTGGCAATAAGAAGGACAAGGGTGCAGATGGAAAGCCCAAAGGGAAATGCTTCAAGTGTGGCCTCAAAGGTCATTGGAAGAAAGATTATCCGAAGTTCCTGGCCTCAGTTAAGAAAGGTACATCTTTTTCATACTACATTGAAACTTGTCTAGTGGTTGATTCTACTGACTCATGGATAGTAGACTCAGGAGCCACTAATCATATCTGCAATTCATTGCAGGGGTTTCAGATAATGCAGAGAATCGAGAAAGGAGAGTTTGCTTTTAGAGTCGGAACTGGAGTTAAAGTTTGGGCAGTTGCAGTAGGAGTTGTTACCTTACATTTTCCATGTGATAGGATATTAGTTTTAAATAATGTTTTCTATGTTCCGGACATGAGGAAGAATTTAATTTCAGTTTCCAGATTAATTGAATTTAATTATTCAGTTTCTTTCCATTCTGGTGTTGATATCAGTAGAGATGGAAATATTATATGTTCCGGTAGAATACATGACAACTTATTTTATATATATCCTATTGCTCCCACACTGCATAATGTACAACAAGAAAACTCAACTTCCCTTAAAAGGAAGGTATCTTCAATCAATGACACATATCTTTGGCACTTACGTTTGGGTCACATTAACCTAAAACGGATTCAGAGGTTGGTAGAAGATGGGCCTTTAAGCTCATTAGATTTCGAACCTTTTCCTCAATGCGAATCTTGTCTCAAGGGAAAGATGACCAAACGGTCATTCTCTGGAAAGGGACTAAGGTCAAAGGAGTTGTTAGAATTGATTCACACTGATGTGTGTGGTCCTATGAACAAACCGGCTCGAGGAGGATATGAGTATTACATCACCTTCACCGATGATTACTCTAGGTATGGATATGTATACTTAATGCGACGCAAGTCTGAGGCGTTTGATAAGTTCAAACAATTCAAGGCTGAGGCGGAGCTACAACTAGGGAAACATATCAAAGCCCTTCGATCTGATCGAAGTGGCGAGTACCTCCTGGGTGAGTTCAAGGAGTACGTCACACAAGATGGGATTGTGTCTCAGTTGTCTGCACCGGGTACACCCCAGCAAAATGGTGTAGCAGAGAGAAGAAACCGTACCCTTCTTGATATGGTAAGGTCCATGATGAGTCATGCAACCCTACCTATATCTTTTTGGGGATATGCCCTAGAAGCAGCAGCATACATTTTAAATCTGGTACCTTCTAAATCAGTACTTAGGACACCCCAAGAAATGTGGACAAGTCGAAAACCTAGTTTAAGACATATCCACATTTGGGGTTGTCCAGCCTATGTACTGAATGATAAAGCTACCAAGCTGGAACCCAGATCGGAAATGTGCTACTTCATTGGGTATCCTAAGGGAACAAGAGGTGGCATCTTTTATCATCCAAAGGAGCAAAAAGTTCTCATCAACACTCATGCTAGGTACTTGGATTATATGATGCACCAAGAGCTTAGTTGTAAAGAAACCCTTGAGAAGATTCTTCCGGGATCTCCTATAACATCTGTACCAGATCCTGAGACAGTAGATGAACAAGATATTCCTTTAAACACTCCGGAGCCTCGTCGTAGTGGGAGAATTTCCAGACAGCCAGAAAGATATCTAGGAGTGTCTTTTAAGACAGACTCTGAAGATCTGGTTGAGGATCCTACTAGTTATGATGAAGCAGTAACGGATATAGATGCTAACATGTGGCAGCAAGCGATGAAATCTGAAATGGATTCTTTGTATTCCAATCAAGTCTGGGAACTTGTAGATGCACCTGAAGGGATTAAACCCATAGGGTGCAAATAGATCTACAAGAGGAAGAGAGGAGTGGATGGGAAGGTGGAAACCTTCAAAGCAAGACTAGTGGTGAAAGGATATACTCAGAAAGACGGTATCGATTATGAGGAAACCTTTTCACCAGTGGCTATGCTTAAATCCATAAGGATTTTCTTGGCCATCGCATGTCATTATGACTACGAGATATGGCAGATGGATGTCAAGACAACTTTTCTTAATGGAAGTCTTGACGAATGCATCTATATGATGCAACCGGAGGGTTTCATTGCTAGTGGCCAAGATAACATGGTTTGTAAACTTAAGAAGTCCATTTATGGACTTAAGCAAGCATCTAGAGCATGGAACATCAAGTTTAATCAGGCAGTCAAATCTTTTGGCTTTGATCAAAACATTGATGAACCATGTGTGTATAAGAAAGGAAGTGGAAAAGCAGTTGCATTTTTGGTTCTGTATGTAGATGACATATTACTCATAGGAAATGATGTAGGTTTATTGTCATCCACAAAGGTTTGGTTATCCTCTCAATTTCAGATGAAGGATTTGGGTGAGGCCAACTATATCTTAGGGATCAAGCTTTTGCGTGATCGCAAGAATAAGATGTTAGCCTTATCCCAATCTTCATATATTGAGAAGATATTGGTCAAGTTTAACATGCATGACTCCAAGAAGGGCCTCCTACCTTCTAGACATGGAGTACCACTGTCTCGAGATCAATGTCCAAAGACATCTGAAGAGATAGAGAGCATGAGGAGAGTTCCATATGCATCCGCTGTTGGAAGCCTCATGTATGCTATGTTATGTACTAGACTAGATATTTGCTTTGCCGTTGGCATGGTTAGTAGATATCAGTCAAACCCTGGACCTATGCATTGGACAGCTGTTAAGCATATATTCAAGTATCTTCGGAGAATGAAAGATTATATGCTAACCTTTCGAGCAGATGATCTAACACCTTTGGCGTATACAGACTCTGATTTCCAATCTGATAGTGATGCCAGAAAGTCTACCTTAGGGTACGTCTTTACTTTGTCAGGAGGGGCTATATCATGGAGAAGTGTCAAGCAATCATGTACTGCTGATTCTACCATGGAAGCAGAGTATGTGGCAGCATCGGAAGCTGCGAAGGAAGCTGTATGGCTCAGAAAATTCCTGTTGGAATTGGGAGTTGTTCCTGCAGTACAAAAACTGATTGTCATGTACTGCGATAACACTGGTGCTGTAGCACAGTGCAAAGAGCCCATGAATCACAAGAAAGGCAAGCACATTCAGAGAAAGTACCACTTGATCCGGGAATTCATTCAGGATGGAGAGATAGTGGTGGAGCATATTGCTTCAGCAAATAACTTAGCTGGCCCATTCACTAAGACTCTTACTGAGAAAGTCTTCACTTCTCATGTTGAGTCTATGGGTGTTAGGATAGGAAGTAGTGATCTTTAGTGCAAGTGGGAGTTTGTTGGGATTGGTGTATGCCCTAAAGCCCACTAGCTGCACTCTGATCTTTTGTTACTGGATATTTACTGGTTATTTAATGGAATGACTCTTTTATGCTTAAACATGTATATATGTATGGTTGTGTAAGGCCCATTGTTTTTAGTAAATGAATTAGGTGTGTAGTGTCTACACACAGATAGGTCTAATTCATGGACACTGGATACAACACATTTGTTCATAACTGAGAGATGGAGCCGGGCACTTCATCTTGGTATAAGTTATAATGAGAGATTCTCCTGTATTCAGGGTGACTTACCTAAGTCATGGGAGGGCTTTCCCAGATTCATCTCATTAGTGCATATGCAATGCATTGAACAGGACCATGGTAGGTGTGACCTCTAAAATAGCACTATCACAGAGAGAGATCAAGTCACCTCATGCTACTGAGTGACCAGTGCTCTTAATCTTGAGCATTTGTGGATGAACTGACGAAGTCAAGTTCTTGTACTTTAATTCACTATGGGTGAGATTCTTTTCATGGGTCAACAGCTCTGTGTTTTGGGTACTCGGACTTGATCAGTTGGGACGTGCAGATGCAATAAAGAATCTATGCCATCTAATGATGGAATGATCGTCCCCTTAGAATTATCCGATTAATCATCAAAATCTAAGATCTTAGTATATGGATGTTCCATATGGATATTGAACTTGTGGGTCGCTCCCTAGACCAAGAGAATGATATCTGGATGATGATTATGTTAAGGATATGAAGTTCTAAGGTTTAGATGTAATCGGGAAGGTTGATAGTACATGTGATAACCTGACTCGATTATGGATGTTACATAGAGGGGCATTCAGGTCATTACACTTAGTAGGTCGAAGACAACCGTCATTTTATGACAAGCTTATTATATTATATATTTGTCCTTGGAGTTCAACCATAACTCTTTAGTGGAATGAGTTAAGGTTAAAATGGTCTTTATGTTGCTATGGGTTTAGCATGGACATTTTGGTCATTTTGGGAGCCAATGGCAAATATGTCTTTTGGTCCCTTCTCTAGTCACTTTCCAAGATTGGCATGGTTTCCTAAAATGTTTAAATGACATAAGGATGAATTATTTTAGTGGAAAAATAATTTTGAGTTTAAATTCAATAGGCCTTTGATGGCATACATGAATTTAATTCTAGATAAATTATATGTGGGCCATGGTGCGCATTATCATGAGGGACGTCCATAATAGGATTTCCATGGGTAAGGTTTCCAATTTTGAGTAGGTCTCTCTACTTGAAAGTTGGACTCCTTTTTGGATTAGTATTCCTATGAGAAAGTTTCCTTTTTGGATTAGGAACTTAAAATTAGTAAGTGTTGTACAACTTGGATTACTAATTGCATGGGAAGTTCCTTAGTTTCCTTTTCTTATTAGAGTGTTTCTAAAAGGAAATAAATCTTTAGATTATACTTTCCTTTTAGGACATCTTTGAGAATAAGGAGAGATAACTTTTTGGGAAAGCTTCCACAAAGTTTCTATAAAAGAAACCTCATACCTCTTGGGCGTCCAACACAACATAGAGATGTTAATGCTCCCACATGTCCAGCCCTTGAAGTGTTTTCTTCTTTAGTGAAGAAACTTGTAGGTCTGAGATTTTTCATTAGAGAAATAGTTCTCAATTCCTAGATTAAGATCCCACCATCTTAGCCAATCAGATTTGGAAGTGAGATAGAGAAGAAGATCAAAGGCAATAGTACTGCAGAAAATTCCAGCAACTTGTTTGCTAATTGCAAGTCTGAGTTCGGGCCTTTGGATCTATTTTTTCAGAGATTTGGAGTCTACAAATCTTCGAGGTAATAGTCTTCTTCATTCTCCTTTAATTATACACTTGTTGGTCATGAATTCATGGAGTTCTCATGCGATCTCTATGGCTGATTTATGCTGCCCAAATCAGATTTTTTAAAATCTGTCATGTTACAAATAAGCCATGTATGTCTTCAGCTAATTCAGATCTGAATCGCAGTTTCTTTCAGTCCATACCACCAGATGATCTCGCATCCTCTCGATCAATGCTTCATTGTGAGGGAGAAAATAAACGAGATGTGGAAAAACGGAGTCATCACCTTTGACAAAAACTATGGGTCTGCCTCCGTCAACATGGTGACATGTGGACAAACATCAAAATCACCGAAGAAGAAGATCACTACTTCCTTCAAGGTGATAAACTCAATCCAAGCGTCCGAGGAACTGGTTCCTTACCCGACACTAGATGGATAACCCATATGGGTACATCCCGATCTCCTGGAAGATGAAAATTGGGAGGTCGTGGAAACAAAGCCTATAGCTCAACAGCGAAGGCAGGCTAGGAAACACCTCCTCAAGCTCAAAAGGCAAGAGAAGACCCAGCCAAAATAAGAAGTCAAAGAAAAGGCAGAGGCTTCCTCTACCGCTTCACTGGAGGCAACAAAAACATCCCTTCCAGAGACTTCAAAGGGGGTGAGAAAATTCACTCTCAGAGATTTCATGCCACCTCAATTCAAAGAAGCCATGCAGGAGGCATCATACTCTTGCAATTCGGTAGTTGGATTCTTCATTGATGGATACGATTCCAGCGACACCGATGATGGATTTGAATCCAACTACACAGACGAGTGGGAGGAGTCACTTGAAATAGGAGAATATCTCTCCGATGAAGAATGGGTTCTTGAGTCTCATCTTATGCCAGTAATCTGGTATAACCCCCTACAGCCACAAGGATCTTGGTCTGATGATGAAGAAGACCAAGAAGCTGTATAAGAAAATGGTGTTGAACCGGCACCCCTCATTGCTCCAGTGGAAATCAACAATGTTGAGCCACAAAGAGATGATGAAGAAGAAGATTTGGCTCCCATGCCTGATCTTGAAGAATATGCAAGGATCTTGCAGTGTCTCGCTCTAGAACAAGAGCAAGACCGCGTCAACGAGCCTCCTCGCAATCCAGAGCCTGAAGTCCCTGAAGACCATTAGGTACGTCCTCCTTTAACTCCTGAAAATGAAGAAAATTGCTGGATAGACGATCCTCTTACATCCAAGGATGAGTCTGACTCCGATCAGGCAATGTCTCCCGTCAGAGCTTCCTGTGATGTAATAATTCGGGATTATAGCTCTTCCGAAGCATCGTCTGATGAGAGCACTTACACTCCGGCGACGCCTAGCAATATATCTTCTGGAGCCACCTCATCTCACTGACTTTCACTGAGATGACACCCTCTCAAGTTTTTTCTCCTCAGACTGTGACTTCAAAGTTCACACCCTTCCTGACTGAAGAATTCCCAGCTATTGATGCTTGGGACGATGAATTGGTCAACGAAGAAGAAAGGTTGCTGGATGCTGTTCAGGACTTGTTCCCGAAAAATGCTCCGTGCAAGACAATCACTGAGGATGGCAACACCGCTGCTGATACATCCTCAGCAAATGAAAAACGACAGCCTTTTGATCCTGAAGACAATTTTCCAAACGAAGACCCTTCTCAAGAAGCTCTCGAAGTTGGTAGAGGCACCCGCTCTGGCCGGGACTACCACAAAAATTACAACCAATCTTCCTTTACATTTGTAAATCCTTCGAGAAAAGATGTTGTAAGCGCCCCTAGTGGCAACAATGATGAACATGCAGGCCCTATGGAGGCTTTCAAGTATGACTTGTTTGAACACTTCAAGCACATACCTGCACATCTGCACATCCTGGATTTATTACGAATGTCTCCGCACACTCGTGATAATCTCATTTCAGAATAACAAAAGCTGAATGAGGATGTCGACAAACATGCCCCGCAAGTCCTCTAAATTGAAATGGATTACCGGGTCAAAAACTCAGAAGCCTCCTCAAAGGGAGAAAAGAAGAAAACTGAAGGATCATGCATTGAATGCCTCTCGGTTAAAAAAGTAGCCAGTGCAACCATCGCCTTCACAAAGGACGACCTCCTACTTGGCGAAACAAGGCATAACCGACCCCTGTACTTCACAGGGTACATCAAGGAAATGCCTATGCACAGAGTTCAGATCGACCCAGGTTCTGCACTCAACCTTATCTCCACATCGGCTCTCGAAGAGTTGGGCATCCCACCCAGTAAACTGAGCCACACATCTGTATCTATCTTTGGATACGATGGGAGTACTCAAAGGCCTATCGGCAAAATCAAGTTCAAGTTACAGATCGGTGATCTTATTTTTGAGATCACTGTGTATGCAATAAAAATCCCCTCATGCTACAACATCCTTCTCGGACGCCCTTGGATCCACGAGAATGGTGTTGTCCCTTCAACTCTACATCAATGCATCAAGTTTGTTGGCGATGATGGCATGATACATCGAGTCTTTGCGGACAGAAAACCCTTCAAAGGTAAAGAAGTCCACTTTGCAGACTCACAAATGTATGAAGGTGAAAAAGAAGAAGAGGAGAAGCACACAGCATCCTTTGCCGAAAATCTCCAGAAAGATAAAGGCAAAGCTCCTCAACAATCACCGGAAGAAAACAAACCATCCGGTAAATCTGAAGAGAGCATTCAGACTCCCTTCATCATCTCCCTCAAACCTTCAAAGCCTTTGGTCATCACAACTAAAGTGAAGAAGGCAAAGCAAAAGCCTGGGGGCAAATTTGTTGTCTCTTTCGTGTCTATCATGCAAGACACGGACTCGGATTCAGAGCCGGAAGACGACACATCGTTAAGCCAAGCTGACACTCAGCAAGTTCAGCCTGCTCTCACTCCAATGGAGATAACTTCTGACGTAGAAGATCCTACGTCAGCTTCCTTCGTTGTTCCAGCAACTTCAGCAAAGGAAAAGCCGATCTTCTTCCATAGATCGGATGCTTCTTCATCAAACTCCATGCTTGAACCTTTCCAAAATGAAGGTATGCCTCAACTATCCTTATATAGTTCTGTGGCACAAGCTATTATGAAGAAAATGGGCTATGACGCTCAAAACCCAGTCGGTTTGGGAGAAGGACGCGGTATTCTCACGCCATTGGGGCCCGTCTGGACCAAAAGCCAGCTGGAAGATTGGAGACTCTACGGCTATGTAGAAAAGTCTTCACACGGGTTAGGGTATGATCCCGACACTCCCTTGAGACAGTTGACACAAAGGCTTAAAAGTCAATATACTGACCAAGCCTCAACTTCTCAAGTCCATGAAGACATCGATCTCCCTGGATATCTCTTTAATGAGTCACCTGACAAAGATCCAGGAAGCTCATCCAATTGGCACGATTTCTCCGAAAATGAAGAGGAGTTGTCCGATGGAACAGACGTGTGGTCTTCTGACCCAGAAGAACCCTCATCTCCAAAAGAAGTAGCCTACTTCAACCCGGTTTCAACAGGCGATTGGGATCATCTCATAGCAAGCCTTGGGAAAATTACCGATCAAGAAGACCCGTGGAAAGGAACAAAACCTTGGTCTGGAAATGCCTTTGAAAACCCAGAAGGTTTCGTTGAGCTGGAAGCCTCCGAAAATATTGTGGAGGAACCACCTTCGAACCTTCCAACAGAAGATCCTGTTCAAAAGATAGACTTGGGAACACCAGATAACCCATGTCCTGTACTCATAAGCAAGAATATAAAGGATGATGAGTTACCCGAGTATATCGCCTTTCTTCGTGAGTTCGTTTATTGCTTTGCATGGTCTTACGCTGAAATGCCTAGCTTAGACCCCAAAATAGCGGTTCACAAACTCAATCTTCAAGAAGACATCAAGACTGTCAAGCAAGGCCAAAGAAGATTCCGTCCAGATGTGATGGATAAAATTGAACAAGAAGTTCAAAAACTCAAAAGCGTCGGCTTCATCCGTGAGGAACAACATCCTTGATGGACCGCGATCCTGCGCCTGGTCCTACCGAGGTTGGCGGACGTGGGAGTCCGTTGGGTCCGACCCTTTCGTAACCGGGGGGCAGGGGCGTGCATCAACATTTTTTTTGTGTGGGTATGCCAGATTTTATATTTTTACTTGGAATTGCAAGTGTTGATCCGGAGATCAACTTTCACAAGTAAAAAGGAAATCAACTTCTTTCCAGTTTTCCATTGCACATATATTTAAGAAAAGATACATTTTCTTGATTTGCCGTGAAAGGCGATTTTTTTGGCTTTTATAGCCGATTTTGGCGTTTATAGCCGATTTACAATCCTTATCAATAATGAAAGACAAGAGTTGTGATTTTTGTCTCTTTTGAAAAAAATACAAACTACAATGAAAAGCAAGAAAAGGAGGATCTAACTTCTCAGGAGATTGTTGGGGACCCATTCAGATTGACGGTCGCAAGCCATATGTGGACTTCGCCATCATCCATGTAGATGAGAACAGAGGATGCTATTGATTCGCTTGGCTTGGCTATAACCTCAGGTTTTTAGAGAACAAAGACCAAAAGGAGGTCCTATGTCCAATAAAAAGCCGAGTAGACGGGCTGAAAAGCCACGTCTAAGCCATTTGGAGGCAGAAGGAGAAGGCAAGGACCTTGGGGGGTACCCCCCAAGGGACTTTTGTCACCTTGTAGCGGTGGTCGGTGTAGAACTTCCGCAGAGTTTTCTCTCTTTCTTTCTCTGAATTTATGTGCTTTTTTTCTGATTTGTGTGTCTGTCTCGTTTTTTCCGATCTGGATTTCTTTGGAATGCTCTCCTATTTGTAGGCTTTTAGGTAGCCATTTAGGAGGGTTTATGAGCCTTAATTGTCATAAAGCTGCATAAAGGGAGGAGTTACAAGATTGAATTCTTTATTTTGTAACTCCTTTTTCTTGGCTTCTGATTGGCCGGAGGAGATTAAGGGCATTTAATCGCCTTTAATCGCCATGATGGGAGGAGTTTCATGGGTTAAATGCCATGAATCTCTTGACTTGTAACTCCCGGATGCTTGCTTCTGATTGGTCCGTCCAAAGAAATGGATTAATGACTGTAATAAAGCTAGTCAATTAATCGCATTAAGTGGTCGCCGAGCAGTTGAAGAGTCGCGGGCCGTGCCGCGTCTTTTGGGATTCTTCTGGCGATGATCATCGATAGATCTTCATGTAGATCAACATTGGATGACCATGTAACTTCAGGTGCTGGTTGCCAACAGCGGGTCGGTACCATCTGTCCTGTCGATTTCTCGATCGGTCGGGTAGAAAGCACACTTTTTTTTGGTTGACCGGGTGGTGATCAATATTGTTTTCGATACTCTTGATGATTAACCCATATTTTTGACGGATGTCAGAAGATTTGGTATCTCAAAAGTATGAATTTTGGAAATACCAGAGGCCGGACGCTTCGAATCGCGAAAAAAACGGCGAAAAAACGGGGTTTCCGGGGCCCACCGGGCGATCCCGGGCCCCAGGGTCGCAGGGGCCTGCGACCCTGGGGGTTTTTTTCCCCCTTTAGTCCCGTTTTGTGTCCGTTTTTGCTGTTTTTTATTCTTTTTTCTCCTGTATTTTTCCTTGACATTTTTTGATCATTTATTGGCCTGATTTCCCTGTAGAAAATTTGATGAGAATCCTTGCATTTTATTTTGCAAAGTTTCCAATTTTTCGAGAAAGCCGAAGACTTTGTTGCGCAGAGTTGCCGATTTTCCGTCAGAAGCTGAAACTGGGTCAAACGATGTCGGAATGACCTGAAATTTCAGGTGAAGCCTCCTGAGCAATAAATAAGACCAACCATAGGCTTTTGTTTGAGTTTTGAAGCCATTTTTGGCCCTATCACTAGTAGACTTGCTTTTGTCGCGATGAAGATATCGCGGTTTGATGTGCGGTCAACCGATGTCCGATTGACTTGAAATTTGACAGGGAACCTATTGGAGTCATTTTAAGATGATCCATAGGCTCTGTCTTGGAAACCATGGTCCCGGGGAGCTTCGCCGCCGAGAGGCCTGATTTGGCTTCCGAGCGTCAAAGCATGGTCAAATGTTGTCGAAATGACCTGAAATTTGACGTGTAGCCCTTTGTAAGCATTTTGAAGCCGTCCATGTGCTCTATCTGATGAGTGATGGCCTCGGTGGTTCTCGCCGCCGAGAGGCTTGATTTAGCCGTTCGAGGGTTGATGTAGGGTAAAATGTTGTTGGTTTGACTCGGAACTTGATGTGGAGCCTTTTGGATGTATTTTGAGACCATCCATCGGCTCTGATCGAAGATTTAGTGTCTCCGATGCTTTCTCCGCCGAGAGCTCCTTTTCAGATGCCGGAGAAGCGAAGTTAGGCCAAATGATTTTGAAATGGCCCGAGACTTCTTGTGTACTCCTCTTTTGGCTGTCTTGAAGGATCTTGCAGTTTTTGTTTGATTCTGATAAGATTTGATTTTTTGGAAGTAGCATTGCCTATTTATGGCAGGTTGCGACTTCATGTAGCTCTTTGGATCTTGAAGAGGCAAAGTGACATTTTTGGTGTCAACAAATGCCCCCTCGAGGTACAGCGACGATTTGCTTATCATTTGTAGTCGATGTGCCTCGAAGAGATTTTTGAAGGAGAGCCTGTGACTGGACCAATAGTCTTTGAGCAGTCTTTCTTTTTTGTATTTGTAGCCTTTTGAGCTTCCAGGGGAATTTTATGATAGTGAAAGGGATCACATACCATCTCGAGGCAAAGTTTTGAAGATGACATCAGGGATGTGGATTTGGGTTTTGACCTTGTGACCTAACAGGCTGTATATGGCAGGTTAGGGGGTCGGGTTTGGTTTTGACCGTGTGACCCAACAAACTGTATGTGGAATGTTGGGGGATCAATTTTGGTTTTAATCTTGTGACCTAACAGGCTGTATGTGGTAAGTTAGGGGACCAGGATTTGGTTTGATTTTTGTCAATTTCAAGATTTTGGCTCAATTTGGTGTATGAGGCTGGATGGTTTGATTTTTGGAAGCTCATGGGGCTTGGAATTCTCTTTTGTATGGTCGAATCAACTCAAAAGAGGCATGGAACCATTTTTGTAAACTCATGGAAAGAGGGATTTCTCTTTGACTAAAAGCTCAAAATTTTTTTTTTTGTGTGCCTAGGTGGTCAAACCTGGCTCATATGGGCTTAGCCATGGGACCTTAAGCTTTTGAAATGGCTTAGATCTCATATGGTGTCATTTTTGTAAAGAATATCCAAAAATATCTCATTCGGATAGAGAATATCTAAGAATATCTTTACTTGGAGAGAATTTCTCATGTTCCCTTTATTTTGGGAGAGAATATCTCAAGATATCTTTCTTTTGGGAAAGAATCCTTCATTGATCCTATCTTTTGGGAGAAAATCTCTCATTGATTTCTTTTTGGGAGAGAATCCCTCAAGATATCTTTCTTTTGGGAAAGAATCCTTCTAATCTCTTTCTTTTGGTAAGGTTACCAATTAGTAACACTTACCTCTTTCTTCTTTCCTTCTTTGGTTTGCTCTCTTCTATAAAACAAGGAGGAAGTTGGATCTCTTGCTCTTATTGCTTTCTTTTGCAGCAATCCCAAGAGGGCTTTAAGACCAAGAGTTCTTATTCTTCAAGATCTTCAAGACTTTTCTTCTTCTTCTCCATCAATGGCTTCAAGTAAGTTCCCTTTATCAAGAAAACTCCATTGTAGGAAAAATAAAAAGTTCTTTCTTTTTTATTTGTTTCTTTCTTTCCTTCTTTTCTTTTTTTTTCTCCACGTGCTCTTTTCTTTTTTCTTTTTACACGTGTTTTCCCTCTTTTTTTTTTTGCACTTCTTTTTTTTTTTGGGTCCGTACGGATCTGGCCGTACGGCCACGTGGCCTGTAGGCCATCTTTTTTTTTCTTTTTTTTTTCTTACCAAGATGTTCATGCATGTATATTTTTGTAAATTGAATTGTAGCATGATGTGATAGCATACCTGAAAGTTTTCGCAAATTTGGGAATTTGGAGCTTGCAGCGATGTTGAGCCCTTCCTGATTTTGCGGAGACTTAGAGGTTTCAAAAGTTTGGAGTTTCAGAGCTCGCAGCAATGTTGAGCCCATCTTCAAGCTTTCTACTTCTTTCGGGATAATTCCTTTTCTTTGGAATTGCCCCGTCATCATGTCAAAATTTCGCCAGTTTTTTTTTTAGTGAGATTCTGTCATTTTGATGTTTGATCTTTTTCTTTTCCATCCTTTTCAGGTGGTTCCTCCAGAACGAACAAGGGTAAAGAGCCCGCTACAAGCATACCTCGTCGATCTGCTAGATCTTCTAATCCAGCCATTCAGCAGGCCTTTGAGAAGGTCCAGTATGTTGAGAGAAATTTGGAAGAATGCGACTCCCTCAACAGAGATGAGATGAGGCAGCGACTGATCGCTCTCAAGGGAGAGGAATTCTATAAGATCATGGTAAGCAGTCGTCCATGGGTGATGGAAGATCAGAGTGTTTTACCCAAGCCTACCTTCTTATTTGGTGATGCCGTCCCTGATGACATGACATACCAGAGGAGATGATTTCTTATCCTGTGTTGCTGACTTCCCGGACTGCCGGCTTTGCGAAGTGGTTCGCGGAGAGCTTTTCGGCATATAGGGGACTTTCCAAGAAGGAGCTTGATGTGAAGCGGGCATCTGGAAAGGGCCTTGGAAAGTCGGATGGCGTCCGGCGAGAGGAAGTTTGGGCCTTCCTTTCTGGAGAGAAGCACAAGATAGGCTTTCTCGGTGATCAGGGTGTCATTGGTTCTAAAGCTATTCGAGAAATACTGTTGGAAATAGGGTGGGCCTCTAGGATAGGTTTCAAAAACTTTTGACCCACTTGACGCAGGGATCAACTATCGAGAAGGTTATAAAACCCAGTCCAAGATCTATGTCCTCAATCTCAGTCATCATGATCAGTAAGACAATCTATCTAGAAGATAGAAAGAGCAACTAACAAGCATCCATAATAATCTACAACATGCAAGGAAGTGGATTATACCTTTGGAGCTCGGTTGTGCTCTAATGGAGGAGTTGCGTCTTTCTTTGATGATGAAACGCTTTCACTAATCAAATAGGGATCTCCAAGACCTCTTGATCTTCCACGCTATGACCCGTATCAGATTCTCCTTTTTCTCAAGAAGATGGTGGGATCTCCAAGAGAAAACTACTAGGAACTCTAGGGAGGAACTAGAAAGAAAACTAGAAGAGGGAAGAGGAGAAGAGCTCGTGCAACACTTGCACTAAGGGGGCTTGGGCGTGAATCCCTAGGTGGATTTATGCATGGACGTCCAAGGACTTGTTCTCCTCTTATTTATAGCTTTTGCAAGCCAACTTACTAATTTCCATTAGAAGTCTTACTTCCAAAAATTAGTAACTATCTCTTCTTAATTAAAATAGAAGTCTTACTTCCATTAATTAATTAGTAACTTACCATATCATAATTAGAAGTCTCACTTCAAATATGATTAGTAACTTTCCAATTCCTTTCTAATTAAAATAGAAGTCTCACTTCTACTAAAATTAGTAAGTCTACTATTACCACTATTAGAAGTCTCACTTCAAATAGAAATAGTAACTTTCCTTTTAGAGTTCAACTAGAATTAGATACTTTCTAATAATTGGGCTAGCGTGGGGACCACTAGGGATTCCTTAGAAAGCTGGCTCCAACTGGGACACGCGACCCCACATCTCATGTGTAATCCGGGCCCACAGTTAATTGCAAATAACTCCACTATATAAATGCAATTGAACTCCAGTCTTAGGAATATTACATAGAAGACCCTAAACTTCCACATTACCACAAGTAGACCCCTCTATCAATATCCATGGATTAATTGGACCTGTCTTCCAAACTTGATCCATATCTTATTATCCTTGAGCCCCAATTAATTATAATGATCATAGGTACCTTTCCAATTAACTCTTAATCGGAATGGGTGCGCACTTACCAATGATAAATCCATTAATTGGCAGAAAGGGATATTAGAGATAGATTCCTTCTTGACTATTGAATGTTCCCACAGCTCTACTACCATGTACCCAATTCACCGAGGTGTTGACCTACAGTTGGCCTCACTCATTGGTGACTCAAAGCAAATGAATAGATAGAAACTTGAGTTCATTAATGTCTCAGGATTGAGAGCCTATTGCTAGGGAATTATGAGAGCAGACCTTAAAATAAAGACAGTGTTTATAAGGTGCTTCTCATGGTCCTTCAATACATCCAATGTACCAACACTATGATCCAGAATCTTCCATTCTGATGATCGAGACAAATCACACTATCTCATAGTGATCAAAGTATTGCAACCTTATCAGTATGAGATGTCCAGTCTCATCACTGGTTGTGAATATATTTTAAGTATAAGATTTGTCATACATGTCTCCCGTATGTGGATCTCATCCATACACATGTATTACATCTAATATACTTATGGACCCCGGTTCATCTCATGAACCATCATGTCATTCGTATTGGTTATGTGCAAGTATATAATAAATCACCATTCATCTCATGAAAAGTAAACATGAATATATGAATAAATAAAGAATTTAATCAATTTATTATATCATCTACTGGATTGAGTCCATAAAAGTAACAAATACCTGATGAGGCTTTAAAGCAGCTAGAACAGGAGGAAGCCGAACTTGGTGCTTGGATGCAAGCGGCAGAGAGGCAAGCTTCCGTGGTGTCTACTGGCAAGAGTAGACCATCCAGTGAGGAGTCAAGTGGGAAACCTGACTCTGACAGCGGGGCAGGTTCCTCCAAGAAGCGAGCCCGTAGGAGTAAGAGGAGGAGGAGTCATCATCGCAGAAAGGGGCAGCATGAGGACTCTCCTGACTTGGAAGTTCCTCTTTCTATCAATGAGGATGTGCCAGTGGATGCTGACGAGCCCCCAGAGAAGAGAAGCCGAGAAGAAGAGGCCGTCGGTGAAGGTATGATTCTTCCTTTTTCTCTTTCCATTTGTTTTCATGGGATTTTTCCATGTTCTGATTTGCTTCTTGTTTCTGCTTTTCTTTTTTTTTTAGCAGAGGAAGACTTGGTGATGCCTGAGGTTCCAGTCGATGAGGTGGTGACGGATCCTGTCGAGGCACCTGAAGAAGAACCGAGGGACTCTAGAGTGAATCCAGAATCTCCAATTGGTACGACTTTTTTTTTTTTTTGCTTTCTTTCTTTTTTTTTGTTTGTGACTTGGTTTGCTAACACATTTCTTGCCAGCTAACTTGCCATAGGATTTGATGACTTTGAACCATCGATGGACGCAAATGTTGATAATGCTTCCGATGAGTTCATGGAGGAAGAAAGTGTTCCGCCAGTCGTCGAAGAAGGTATTTTGTAGTTATAACCCTGATAATGATTTTCAAACAGGATCATATTCATACCTTTTTGTGTTTCTTTGGCAGGTTTTGAAGTGACAGAGGAGGGTCCGTCGCTTCCTTTAGAACCAAAGCAAGGGATGCCAGAGGTTGATATAGAGGTAGAGACTCCTGGGACCAGTTCTGACAATGTTGAGGAGATACCTCGTGCTGAGATTCCTTCCCGAGCAGGAGCAGCTTCAACTGGAAAGAGTTCTTTTGTTACTCTTCCAACAGATGATGACATGAGTAGCCGACCAACGAAGTTGGGCGAATCTTCAGCTGGGCCATCTCTTCTTTTTGCGAAGAAGGTGGTGGTGCGAGTTCTGAGCTCTTGGATTGAGACTCTGCTTTCTGGGCACTTAGATGCCGGATTTGGGATGATCCAGCATGTGCGTGAGATTCTCTGTCGCGACCCCGGACCGGGATTAGGGGAGGATCCGAGTCCGGGATCGGGACACGAGGGTGATGCCGCGCCACGTGCATCTCTTTGGCTAAACAGCACACGGAATTAAAAGAACATTTGTCCGTGTACGTGATTTCCCACAGGGTTCCGCGGTGAGGATTATCTGTACACATCATCTCACACATAACCATATCAAACATATTCTCAAGATTGCGGAAGCGTGTAGCAAACCATACTACTACCATTCAATTCCATAAACAAGACTGATTTATGATTAACATGACAAGACATCAGAATGAGCAATGATCATAAGCATATTTCCCCAAAAGTAAATTTAAGTGTATTTACAAAGTTGATTAACGCCCCAAAATAACGGTCAACAAAGACCGTACAACCAAATGAAACCCAAAGTAAATATATCATAAGTTCCCAAAGTGTATCATTCTCAAGGCAAGGCCGAATGTCTACATGACATCATCGGCTTGCCACTCAATCACTCGCTGCAGTTCACCGACCGCCTCCTCTGGCTCTTCCTCAATGGCAATAAGCTCGGGACCTGAGTACCAAAATAAATGGATCAGACACGACGGTCTGGCAGGTGGGTGAAAAGATATAACAATAATTCAAAACAATGATGCCTTTAGAAACATAGTAGAATCTAGATAAATAATGAATTTTCATAAAAGAAGAATGCATCATTTAAAAGAGATACGTATGCGATAAAATCATGTAAAGGTACCAATGATTCAGGAACTAACAAGATGGCAACCACACAAAGCTAAATCCTCTCACAAAAGTGATAAGAGCACATCGGGACATTGACCTCAGTCACACGAGGTGAGGAGAATCAACGACGTTGACCTCAGTCACACGAGGTGAGGAGAATCAACGATTTTTATATAATAAATACATATAATACTCTACGGGACCACGGTAGCGAACCGGGTATATCGAGGCGAGGCGGGAACCATGCTGCAGCGGGTATAATTGAAGGGGGATATCCAAACCGGTGGTTCAAACCGATAAGGTTATCCAAGCTTAGTGGTGCCGACTCATAGGTAACATGCGAAAATCAAAGCAAATAAATACACATAACGGGGCGGGAACCCATAGGGACAAAACGTATAAAAGTCGGGACGGGTCTAAACAAATTAACAATATGGCAACACAATGTTCTCGGTTCAAGAGTACTCACAAATCACAGGTTGAAATCCCAAAATAGGGGATTGGTTGAAAATAAAATACAAATAGTTTCCAATACCTTTACAGGCTAACAATAGGGTTTCTAGAATTGAATCAGTGTGAATAGGGTCCCGTATGTCGATCATGATGTAATTTTTTGGTACTCTTTAAGAGTTAAGGACATTCCGGGTCCTTATACACATTGGTCAATCTATAAAATCTCATAGAATCTCCATGAGAAGTTTCCCCTTTCCTTCGGTCTTCACGCAATACTTCACAAGTCCTTAAATAACAATGGGGCTCCAAACAATACCTCCCCACTACAACCCATTACAATTTACCCAAATCTTTCATGGGTTTAAATGCATCATTACAGGTTCAATGTCTTCAAATAAGGAGAGAAGGGATAGAGTTGAATTGGACTTGAGTATGGACTTGAAATGAATTTGGAGAACAGTCCCTCGATTCTCTTACTCATAGTTCATCTCATTTCAGTCCGATCGATCGGACTCATTGGCCGATCGATCGGTCCTGAAACGTTCACAGTTATTTACAGTCCGATCGATCGGTCCTGATGGACGACCGATCGGTCCTGAAAACACTCCCAGTTATTTACGGTCCGATCGATCGGACCTGATGGGCTCAGTTATTTACAGTCCGATCGATCGGACCTGATGGGCGATCGATCAGTCCTGCAACGAATCTCAACCCATTTGGTTGAATTCTTCTCTTGTCCAACTCCTATCCATTTCCTTTCTTTCCCCTTCTTCCAAACATAACTTCATGAATATTTGGGCTATTCCTTGACTTCCTTATCTCATCAAATCATCATTCAAAATCAATAATACTAAACTATCAAACATGATAAACCATTCAAACTATTAATGAAGACAATTCAAGATTTTGCATAAAACATGATAAAACACATGAGAACCGTTTCATCCACTTGCCTTGGGTCCAATACAAAACAAATTGAGCTCTAATAACCTTTTAAGCCCACAATCAAACACCTATACACAGAACCCCCAAATCCAAACCCTAGGTTATCAAAAACCAAGTAAAACAAAACGGAATCTTCCAATAAATGAAATGGAGTTTCCCTAGGGCTAAACAAACAGGATTATAAAACTTTTAGGAAGATTACTTACAAGGAAGTTCTTCAAAAAGCAAGGTGTTGTCCAAAGGAAGTCTTGGAGAGGGCAGTTTTCTTCAAAAATGGTGTCAAGATGAAGCCCTTGAAATGAGAAAGAAGATTGTAGCCTCTAATTTTCCATTAGCACTAGCTTAGTGGGGGATTGAAGATGAAGAAGCAAGAAAAAGGATAAGGGAAAACCCTTAGGGCTGGGATTTCTCTTCTCCTCTAGGGTTTTTGCCAGAAATGGAAAAAAAAAGAAGAAGGAGCTTTCTATATATAGTAAGTGAGGATGGGGCCCACAACTTAAAAGACTTCTCGGGCTCAAAACATGGTTCTCGGGGCTTCAAACAAATTCGACGAAGAAGACAAAGTTGATCGGCAAAATTTCTAGTTTCTTAAAAGTATATATTTTGCACATTTTGGTGAACTTGAAATCGGTGTCCAGATTTTGGGTAAAAAGTCCATTTTGCCCTCAATTGCGAAAAGTCGGGTTTAGGGTCCTCGAATGGAAACGATGCCAACATGAAAGTTGTAGGGATTAGTAAGATAAGTCCAACGAGGTTAAAAACATGATTTTTGGAAATCATCGGTAAACCCCCAATCTCACACAATTCGTAACAAGAACCCCCAAAGGGTCCCACAAGTAAAAAGGCTCTCCAAATTCCCCAAAGCTATTATAAAAGCTATTCTAATCTCCAACTAATTCAAAAACCACTAAACACACTTAAAGCTAAAACACAACTTAATCAACTATAAACGAGGTCTCTCGGGTCGGGGTCTTACATCCTCCATCCCTTAGGACATTTGGTCCTCCTAATGGAAATTAAAACTCACCTCCGGTAGAAGATGTGGGTACTTCTTCTGAACTTGATCTCGTAATTCCCTTGTTACTTCTTCCAGTCCATGATTCTCCCAAAGTACCTTGACCCACTGAATAGTCCGAGTTCTCAATTCTTGTTCCTTGGTGTCAATGATCTGCTTAGGTTTCTCAACATATGTAGCATCTTCTCGGATTTCTAATGGCTCATAACGGAGTATGTGTTGTCTGTCGGGAACGTATTTCTTTAACATAGACACATGGAAAACATTGTGTACGCCGGAGAGCTCAGGTGGTAAGGCTAACCTGTAAGCCACATCACCAATCCTACTCACAATGTCATACGGTCCAATGTACCTCCTAGACAATTTGCCCTTCTGTCCAAACCTCAAAGTTCCAAGAGTGGGTGACACTTTCAGGAAAACCTTATCTCCTTCTTTGAATTATAAATCCCTTCTGTGAGAGTCTGCATAACTCTTCTATCTACTCTGAGCCACTTTCAGACGTTCTTGGATCAACTTGACCTTGTCACTTGTCTCACTAACAATGGTCGGTCCATGGAAACTACGAGTACCAACTTCTTCCCAACAAACAGGTGTTCTACATCTTCTGCCATACAAAGCCTCAAAAGGTGCCATACCGATACTCGAGTGGAAACTATTGTTGTAAGCGAACTCACACAACGGTAAGGCTTCATCCCACTGAGTCTTGAAATCTAATACACAAGCTCGGAGCATATCCTCAAGTGTCCGTATTGTCCTCTCCGACTGACCATCGGTCTGTGGGTGATAGGCTGTGCTGAACTGTAACTTCATACCCATAGACTCATGCAATGTCTTCCAAAATCTTGAGACAAATCTGCTGTCTCTATCGGATGTGATGGAAACTGGCTGTCCATCACGACTGACAATCTCTGTGACAAACAACTGTGCCAAAGGTAACATATGCATTTTCCTCCAAGTCTTCATCGGTAGTAAACGAGCTGACTTGGTGAGACGGTCCACTATGACCCAAATAGCATCATTGCCCTTGCTAGTCTTCGGTAACCCCGAGATGAAATCCATAGTAATGTGCTCCCATTTCCACTCCGGAATTTCTAATGGCCGTAGTAACCCTGGAGGCTTCTGGTGTTCCGCCTTGATCAATTGACATATTATACAATGAGAGACGAAAGCTGCTATCTCTCTCTTCATGTTATTCCACCAAAATCTGCCCTTCAAATTCTGGTACATTTTCGTACTGCCCGGGTGTATGGAATACTTGGTATTGTGAGCCTCCAAGTTAGGCACACACAGGCGGTCTCGGTAGTACAAAACTCCATCTACAACACGAAAATCCGGGCGATCTGCTATATGTTCTGAAATCTTAGCCAACTCTGGGTCTTGTAACTGATTCTCTTTGATCTTCTGAATGAACGAAGGTTCTGACACTGACATATTTGCCAACATGACACCCTCTCTTAGTGGCTGAAAATCTACTCTCATCTCCTCTAATTGTTATACAACATAAGATCCCCGAAGACTCGCCATGCTCACTGACTTTCTGCTCAAGGCATCTGCAACTACATTCGCTTTCCCCGGGTGATACTTGATTGGAAAATCGTAATCCTTGATATATTCCATCCATCTCCTCTGCCTCATGTTCAACTCCTTCTGAGAAAACAAGTATTGTAGACTACGGTGATCGGAGTGAACCTCAAACTTCTCTCCATAGAGGTAGTGTCTCCACATCTTCAAAGCTAAAACAACTGCGGCCAACTCGAGATCATGTGTTGCATAGTTCTTCTCATGATCCTTCAACTGCCGGGATCCATATGCAACTACCTTCCCATCTTGCATTAACACGCATCCAAGTCCAACATTGGAGGCATCGGTAAAAATGGTGAAACCGCCGCTCCCAGATGGCAAAGTGAGGACTGGAGCTGTAGTCAATCTCTTCTTCAGCTCTTGGAAACTAGCCTCACACTTGTCCGTCCAAACATATGGTGCATTCTTCCTTGTCAACTTCGTCAAAGGTGACGCAATCGACGAAAATCCTTGCACAAACCTCCGATAATATCCTGCCAATCCAAGAAAACTCCTGATCTCCGATGCATTTTTCGGTCTATCCCAATTCATGACTGCCTCAATCTTGGACGGGTCCACTGATAATCCTTCCTTGGAGATGATATGACCCAAAAATGTGACTTGGTCCAACCAAAATTCACACTTACTAAGTTTTGCAAACAACTGATTCTCCCTCAAAAGCTGGAGTGCTATCCTCAAATGTTCTTCGTGCTCTTTTTTGGTCTTGGAATACACTAAAATATCATCAATAAACACCACTGTAAACTGATCCAAATACTCTGCAAATATTTTGTTCATCAATGCCATGAAAACTGCCGGTGCATTAGTCAAACCAAACGGCATTACTAGAAACTCATAGTGTCCATATCTTGTCCGAAATGCTGTTTTTGGTACATCTGAATCTCTAACTCTCAACTGATGGTAGCCTGACCTCAAATCAATCTTAGAAAAGTAAGCAGCTCCTTGCAACTGATCAAACAGCTCATCTATCCTTGGCAATGGATATTTATTTTTGATGGTTACTTGGTTCAGTCTTCTATAGTCAATACACATTCTCATGGAACCATCCTTCTTTTTCACAAACAAAACTGGTGCTCCCCACGGTGACACACTAGGTCTCACGAAACCTTTGTCTAAAAGTTCTTGCAATTCATCTTCAACTCTCCCAATTCCGCCGGGGCCATTCTCTAGGGTGCGATAGATATCGGAGCGGTCCTCGGTAACAACTCAATAGTGAAGTCTATCTCTCTAATGGGTGGCAATCCTGGTATCTCCTCCAGGAAAACATCCGGAAATTCACAAACAATTGGGATCTCCTCCACCCCTTGGGACCGTTTATCCTCCGTGATAAACGCCAAATAACCCTCACAACCAGATTTTAGAAGTCTATCAGCCTTCAATGCTGAAATAAACCCTGCACTAGAATTACTCCTCTCTCCCTGAAACAACACCCCTGCTTGGGTCTCTTCTAACTTAAAAGTTAAGGTCTTATGGAAACAATCCATAGTAGCATGGTATCCTGCTAACCAATCCATCCCTAGGATGACATCAAAATCCTGCATCTCCAACAAAATGAGATCTGCCGGTAATACTACTTCTCCTATCATAACTGGACAACTAGGGTAAAAAGTTCTACAAACAACTTCCTTACCTAAAGGGGTAGTCACAGTCAAAATGAAACTCAACTCTCTAGCATGCATATCAATCAACTTAGCAAATTTTGGAGATAGGAATGAGTGAGTATAACCAGGGTCAAACAAAACCCTAGCATCAAAACCACAGACGAGAAGTGTACCTTCCACTACATTGCCTTCAGCCTCTGCATCAGCTCTATTGACAGCATAGAGTTGTGCCCTCTGTTGTGGCCTGTTCTGTCCTTGCTGTTGTCTGCCCTGTTGTGCGTTTCTATTCTGATTCTGAGGACGTTGATTCTGGTTCTGATTTTGCCCTTGCTGACGGGCCTGTTGTTGTTGTTGTTGTTGCTGTGGCCTAAACTGTTGCTGAGGTGCTTGTTGTTGTAGTGGCCTTGCCTGATTCTGGACCACTAACACATTTTGAGGTGGTGCCTGACGCTGTGCTCCTTGCTGCTACCTATTATGTCTATCTGGCCTTGGACAATCCTTATTTGGTGGTTCATGGAGCCACATCTAAAGCATGCTCCCGTAATAAAATGGCAATTGGCACTCTCATGGTTTTTCCCACAGTGGATGCAAACCACTGGGTTCTGCGCATTCTGCTCCTGCCTTGGCCTTTTGTTCTGATTGTTTCTTTGCTGATAGTTCTGTTGTTGGCCTTGACCCTTTCCTTGGTTCTTGATGATCTTGTTGTGGAAGTTCTCAAATTTGTATGCTCTCTTGATAGCTTCTTCAAAGGTAACGGGTGGTACAACCCCGGTAGCATCCCTCTCAATAATCGGGTGAAGTCCCTCAAGGAAATTGGTTATCTTCTTCTCAACCGTGTCTATCAGCTCTGGAGCATACCTTGACAATCTCTCGAATTTGGTAAGGTATTCGAGGATCGTCATGTTCCCTCACACAAGTTGCTGAAATTCTGCTGCCTTTTGTCTCTTGACATGTGCAGGTACATATTTCTCTCCAAACTGTCTCTTGAAGTTAACCCAAGCTTCTGCATCAGCCATTGTCCTGTATTCTGCCTTGACGGTCTTCCACCAAATATCTACTAAACCCACAAACATAGAGGCTGCAAGCTGTACACGTTCTACACCGGTACATATGAATATCTCAAATATGTTTTCGGTGTGCTTAAGCCAATCATCTGCTGCCATTGGATCCTCAGTCCCCAAAAATTCTTTCGGTTCTCTCTTCCTGAACCGCTCATACAACACATTAGGATCATTCCCTCTAATGTTTACCGGACCAGGTGGTGCAACTGGGATTGGTTCCGGTCTCCTTTCTAATATCCCCAACAACTGTGCCTGCATTTGAGCTATCTCCCTAGCATGATCCTCGTCTTTCTTAAGCATCTGTTCTTGCAATCTGGTCTGTGTCTCATATGCTTGTGCTTGGAGCCTAGCCTGGTTCTCATTTGCCCGGCGTTGTTGGTCAATCATAGCCTGCATCATCTGTTGGAATTGGTTCTGCATATTGTTGTCTTGTGGTTCCTCTGCAGTTGGCCCTGTATTCTCACTGTTACTGGCAACGTGATTACTGTTTGCTGCTCTTTTGCGAGGTGGCATAACGCTGCAAAACAAATTGTTAGCACATATAAATCAAGTACAAGGTGGTCACACATTGCTCACATGATTCTATCTAACGAATCCTCGCCACGTACTTAGGATTTCTAGTTTCTTTTAATTGCCTGAAACATGTCCCGCTCTGATACTAGTCCTGTCGTGACCCCGGACCGGGATTAGGGGAGGATCCGAGTCCGGGATCGGGACACGAGGGTGATGCTGCACCACGTGCATCTCTTTGGCTAAACAGCACACGGAATTAAAAGAACATTTGTCCGTGTACGTGATTTCCCACAGGGTTCCGCAGTGAGGATTATCTGTACACATCATCTCACATATAACCATATCAAACATATTCTCAAGATTGCGGAAGCGTGTAGCAAACCATACTAATACCATTCAATTCCATAAACAAGACTGATTTATGATTAACATGACAAGACATCATAATGAGCAATAATCATAAGCATATTTCCCCAAAAGTAAATTTAAGTGTATTTACAAAGTTGATTAACGCCCCAAAATAATGGTCAACAAAGACCGTACAACCAAATGAAACCCAAAGTAAATATATCATAAGTTCCCAAAGTGTATCGTTCTCAAGGCAAGGCCGAATGTCTGCATGACATCATTGGCTTGCCACTCAATCACTCGCTGTGGTTCACCGACCGCCTCCTCTGGCTCTTCCTCAATGGCAATAAGCTCGGGACCTGAGTACCAAAATAAATGGATCAGACACGACGGTCTGGCAGGTGGGTGAAAAGATATAACAATAATTCAAAACAATGATGCCTTTAGAAACATAGTAGAATCTAGATAAATAATGAATTTTCATAAAAGAAGAATGCATCATTTAAAAGAGATACGTATGCGATAAAATCATGTAAAGGTACCAATGATTCAGGAACTAACAAGATGGCAACCACACAAAGCTAAATCCTCTCTCACAAAAGTGATAAGAGCACATCGGGACATTGACCTCAGTCACACGAGGTGAGGAGAATCAACGACGTTGACCTCAGTCACACGAGGTGAGGAGAATCAACGATTTTTATATAATAAATACATATAATACTCTGCGGGACCACGGTAGCGAACCGGGTATATCGAGGCGAGGCGGGAACCATGCTGCAGCGGGTATAACTGAAGGGGGATATCCAAACCGGTGGATCAAACCGATAAGGTTATCCAATCTTAGTGGTGCCGACTCATAGGTAACATGCGAAAATCAAAGCAAATAAATACACATAACGGGGCGGGAACCCATAGGTACAAAACGAATAATAGTCGGGACGGGTCTAAACAAATTAACAGTATGGCAACACAATGTTCTCGGTTCAAGAGTACTCACAATCACAGGTTGAAATCCCAAAATAGGGGATTGGTTGAAAATCAAATACAAATAGTTTCCAATACCTTTACAGGCTAACAATAGGGTTTCTAGAATTGAATCAGTGTGAATAGGGTCCCGTATGTCGATCATGATGTAATTTTTTGGTACTCTTTAAGAGTTGAGGACATTCCGGGTCCTTATACACATTGGTCAATCTATAAAATCTCATAGAATCTCCATGATAAGTTTCCCCTTTCCTTCGGACTTCACGCAATACTTCACAAGTCCTTAAATAACAATGGGGGTCCAAACAATACCTCCCCACTACAACCCATTACAATTTACCCAAATCTTTCATGGGTTTAAATGCATCATTATAACTTCAATGTCTTCAAATAAGGAGAGAAGGGATGGAGTTGAATTGGACTTGAGTATGGACTTGAAATGAATTTGGAGAACAGTCCCTCGATTCTCTTACTCATAGTTCATCTCATTTCAGTCCGATCGATCGGACTCATTGGCCGATCGATCGGTCCTGAAACGTTCACAGTTATTTACAGTCCCATCGATCGGTCCTGATGGGAGATCGATCGGTCCTGAAAACACTCCCAGTTATTTACAGTCCAATCGATCGGACCTGATGGGCGATCGATCGGTCCTGAAAACACTCTCAGTTATTTACAGTCCGATCGATCGGACCTGATGGGCGATCGATCGATCCTGCAACGAATCTCAACCCATTTGGTTGAATTCTTCTCTTGTCCAACTCCTATCCATTTCCTTTCTTTCCCCTTCTTCCAAACATAACTTCATGAATATTTGGGCTATTCCTTGACTTCCTTATCTCATCAAATCATCATTCAAAATCAATAATACTAAACTATCAAACATGATAAACCATTCAAACTATTAATGAAGACAATTCAAGATTTTGCATAAAACATGATAAAACACATGAGAATCGTCTCATCCACTTGCCTTGGGTCCAATGCAAAACAAATTGAGCTCTAATCACCTTTTAAGGCCACAATCAAACACCTATACACAAAACCCCCAAATCCAAACCCTAGATTTTAAAAAACCAAGTAAAACAAAACGGAATCTTCCAATAAATGAAATGGAGTTTCCCTAGGGCTAAACAAACAGGATTATAAACTTTTAGAAAGATTACTTACAAGGAAGTTCTTCAAAAAGCAAGTTGTTGTCCAAAGGAAGTCTTGGAGAGGGCGGTTTTCTTCAAAAATGGTGTCAAGATGAACCCCTTGAAATGAGAAAGAAGATTGTAGCCTCTAATTTTCCATTAGCACTAGCTTGGTGGGGGATTGAAGATGAAGAAGCAAGAAAAAGGGTAAGGGAAAACCCTTAGGGCTGGGATTTCTCTTCTCCTCTAGGATTTTTGCCAGAAATGGGAAAAAAAGAAGAAGAAGCTTTCTATATATAATAAGTGAGGATGAGGCCCACAACGTAAAAGACTTCTCGGGCTCAAAACATGGTTTTCGGGGCTTCAAACAAATTCGACGAAGAAGACAAAGTTGATCGGAAGAATTTCGAGTTTCTAAAAAGTATATATTTTGCACATTTTGGTGACCTTGAAATCGGTGTCCAGATTTTGGGTAAAAAGACCATTTTGCCCTCAATTGCGAAAAGTCGGGTTTAGGGTCCTCGAATGGAAACGATGTCAACATGAAAGTTGTAGGGATTAGCAAGATAAGTCCAACGAGGTAAAAACACGATTTTTGGAAATCATCGGTAAACCCCCAATCTCACACAATTCGTAACAAGAACCCCCAAATGGTCCCACAAGTAAAAAGGCTCTCCAAATTCCCCAAAGCTATTATAAAAGCTATTCTAATCCCAAACTAATCCAAAAACCACTAAACACACTTAAAGCTAAAACATAACTTAATCAAATCTAAACGAGGTCTCTCGGGTCGGGGTCTTACATTCTCGGTGATGCTGAAGAGGCTGGTCTAGATGTCACAAGTGCCAGGGCGATCGTTGATAGGATCATTGAGCTGGGTGACAGGTGGTTTGAGACCATTGGTTTTCCTAATGACCAGTTCTTCAAGGAGATGTTCCTGGACCCTGCGAATAAGGCTCAGTCTAACCTGGATGAGGCTACAGAAAGTAGGAAGCAGGTAGTCCGAGAGAAGAACTTAGAAGAGCTAAACATCATTGGGCTGACACATGACCTGAACATCCTTGATAGGGAGGTCGATGAGGCCAGGAGACGTCTTGAGCATCTGCAGGCACAAGTTGCTGCCAAGTGGACTGCAATAACAGAGGATCGTGAAAGGGAGACTGCTCTGATTCACCGGGTTGCAGATGCCAATCAAGTTCTTAAAAGGAAGTCTGATGAGAACAAACAATGGTGAACTGCTCGAGATAAGCTTCCTGGTGCGAAAGAAGGGGTACAGCCCACTCCAGCATCTCATGGCAAATTCCTGAAGAAGCGTGCCTTGGAATCCTTGACGGCTGAGGCCAAAAGTTTGCTTAAGGAGCTGAACTCTTGGCTGGAGACCATTTTTTATTGAGCTCCTGATTTTGTAGCAGAAACTATCCTTCTCTCTCTTCTTTTTAGTACCACTTGTATTTTTTTTGGTACTTTTTTTTAGTGCTTGTGAACACTTTCCTTTTTTTTTGGTACCACATGTATTTTTTTGGTACTCTTTTTTTTTGTAGTGCTTGTGAACACTTTCTTTTTTTTGGTACCACATGTATTCTTTTTGGTACTCTTTTTTTTTTTGTTATCCCTACGCTTACTTGAATCTTTTTGTGATAAAGGTAATTGCTAAATGGGATTTGATCAAAAGCTTGTCATTTTGTGAAAATCTTTTGTCAAATGATTGTTTTGGCATGGAAGCCAGATTTTTGCTTGTGGCATTGATAGCCGGCTTTTTTTGTGTGGCATTGATAGCCGAGTTTTTTTTTTTTTGTGGCATCTATAGCCAGTTTTGGTGGCATTGATAGCCGAATTTGTGGCATTGATAGCCGGGGTTTTTGAAAGCCAATTTTTTGTTTGTGGCATTGATAGCCGGTTTGTGGCATTTATAGCCTGTTTTGGTGGCATTGATAGCCGGTTTTGGTGGCATTTATAGCCGGTTTTGGTTTGGTGGCATCTATAGCCTGTTTGGTTTTCAAAAATGCAAGTATCGACTAAAAGTCGCCTCCCTGCTGAATGCTCTTGCAAGTTTCGATGGAATGTCGCCTCCTTGCTCATTCAGCTGCGAGTATCGATGGAATGTCGCATCCTCGTGGATTTGGGTGCAAGTATCGATGGAATGTCACATCCTTGCTTTTCAAAAATTTTGGTTTTGCGGGTACTGACTTGATGTCGTTTCCCCATGATTTTTGAAATTTGTAGTTTTCTCGAACCTTTGGATTATGGATATCAACTGAAATGTTGCGTCTCCGTGGTTTTGGATTTTGCAAGTATTGACGAAATGTCGCTTCCCTGCGATTTTGGAAGTGTCGAACATGGTTCATATGCTTCCGATTTGTGCGAGTATCGACTAAGCGTCGCTTCCTCGCGGTTTTTTTGAAAAACCATTTTTTTTTGTTTAAAGACACGAGGGTCATAAGCTTTGACCTAAAACCATTTTGGCGGTAAAAGGCAGGGTGGACTAGGGTAGAAATCCCTGAATCCGGATTTTGTTTCAAACCATGAATTTTGGGTTCAAGGGTTGAAAATTCTGGTCAAGTTAGGGAAAGGTTCCTAAACTTGGTTTTTTTGAACAATGAAACGATGGAAGTAAGCATTGTTTAAATTTCTAGAAATTTCAACATTTGACATGAAAATTCTAAAAAAGAATGGGTTTAGCGAGCGTGTACCTGGAAACCGGTTTTGGCCGTACAGGCATTGCTCTTACCCAGTTGGGTAAGTCTTCAAGGGTAGTACCGCTTTAAGAACTTGCCGTTGATGGGCAGCATACATCTGTCACCTTCCATGTTTAGGAGTGCATACGCGCCGTTGGAGAAATCCTTGTCGATGACGTAGGGTCCCTCCCATTTTGGCTCAAATTTGCCTTTGGACTTGTGAGCGAAGACCATTGGTCTTTTTAACCGCAAGAACCAAGTCACCCTTTTTGTAGGCGCGTTGCCTGACCTTTTTATCGAAAGATCCTGCCATGCGTGCTTGGTAAAGTTCAATGCTTTGTTGAGCTTCGAGCCGTCTCTCATCGAGATTGTCCAGCTCATGGAGTCGCAATTTGACATTGCTTTCTTGAGTCATGTCATTTTGCAAGGATACCCTCAAGGAAGGAATTTGTACTTCCAAGGGTACGACAGCTTCACATCCATAGACCAAGGAGAATGGTGTGCTATGGGTTGGTCCTCGAACGGTGGTTCGATAGGCCCAGAAAGCTTCAGATATTTTGTCGCTCTAGTCTCTTTTATGACTAAAGACCATTTTTTTAAGGATTTTGTAGAGTGTCTTGTTGAAAGCTTCTGCTAACCCGTTTGCTGCCGGATTGTACGGAGTCGAAGGACCTTCTTTGGATTTTGTATTTATCGCATAACCTGTAGAATCGATGATCCCAGAATTGTGGTCCGTTATCATGGACGAATCTTTTGGGTATGCCGAAACGACAAATGATGTTGGTGCGCAGGAACTGAAGGACTGATGAGGTCTTCATTTCGTTGAACGCAAATGCTTCTGACCGCTTGGAGAAATAATCCGTAGCGGCGAAGATGAAGCGATGACCTTTGCTCGAAGGGGGAGAAATAGGACTTATGATGTCCATACCCCAGGCTTCGAAAGGCCATGAGATCGCTGTAGGATGCAGCCATTCTGGAGGCATGTGAATGTAATCTCCATGAATTTGACATTGTTAGCAGCGCTTAGCAAATTGCATTACGTCAGCTACCATGGTAGGCCAGTAATATCCTAACCTTTTTATCTGATCATAGAGTTTGGGACCAGCCTGATGAGCTCCACAAAGACCAGCATGAACTTCTTTGAGTGTTTTCTTCAGCCTCTTGTTGTGACAAGCAGCGTAGAAGTGCTCCGTTGAAAGATTTCCTATAAAGGATTTTTGAAGGAATATCCAAATGAAAGCTTGGGGTTCGCCTTTGGGTGCTTACCCGTTCTTTTGGATCTTCAGGTAGGATTCCGAACATAATGTAATCAATGAACGGATCCCTCCAGTCGCCGATTGAAGTTTGAAGGATTGAAATCCTACTTCCAACCACTTGGTGGCATTCAGCAACAGCTTGGTGTGTGTTAAGAGGAGGAAGGATTCTTCTTTCGCACACTGTGATTTGCATGTTTTCCCCTTCCTGAATTGCCATGGATGCGGCAAGTCCAGCTAGGGCATCTGCACGTATGTTTTCACCTCTACGAATGTGGGTGATGTGACAGATGTCAAACTTTTGCATAAGCGATTGTGCTTTGTTGTAGTAAGGCAGCAAATCTGGCTTCCTGACTTCAAATTTCTGATTCATCTGGTTGACGATCAGTTGAGAGTCTCCAAAGACTTCCAGCATGGTGATACCGGATTCGATGGCGAGTTCCAATCCTAAGATCAGAGCTTGATATTCAGCTGCATTGTTTGTGCATGGTTCCAGTAGCGAGAAAGCGTGTGGAATCATGTATTTGTCGGGGCTAACAAAGAGGATGCCAACTCCCGAGATCAGCTGTCTTTTTTCATTCGTCCTGGTTGCACCGTCAAAGTACATGTCCCAGGAGGCACTTTGTGAGAAAGTCTCCACATTGTAGACTGGTTCGTCTGGGAGATCATCTCTGAGTGGAGAATCTTTAGGCAATGGATGCTCTGCGAGGAAGTCCGCTAGAGCTTGCCCTTTGATTGCCTTTTGTGGTACATACCTAATATCAAATTGTGACAGAAGGATGGACCATTTTGCCAGTCGAGCGTTGAGAGGACCTGCCTTTGTGACAAGGACCTTCAAGAGGTTGACCCTCGAGACTAGGTATACTGTGTTAAAAGTAAGTAGTGACGCAGCTTTTGTACGGCGAACATCACTGCAAAGGCATTCTTTTTCGACTGGAGAGTAGCGATGCTCTGCACCTACTAGCATGCGACTGAGGTAATATAGAGCAGCTTCTTTTCTTATATCATTTTCTTGTGCAAGCAGAGCTCCCAAAGAGTGATCAAGGGCTCTTGTGTACAAGATGAATGGTTTTCCAGTGGTAGGAGCAGCTAACACTGGAGGTTTTGTCAGGTATGACTTGATGTCTTGGAAAGCAGCTTCACAGTCAGCATCCCAGACAAAGTTTACACCCTTTTTCATCAACCGGGAGAATGGACGGCATTTCCCCGAAAGATTGGAGATGAACCGTCTGATGTAGGCCAATCTCCCTTGAAGCCCTTTGAGTTCTCTTAAGGTTCTTGGAGAGGGCATTTATAGAATGGCTTTGACTTTTATGGGGTTAAGCTATATTCCAGCTTTTCGAACTTGGAATCCGAGGAACTTACTCGATGAGACGCCGAAGAAGCATTTCAAAGGATTCATTCGCAGTTTGTGTTTGCGAAGCCGGAGGAAGACTTCTCGAAGGTTTTCGAGATGATCTTCTTTTCTTTTGCTTTTGACGGCGAGGACATCAACGTAACATTCAACCGTCTTGTGCTGCATATCTTGGAATATTTTCATCATAGCCCTCTGATATGTGGCACCAGCATTTTTCAGACCAAATGGCATGACAGTGTAGCAATACATGCCAAATGGGGTCCGAAAAGATGTATGTTTTTCATTTTCAGGATGCATTTTTATCTGATTGTAGCCAGAGAAATCATCCATGAATGTCATTCGCTCGAATCCACAGGTATTATCGATCATTACCTCTAGTATGGGGAGCGGAAATTCATCTTTAGGGCATGCGCGGTTCAGGCCTCTATAGTCAATACAGACCCTGATCTGCCCGTTTTTCTTTGTCACGGGGACAATGTTGGCCAACCATTCAGGATGTTGTTCCTCATGGATGAAGCCGACGCTTTTGATTTTTTGAACTTCTTGTTCAATTTTATCCATCACATCTGGACGGAATCTTCTTTGGCCTTGCTTGACAGGCTTGATGTCTTCTTGAAGATTGAGTTTGTGAACCGCTATTTTGGGGTCTAAGCCTGGCATTTCAGCGTAAGACCATGCAAAGCAATCAACGAACTCATGAAGAAAGGCGATATACTCGGGTAACTCATCATCCTTTATATTCTTGCTTATGAATACAGGACGTGGGTTATCTGGTGTTCCCAAGTCTATCTTTTGAATAGGATCTTCTGTTGGAAGGTTCGAAGGTGGTTCCTCCACAATATTTTCGGAGGCTTCCAGCTTAACGAAACCTTCTGGGGTTTCAAAGGCATTTCCAGACCAAGGTTTTGTTCCTTTCCACGGGTCTTCTTGATTGGTAATTTTCCCCAGGCTTGCTATGAGATGATTCCAATCGCCTGTTGAAACCGGGTTTAAGTAGGCTACTTCTTTTGGAGATGAGGGTTCTTCTGGGTCAGAAGTCCACAAGTCTGTGGCATCGGACAACTCCTCTTCATTTTCGGAGAAATCGTGCCAATTGGATGAGCTTCTTGGATCTTTGTCAGGTGATTCATCAAAGAGATATCCGGGGAGATCGATGTCTTCATGGACTTAAGATGTTGAGGCTTGGTCAGTATATTGACTTTTAACCCTTTGTGTCAACTGTCTCAAGGGAGTGTCAGGATCATACCCTAACCCGTGTGAAGAGTTTTCTACATAGCCATAGAGTCTCCAATCTTCCAGCTGGCTTTTGCTCAAGACGGGCCCCAATGGCATGAGAATACCGCGTCCTTCTCCCAAACCGACTGGGTTTTGAGCGTCATAGCCCATTTTCTTCATAATAGCTTGTGCCACAGAACTGTATAAGGATAGTTGAGCCATACCTTTATTTTGGAAAGGTTCAAGCATGGAGTTTGATGAAGAAGCATCCGATCTATGGAAGAAGATCGGCTTTTCCTTTGCTGAAGTTGCTGGAACAACGAAGGAAGCTGATGTAGGATCTTCTATGTCAGAAGTTATCTCCATTGGAGTGAGAGTAGGCTGAACTTGCTAAGTGTCAGTTTGGCTTAACGATGCGTCGTCTTCTGGCTCTGAATCCGAGTCCGTGTCTTGCATGATAGACACGAAAGAGACAACAAATTTGCCCCCAGGCTTTTGCTTTGCCTTCTTCACTTTAGTTGTGACGACCAAAGGCTTTGAAGGTTTGAGGGAGATGATGAAGGGAGTTTGAATGCTCTCTTCGGATTTACCGGATGATTTGTTTTCTTCCGGTGATTGTTGAGGAGCTTTACCTTTATCTTTCTGGAGATTTTCGGTAAAGGATGCTGTGTGCTTATCCTCTTCTTCTTTTTCACCTTCATACATCTGTGAGTCTGCGAAGTGGACTTCTTTACCTTTGAAGGGTTTTCTGTCCGCAAAGACTCGATGTATCATGCCGTCGTTGCCAACAAACTTGATGCATTGATGTAGAGTTGAAGGGACAACACCATTCTCGTGGATCCAAGGACGTCCGAGAAGGATGTTGTAGCATGAAAGGGTTTTTATTGCATACGCAGTGACCTCAGAGATAAGATCACCGATTTGCAACTTGAACCTAATCTTGCCAATAGGCCTTTGAGTACTCCCATCGTATCTAAAGATAGATACAGATGTGTGGCTCAGCTTGCTGGGTGGGATGCCCAACTCTTCGAGAGCCGATGTGGAGATGAGGTTGAGTGCAGAACCTGGGTCGATCTGAACTCTGTGCATAGGCATTTCCTTGATATACCCTATGAAGTACAGGGGTCGGTTCTACCTGGTTTCGCCAAGTAGGAGGTCGTCCTTTGTGAAGGCGATGGTTGCACTGGCTGCTTTTTTAACCGAGAGGCATTCAATGCATGATCCCTCAGTTTTCTTCTTTTCTCCCTTTGAGGAGGCTTTTGAGTTTTTGACCCGGTAATCCATTTCAATTTGGAGGACTTGCGGGGCATGTTTGTCGACATCCTCATTCAGCTTTTATAATTCCGAGATGAGATTATCACGAGTGTGCGGAGACATTCGCAACAAATCTAGGATGTGCAGACGTGCAGGTATGTGTGATGGACCGCGCTCCCGGATGCCCCGGGTTCCTGCCGAGGTCGGCGGACGTGGGAGTCCGTTTGGTTTCGACCCTTTCGTAACCGGGGGGCAAAGGGGCGTGCATCAACATTTCTTTTTTTGTGGGTGTGCCAGATTTTCTATTTTTACTTGGAATTGCAAGTGGTGATCCGGAGATCAACCTTCGCAAGTAAAAATGAAATCAACTTCTTTCAAGTTTTCCATTGCACATATATTTAAGAAAAGAGACATTTTTCTTAGTTTGCCGTGAAAGGCGATTTTTTTGGCATTTATAGCCGATTTTGGCGTTTATAGCCGATTTTTGGCGTTTATAGCCGATTTTGGCGTTTATAGCTGATTCACAATCCTTATCAATAATGAAAGACAAGAGTTGTGATTTTTGTCTCTTTTGAAAAAATACAAACTACAATGAAAAGCAAGAAAATGAGGATCTAACTTCTCAGGAGATTGTGGGGGACTCGTTTAGATTGACGGTCGCAAGCCATATGTGGGCTTCGCCATCATCCATGCAGATGAGAACAGAGGATGCTATTGATTCGCTTGGCTTGGCTATAACCTCGGGTTTTTAGAAGACAAAGACCAAAAGGAGGTCCTATATCCAATAAAAAGCCGAGTAGACGGGCTGAAAAGCCACATCTAAGCCATTGGAGGCAGGAGGAGAAGGCAAGGACCTTGGGGGGGGGGGGGTACCCCCCAAGGGACTTTTGTCACCTTGTTGCGGTGGCCGGTGTAGAACTTCCGTAGAGTTTTCTCTCTTTTTCCTTTCTCTGGATTTCTGATTTTTCTGTCTGCTGTTGATGATGTTGTGTATGTGTCCTTTCTTCTTGGAGAGCCCTCCTATTTATAGGCTTTTAGGTAGCCTTTTAGGTGGGTTTATGGGCTTTTTTTGTCATTAAGCCGCATAATCGGAGGAGTTACAAAATTGAATTGTTTATTTTGTAACTCCTTTTTCTTGGCTTCTGATTGGCCGGAGGAGATTGAGGGCATTTAATCGCCTTTAATCGCCATGATGGGAGGAGTTTCATGGGTTAAATGCCATGAATTTCTTGACTTGTAACTCCCGAATGCTTGCTTCTGATTGGGCCGTCCAAAGAAATGGATTAATGACTGTAATAAAGTTAGTCAATTAATCGCATTAAGTGGTCGCCGAGCAGCTGAAGAGTCGCGGGCCGTGCCACGTCTTTTGGAATTCTTCTGTCGATGATCATCGATGGATCTTCATGTAGATCGATATCAGATGACCATGTAATTTCAGGTGTTTGTTGCCAACAGCGGGTCGGTGCCATCTGTCCTGTCGATTTCTCGATCGGTCGGGTAGAAAGCACATTTTTTGGTTGACCGGGTGGCGATCAATACTGTCTTCGATACTCTTGATGATTTACCCGTGTTTTGGACGGATGTCAGAGGACTTGGTGTCTCAAAAGCATGAATTTTGGAAAGTACCAGAGGGTGGGCTCCTCGAATCGCGAAAAAACAGCGAAAACCGGGGTTTCCGGGGCTTTCCCGGCGACCCCGGGTTCCAAGGTCGCCGGCGACCCTGGCCCAGGGTCGCAGGGGCCTGCGACCCTGGCCCAGGGTGGCAGGGGCCTGCGACCCTGGCCCAGGATCGCAGGGGCTGCGACCCTGGGGGGGTTTTCCCCCTTTCGTGTCCCGTTTTGCGTCCGTTTTTGCTGTTTTTCTATTCTTTTTTCTTCTGTACTTTTGCATAACATTTTGACCATTTATTGGCCTGATTTATTTGTAGGAAACCTGATGAGAGTCCTTGCATTTTATTTAGCAAAGTTTCCAATTTCCTGAGAAAGCCGAAGACTTTGTCGCGCAGAGCTGCCGATTTTCCGTCAGAAGCTGAAACTGGGTCAAACGATGTCGGAATGACCTGAAATTTGGTGTGAAGCCTCCTGAGCAATAAATAAGACCAACCATTGGCTTTTGTTTGAGTTTTGTAGCCGTTTGGGGTCCTATCACCTGTAGACTTGCTTTTTGTTGCGATGAAGATGTCGCGGTTTGATGTGCGGTCAACCGATGTCCGATTGACTTGAAATTTGACAGGGAACCTATTGGAGTCATTTTAAGATGATCCATAGGTTCTGTCTTGGAAACCATGGTCCCGGAGAGCTTTTGTCGCCGAGAGCTCCTTTTCGGCTGTCGGAGAAGCGAAGTTAGGCCAAATGATTTTGAAATGGCCCGAAACTTCTTGTGTACTCCTCTTTTGGCTGTCTGGAAGAATCTTGCAGTTTTTGTTTGATTCTGACAAGATTTGATTTTTGGAAGCAGCATTGCCTATTTATGGCAGGTTGCGACTTCATGTAGCTCTTTGGATCTTGAAAAGGCAAAGTGACATTTTTGGTGTCAACAAATGCCCCCTCGAGGTACAGCGGCGAGTTGCTTAACTTTTGTAGTCGATGTGCCTCGAAGAGATTTTTGAAGGAGAGCCTGTGACTTGACCAAGAGTCTTTGAGCAGTCTTTCTTTTTGGTATTTGTAGCCTTTTGAGCTTCCAGCGGAATTTTATGGTAGTGAAAGGGATCACGTACCATCTCGAGGCAAAGTTTTGAAGATGACATCAGGGATGTGGATTTGGGTTTTGACCTTGTGACCTAACAGGCTATATGTGGCAGGTTAGGGGGTCGGGTTTGGTTTTGATCGTGTGACCCAACAAGCTGTATGTGGAATGTTGGGGGATCAATTTTGGTTTTGATCTTGTGACCTAACAGGCTGTATGTGGCAAGTTAGGGGATCAGGTTTTGGTTTTTGGTTTTGGTCTTGTGACCTAACAGGCTGTATGTGGCAAGTTAGGGGACCAGGATTTGGTTTGATTTTTGTGGAATGTCAATTTCAAGATTTTGGCTCAATTTGGTAAATGAGGCTGGATGGTTTGATTTTCGGAAGCTCATGGGGCTTGGAATTTTCTTTTGTATGGTCCAATCAACTCAAAAAAGGCATGGAACCATTTTTGTATGCTCTTGGTAAGAGGGATTTCTCTTTGACTAAAAGCCCAATTTTTTTTTTTTGTGCCTAGGTGGTCAAACCTGGCTCATATGGGCTAACCCATGGGACCTTAAGCTTTTGAAATGGCTTAGATCTCATATGGTGTCATTTTTGTAAAGAATATCCAAAAATATCTCATTTGGATAGAGAATATCTAAGAATATCTTTACTTGGAGAGAATCTCTCATGATCCCTTTATTTTGGGATAGAATATCTCAAGATATCTTTCTTTTGGGAAAGAATCTGTCATAGATTATATCTTTTAGGAGAAAATCTCTCATTGATTTCTTTTTGGGAGAGAATCCCTCAAGATATCTTTCTTTTGGGAAAGAATCTTTCTAATTTCTTTCTTTTGGTAAGGTTACTAATTAGTAACACTTACCTCTTTCTTCTTTCCTTCTTTGGTTTGCTCTCCTCTATAAAAGCAAGGAGAAGGTTAGATCTCTTGCTCTTATTACTTTCTTTTGCAATAATCTCAAGAGGGCTTCAAGACCAAGAGCTTTTCTTCTTCAAGATCTTCAAGACTTTTCTTCTTCTTCTCCATCAATGGCTTCAAGTAAGTTCTCCTTTTTTTTTTCAAGAAAACTCCATTGTAGGAAAAAAAATAAAGTTCTTTCTTTTTTTTTGTTTCTTTCTTTTCTTTTCTTCTCTTTTTTTTTTCTTTTCCACGTGTTTGCCTCCCCCTTTTTTTTTCACACGTTTTTTTTTTCTTTTCTTTTTTTTCATGTTTTTTGTTTTTTGTTTTTTTTTTGTGTGGGCCGTACGGACAGATCCGTACGGATCTGGCCGTACGGCCACGTGGCCTGTGGGCCACGACCTGTGGGCCAGCCCTCGTTTTTTTTCTTTTTTTTTTTCTTTCCCTCCTTTTTTTTTTTGAGAGAGTTTCTTTTCTTTCTTTTTTTTTTCTTTTCTTTCCCCTCTCTTTTTTTTAGAGAAAGTTTCTTTTCTTTTCTTTTTTGTTTTCTTTCCCCTCTTTTTTTTTTTTAGAGAAAGTTTCTTTTTTTTTTGTTTTCTTTCCCCTCTTTTTTTTTTAGAGAAAATTTCTTTTTTTTTTTTTTTTTTTTTTGCTCATCATGATAATGCATTTTTTTCCGCAAACCAAGATGTTCATGCATGCATTCAATTTGTAAATTAAATTTGTAGCATAATGTGATAGCATACCTGAAAGTTTTCGCAAATTTGGGAATTTGGAGCTCGCAGTGATGTTGAGCCCTTCTTGATTTTGCGGAGACTTTGAGGTTTCGAAAGTTTGGAGTTTCGGAGCTCGCAGCGATGTTGAGCCCATCTTCAAGCTTTCTTATTTCTTTCGGGATAGTTCCTTTTCTTCGGAATTGCCCCGTCATCATGTCAAAATTTCGCCAGATTTTTTTAGCGAGATTCTGTCATTTTGATGTTTGATCTTTTTCTTTTCCATCCTTTTCAGGTGGTTCCTCCAGAGCGAACAAGGGTAAAGAGCCTGCTACAAGCGTACCTCGTCGATCTTCTAGATCTTCTAATCCGGCCGTTCAGTAGGCTTTTGAGAAGGTCCAGTATGTTGAGAGAAATCTGGAAGAGTGCGACTCCCTCAACAGAGATGAGATGAGGCAGCGACTGATCACTCTCAAGTGAGAGGAATTCTATAAGATCATGGTAAGCAGTCGTCCATGGGTGATGGAAGATCAGAGCGTTTTGCCCAAGCCTACCTTCTTCTTTGGTGATGCAGTCCCTGATGACATGACATACCAGAGGAGATGTTTTCAGTTTTCTTTCACAGCAGATGGTGAGAAGAAGACTGTTGCTACCCGGTCGACGTTTGATCGCACCGTCTCGATTCTGAGCCTTGCCCCCACGTGCCCTAAGAGGGAAGATCCCCCAAGCTGGGTGAGAAGGACAAATGTAATCAAGACCGGGGTTTTTGTTGGCGGTTCTCCTGGATATACGGAGAGGTCGCCTGTTGACATGGACCTGTTGATGCCATCCAGCGGCTACCAGGGCTCTGATTATCCGTCGGTCGATTTGAGACCGGTGGGCCTTGGTGTTTTCAGTGGTGACGGCAGCAATTGGATCAAGCCTTTCCGACTTCGTGGCCGCTTCAATGCTGACTCCGAGTGGAAGTCGTGGACTGATCGCGTCCTGCTGATTGGTGGCGCCGTTTTGAAGGAAGCCGAGATTTTTGATGCAGTCCGCGCCTTTAGGGAGACCGTGATCTTTTCCGACGAGGCCTTCATGGCTATGCTGGAGTCATTCCTCCCACAAACCAATACCTTCGTTGTGACGAATGGTGAGATTGGTTTTTCTTTGAAGGAGCTGAGCACTATTACCGGATTGCCCATCCTCGGCAAACTCTATGAGGAGTTTATGCCGATTGACAGCGTCCTCGAGGGGCAGTCTGAGGAGTTCAGGCTTCTATACTTTCAGCTCGTCGCCTTCTATGATTTTTTGAAGGAGAAGGGGGGTTCGAAAGTTAGATCCAGCAGTTGGAAGAGTTTTAGCTCTTCATTCCCCAACTTTTCTGATAGCAGGGAGTCTTCTGATAGCGTGACCCAGGAAGCCGGAGCTGAGGATCCAAGTTCAAAGAAGATCTTGGCCATGCAAGAAGAGTTGAGAGATTTCTGTGCAAGTACAAACGCCATATGTCCTGACATTGCACTGAGGAGAGATCTCGCTGTTTACCTCACTTATTGTAAGACCCCGACCCGAGAGACCTCGTTTAGAGTTGATTAAGTTGTGTTTTAGTTTTAAGTGTGTTAGTGGTTCTGGATTAGTTGGAGATTAGAATAGCTTTTATAATAGCTTTGGGGAATTTGGAGAGCCTTTTGATGTGTGGGACCCTTTGGGGGTTCTTATTACGAATTGTGTGAGATTGGGGGTTTACCGGTGATTTTCCAAGAATCGTGTTTTTAAAACCATTGGATTTATCTTGTTAATCCCTACAACTTTCATGTGGACATCGTTTTCATTTGAAGACTTTAAACCCGATTTTTCACTAATTGAGGGCAAAATGGTCTTTTTACCCAAAATCTGGACACCGATTTCAATGTCACCAAAATGTGCAAAATATATACTTTTTGGAAACTAGAAATTTTGCCGAACAACTTTGTCTTCTTCGTCGAATTCGTTTGAAGCTCCGAAGACCATGTTTTGAGCCCGAGAAGTTCTTTAAGTTGTGGGCCCCATCCTCACTTACTATATATAGAAAGTTTCTTCTTCTTTTTCCCATTTCTGGCAAAAACCCTAGAGGAGAAGAGAAATCCCAGCCCTAAGGGTTTTTCCTTACCTTTTCTTGCTTCTTCATCTTCAATCCCCCACTAAACTAGTGCTAATGGAAAATTAGTTGCTATAATCTTCTTCCTCATCTCAAGGCCTTCGTCTTGACACCATTTTTGAAGAAAACCGCCCACTCCAAAACTTACTTTGGACAACACCTTGCTTTTTGAAGAACTTCCTTGTAAGTGATCTTCCTAAAAGTTTTATAATCTTGTTTGTTAGGCCCTAGGGTAGCTATATTTCAATTATTGGAAGATTCCGTTTTGTTTTAATTGGATTTTGTTAATCTAGGGTTTGGATTTGGGGGTTTTGTGTATAGGTGTTTGATTGAGGCTAAGAGGTGATTAGAGCTCAATTGATTTGCATTTGGACCCAAGGCAAGTGGATGAAATGATTCTCATGTGTTTTATCATGTTTTATGCAAAGTCTTGATTTGTCTTCATTAATGGTTTTAATGATTTATCATGTTTGATGGTTTAGTCTTATTGATTTTAAATGATGATTTGATGAGATAATGAGATCAAGGAATAGCCCAATTGTTTGTGAAGATATGTATGGAAGAAGGGGAAAGAAAGGAAATGGATTGGAGTTGGACAAGAGAAGAATTCAACCAAAGGAGTTGAAATTCGCTACAGGACCGATCGATCGCCCATCAGGTCCGATCGATCGGACTGTAAATAACTGAGAGGGTTCTCAGGACCGATCGATCGCCCATCAGGTCCGATCGATCGGACTGTAAATAACTGAGAGGGTCTTCAGGACCGATCGATCGCCCTTCAGGTCCGATCGATCGGACTGAAATGAGATGAACTGTAATTAAGAGAGTTGTGGGACTATTTTTCCAGATTCATTCCAAGCCCATACTCAAGTCCAATTCAGCTCTATCCCTTATCTTCTTGATTGAAGACATTGAACCTGTATTGATGCATTTAAACCCATGAAAGATTGGGGTAAATTGTGAGGGGCTGTAGTGTGGAAGTATCGTTTGGAGCCCCAATGTTATTCAAGGATGGGTAAGGTATTGTATGAAGTCCGAAGGAAGGAGGAAACCTCATCAGGGGGATTCCATGAGATTGTATAGATTGACCAATGTGGATAAGGGCCCGGAATGTCCCTAACTCTTAAAGAGTACCAAAATTTCATATAACTGACATACGGGACCCTATTCACACTGATTCAATTCTAGAAACTCCATTATTAGCCTATAAAGAGGGGAAAACTATTTGTATTCGATTTTCAACTAAACTCCTATTTGGGATTTCAAATCAACTTGATATGACTAGACTGTTCCAAGAATACTAGAAGTGATGTGTTTAGCTTTTGCTAACTTGTATATGGCAACTCGAGGAGAATGTGTATTTTGTGCATTTTGGCACCCCGTTTCTTACCGTGCATATGATTTGATTTATCGTATTTGACCTAAGAGTCGGCACCACTGAGCTTGGACGACCTCGTCGGTTTGATCCACCGACTTGGGGTTCCTTCCCCTCCTGATAGTCAGCTGCAGTCTGGAATTTGCATAGTTTACCCGGTTCGCTACCGTGGTCCTGTATAGTATATATATTATAGTATTTATCGTTGTTCCTCCTCACCTCGTGTGACTGAGGTCAATGATCCCGTTTATCGTTGTTCCTCCTCACCTCGTGTGACTGAGGCCAATGATCCTGTTAGGGTATGTGCTCTCTTCACTTCGGTGAAGGGAGGATCTAGCTTGTGGGGTTGCCATCTTGACAGTTTCCAAATCCTTGTTACCTCACATGATTTATTGCATATGTACTTCTTTGGAAATAATACATTGTCTTTTACAAAGTTCAGTGTTTATCCATAAGTTTTCTTAACTCTTGCATATCATCATTGTTTTATTATTGTTATATCTTTTCACCCACCTGCCAGACCGTCGTGTCTGATCCAATTATTTTGGTACTCAGGTCCCGAGCTTATTGCCGTTGAGGAGGAGCCAGAGGAGGCGGTCGGTGAACATCAACGAGTGATTGAGTGGCAAGCCGATGATGTCATGTAGACATTCGGCCTTGCCTTGAGAACGATACACTTTGGGAACTTGATATCTTTGTTTTAGATTTCATTTGGTTGTACGGTCTCTGTTGACCATTATTTTGGGGGCTTTAATTAACTGATATTTTGTAATTACACTTAACTTTACTTTTGGGGAAAACATGCTTGACCATTGCTCATCCTGATATCTTATTATGTTAACCATAAATCAGTCTTGTTTATGGATTTGAATGGTATTAATATGGTTTACTACACGCTTCCGCAATTATGAGAATGTGTTTGATATGGTTATATGTGAGATGATGTGTAAAGATAATCCTCACCGCGGAACCCTGTGGGAAATCACGTGCACGGATAAATATTCTTTTAATTCCGTGTGCGTTTTAGCCAAAGAGATGCACGTGGCGCGGCATCAACCCACCGTCCCGACCTCCCGGACTCGGATCCTTTCCTCTTTCGGTCCGGGGTCGCGACAGGACTGGTATCAGAGCGGGGCATGTTTCAGGCAATTAAAAGAAACTAGAAATCTTAAGTACGTGGCGAGGATCCGTTAGATAGAATCGTGTGAGCAATGTGTGACCACCCTGTACTTGATTTATATGTGCTAACAATTTGTTTTGCAGCGTTATGCCACCTCGCAAAAGAACAGCAAACAGTAATCACATTGCCAGTAACAGCGAGAGTGCAGGGCTTAGTACAGAGGAACTTCAGGACAACAACATGCAGAACCAATTCCAACAGATGATGCAGGCTATGATAGACCAACAACGCCAGGCCAATGAGAATCAGGCTAGGCTCCAAGCACAAGCATATGAGACACAGACCAGATTGCAAGAACAGATGCTTAAGAAAGACGAGGATCATGCTAGGGAGATAGCTCAAATGCAGGCATAGTTGTTGGGGATATTGGAGAGGAGACCGGAACCAATCCCAGTTGCACCACCTGGTCCGGTAAACATTAGAGGGAATGATCCTAATGTGTTGTATGAGCGGTTCAGAAAGAGAGGACCGAAAGAATTTTTGGGGACTGAGGACCCAATGGCAGCAGATGATTGGCTTGAGCACACCGAAAATATATTTGAGATCTTCATATGTACCGGTGTAGAACGTGTACAATTGGCAGCCTCTATGTTTGTGGGTTTAGCGGATATTTGGTGGAAGACCGTCAAGGCAGAATACAGGACAGTGGCTGATGCAGAAGCTTGGGCTAGCTTCAAGAGACAGTTTGGAGAGAAATATGTACCTACACATGTCAAGAGGCAGAAGGCAGTAGAATTTCAGCAACTTGTACAAGGGAACATGACAGTCCTCGAATACCTTACCAAATTTGAGAGGTTGTCAAGGTATGCACCGGAGTTAGTAGACACAGAGGAGAAGAAGATAACCAAGTTCCTTGAGGGACTTCACCCGATTATTGAGAGGGATGCTACCGGGGTTGTACCACCCGTTACCTTTGAAGAAGCTGTCAAGAGAGCATACAAATTTGAGAACTTTCACAACAAGATCATCAAGAACCAAGGAAAGGGTCAAGTCCAACAGCAGAACAATCAATAGAGAAACAATCAAAACAAGAGGCCAAGACAAGAGCAGAATGCACAGAATCAAGGAGCTTGTATCCATTGTGGAAAATATCATGGGAATGCCCGGTGTCGTACTATCACGGGGGCATGTTTTAGATGTGGTTCGATGGACCATCAGATGAGGGAATGCCCAAGACAGAATAGACAACAACAAGGAGTACAGCGTCAGGCACCACCTCAGAATGCATTGGTAGTTCAGAATCAAGCAAGGCCACTACAACAACAGGCACCTCAGAAACAGTTTAGGCCACCGCAACAACAGCAACAACAGGCCCGTCAGCAAGGGCAGAATCAGAATCAAAATCAGCGTCCTCAGAACCAAAATAGGAATGCACCACAAGGCAGGCAACAGCAAGGGCAGAACATGCCACCACAAAGGGCACAACTCTATGCTGTCAATAGAGCTGATGCAGAGGCTGAAGGAAATGTAGTGGAAGGTACACTTCTCGTCTGTGGTTTTGATGCTAAGGTTTTGTTTGACCCTGGCTCTACTCACTCATTCCTATCTCCAAAATTTGCTATGTTGATTGATATGCATGCTAGAGAGTTGAGTTTCATTCTGACTGTGACTACCCCTTTAGGTAAGGAAGTTGTTTGTAGAACTTTTTACCCTAGTTGTCCAGTCATGATAGGAGAAGTAGTGTTACCGGCAGATCTCATTTTGTTGGAGATGCAGGATTTTGATGTCATCCTAGGGATGGATTGGTTAGCAGGATACCATGCTACTATGGATTGTTTCCATAAGACCTTAACTTTTAAGTTAGAGGAGACCCAAGCAGGGGTGTTGTTTCAGGGAGAGAGGAGTAATTCTGGTGCAGGGTTTATTTCAGCGTTGAAGGCTGATAGACTTCTAAAAAGTGGTTGTGAGGGTTATATGGCGTTTATCACGGAGGATAAACGATCCCAAGGGGTGGAGGAGATCCCAATCGTTTGTGAATTTCCGGATGTTTTCCCGGAAGAGATACTAGGATTGCCACCCATTAGAGAGATAGACTTCACTATTGAGTTGTTACTGGGGACCGCTCCGATATCTATCGCACCTTACAGAATGGCCCCGGCAGAATTGGGAGAGTTGAAGAGGCAATTGCAAGAACTTTTGGACAAAGGTTTTGTGAGACCTAGTGTGTCACCGTGGGGAGCACCAGTTTTGTTTGTAAAGAAGAAGGATGGTTCCATGAGAATGTGTATTGACTATAGAAGATTGAACCAAGTGACCATCAAAAACAAATATCCATTGCCAAGGATAGATGAATTGTTTGATCAGTTGCAAGGAGCTGCTTACTTTTCGAAGATTGATTTGAGGTCAGGCTACCATCAGTTGAGAGTTAGAGATTCGGATGTGTCAAAAACAGCCTTTCGGACAAGATATGGACACTATGAATTTCTGGTGATGCCATTTGGTTTGACTAATGCACCGGCAGTTTTCATGGCATTGATGAACAAAATATTCGCGGAGTATTTGGATCGGTTTACAGTGGTGTTTATTGATGATATTTTAGTGTATTCCAAGACCGAAGAAGAGCACGAAGAACATTTGAGGATAGCACTCCAGCCTTTGAGGGATAATCAGTTGTTTGCGAAATTTAGTAAGTGTGAATTTTGGTTGGACCAAGTCACATTTTTGGGTCATATCATCTCCAAAGAAGGATTATCAGTGGACCCGTCCAAGATTGAGGCAGTCATGAATTGGGATAGACCGAAGAATGCATCAGAAATCAGGAGTTTTCTTGGATTGGCAGGGTATTATAGGAGGTTTGTGCAAGGATTTTCGTCGATTGCGTCACCCTTGACGAAGTTGACAAGGAAGAATGCACCATATGTTTGGACAGACAAGTGTGAGGCTAGTTTCCAAGAGCTGAAGAAGAGATTGACTACAGCTCCAGTCCTTACTTTGCCATCTGGGAGCGGCGGTTTTACCATTTTTACCGATGCTTCCAATGTTGGACTTGGATGCGTGTTAATGCAAGATGGGAAGGTAGTTGCATATGGGTCACGGCAGTTGAAGGATCATGAAAAGAACTATGCAACACATGATCTCGAGTTGGCCGCAGTTGTTTTAGCTTTGAAGATGTGGAGACACTACCTCTATGGAGAGAAGTTTGAGGTTCACTCCGATCACCGTAGCCTACAGTACTTGTTTTCTCAGAAGGAGTTGAACATGAGGCAGAGGAGATGGATGGAATATATCAAGGATTACGATTTTCCAATCAAGTATCACCCGGGGAAAGCGAATGTAGTTGCAGATGCCTTGAGCAGAAAGTCAGTGAGCATGGCAAGTCTTCGGGGGACTTATGTGGTACAACAGTTAGAAGAGTTGGGAGTAGAATTTCATCCACTAAGAGAGGGTGTCATGTTAGCAAACATGTCAGTGTCAGAGCCTTCATTCATTCAGAAGATCAAAGAGAATCAGTTACAAGACCCAGAGTTGGCTAAGATTTCAGAACATATAGCAGATCGCCCGGATTTTCGTGTTGTAGATGGAGTTTTGTATTACCGAGGCCGTCTGTGTGTGCCTAACTTGGAGGACTTGAGGAATAATATCATGTCTGAGGCCCATGATACCAAGTATTCCATACACCCGGGCAGTACGAAGATGTACCAGAATTTGAAGGGCAGATTTTGGTGGAATAACATGAAGAGAGAGATAGCAGCTTTCGTCTCTCGTTGTATGACGTGTCAATTGATTAAGGCAGAACATCAGAAGCCTCCAGGGTTACTACGACCATTAGAGATTCCGGAATGGAAATGGGAGCACATTACCATGGACTTCATATCGGGTTTACCGAAGACTAGTAAGGGCAATGATGCTATTTGGGTCATAGTGGACCGTCTCACCAAGTCAGCTCATTTCCTACCGATGAAGACTGGGAAGAAAATGCATATGTTACCTTTGGCACAGTTGTTTGTCACAGAAATTGTCAGTCGTCATGGACAGCCAGTTTCCATCACATCCGATAGAGACAGTAGATTTGTCTCAAGATTTTGGAAGACATTGCATGAGTCTATGGGTACGAAGTTACAGTTCAGCACAGCCTATCACCCACAGACCGATGGCCAGTCAGAAAGGACAATTCAGACACTTGAGGATATGCTTCGAGCTTGTGTGCTAGATTTCAAGACTCAATGGGATGTAGCCTTACCGTTGTGTGAGTTCGCTTACAACAACAGTTTCCACTCGAGTATCGGTATGGCACCTTTTGAGGCCTTGTATGGTAGAAGGTGTAGGACACCTGTTTGTTGGGAAGAAGTTGGTACTCGCAGTTTCCATGGACCGACCATTGTTAGTGAGACAAGTGACAAGGTCAAGTTGATCCAAGAACGTCTGAAAGTGGCTCAGAGTAGACAGAAGAGTTATGCAGACTCTCACAGAAGGGATTTACAGTTCAAAGAAGGAGATAAGGTTTTCTTGAAAGTGTCACCTACTCGTGGAACTTTGAGGTTTGGACAGAAGGGCAAATTGTCTAGGAGATACATTGGACCGTACGACATTGTGAGTAGGATTGGTGATGTGGCTTACAGGTTAGCCTTACCACCCGAACTTTCTGGCGTACACAATGTTTTCCATGTGTCTATGTTGAAGAAGTACGTTCCCGACAGACTACACATACTCCGTTATGAGCCATTAGAAATCCGAGAAGATGCGACCTATGTTGAGAAGCCTAAGCAGATCATTGACACCAAGGAACAAGAATTGAGGACTCGGACTATTCAGTGGGTCAAGGTACTTTGGGAGAATCATGGACCGGAAGAAGCAACTTGGGAATTACGGGATCAAGTTCAGAAGAAGTACCCACATCTTCTACCGGAGGTGAGTTTTAATTTTCATTTGGAGGACCAAATGTCCTAAGGGGTGGAGGATGTAAGACCCCGACCCGAGAGACCTCGTTTAGAGTTGATTAAGTTGTGTTTTAGTTTTAAGTGTGTTAGTGGTTCTGGATTAGTTGGAGATTAGAATAGCTTTTATAATAGCTTTGGGGAATTTGGAGAGCCTTTTGATGTGTGGGACCCTTTGGGGGTTCTTATTACGAATTGTGTGAGATTGGGGGTTTACCGGTGATTTTCCAAGAATCGTGTTTTTAAAACCATTGGATTTATCTTGTTAATCCCTACAACTTTCATGTGGACATCGTTTTCATTTGAAGACTTTAAACCCGATTTTTCACTAATTGAGGGCAAAATGGTCTTTTTACCCAAAATCTGGACACCGATTTCAATGTCACCAAAATGTGCAAAATATATACTTTTTGGAAACTAGAAATTTTGCCGAACAACTTTGTCTTCTTCGTCGAATTCGTTTGAAGCTCCGAAGACCATGTTTTGAGCCCGAGAAGTTCTTTAAGTTGTGGGCCCCATCCTCACTTACTATATATAGAAAGTTTCTTCTTCTTTTTCCCATTTCTGACAAAAACCCTAGAGGAGAAGAGAAATCCCAGCCCTAAGGGTTTTTCCTTACCTTTTCTTGCTTCTTCATCTTCAATCCCACACTAAACTAGTGCTAATGGAAAATTAGTTGCTATAATCTTCTTCCTCATCTCAAGGCCTTCGTCTTGACACCATTTTTGAAGAAAACCGCCCACTCCAAAACTTACTTTGGACAACACCTTGCTTTTTGAAGAACTTCCTTGTAAGTGATCTTCCTAAAGTTTTATAATCTTGTTTGTTAGGCCCTAGGGTAGCTATATTTCAATTATTGGAAGATTCCGTTTTGTTTTAATTGGATTTTGTTAATCTAGGGTTTGGATTTGGGGGTTTTGTGTATAGGTGTTTGATTGAGGCTAAGAGGTGATTAGAGCTCAATTGATTTGCATTTGGACCCAAGGCAAGTGGATGAAATGATTCTCATGTGTTTTATCATGTTTTATGCAAAGTCTTGATTTGTCTTCATTAATGGTTTTAATGATTTATCATGTTTGATGGTTTAGTCTTATTGATTTTAAATGATGATTTGATGAGATAATGAGATCAAGGAATAGCCCAATTGTTTGTGAAGATATGTATGGAAGAAGGGGAAAGAAAGGAAATGGATTGGAGTTGGACAAGAGAAGAATTCAACCAAAGGAGTTGAAATTCGCTACAGGACCGATCGATCGCCCATCAGGTCCGATCGATCGGACTGTAAATAACTGAGAGGGTTCTCAGGACCGATCGATCGCCCATCAGGTCCGATCGATCGGACTGTAAATAACTGAGAGGGTCTTCAGGACCGATCGATCGCCCTTCAGGTCCGATCGATCGGACTGAAATGAGATGAACTGTAATTAAGAGAGTTGTGGGAACTATTTTTCCAGATTCATTCCAAGCCCATACTCAAGTCCAATTCAGCTCTATCCCTTATCTTCTTGATTGAAGACATTGAACCTGTATTGATGCATTTAAACCCATGAAAGATTGGGGTAAATTGTGAGGGGCTGTAGTGTGGAAGTATCGTTTGGAGCCCCAATGTTATTCAAGGATGGGTAAGGTATTGTATGAAGTCCGAAGGAAGGAGGAAACCTCATCAGGGGGATTCCATGAGATTGTATAGATTGACCAATGTGGATAAGGACCCCGGAATGTCCCTAACTCTTAAAGAGTACCAAAATTTCATCATAACTGACATACGGGACCCTATTCACACTGATTCAATTCTAGAACTCCATTATTAGCCTATAAAGATGGGAAAACTATTTGTATTCGATTTTCAACTAAACTCCTATTTGGGATTTCAAATCAACTTGATATGACTAGACTGTTCCAAGAATACTAGAAGTGATGTGTTTAGCTTTTGCTAACTTGTATATGGCAACTCGAGGAGAATGTGTATTTTGTGCATTTTGGCACCCCCGTTTCTTACCGTGCATATGATTTGATTTATCGTATTTGACCTAAGAGTCGGCACCACTGAGCTTGGACGACCTCGTCGGTTTGATCCACCGACTTGGGGTTCCTTCCCCTCCTGATAGTCAGCTGCAGTCTGGAATTTGCATAGTTTACCCCGGTTCGCTACCGTGGTCCTGTATAGTATATATATATTATAGTATTTATCGTTGTTCCTCCTCACCTCGTGTGACTGAGGTCAATGATCCCGTTTATCGTTGTTCCTCCTCACCTCGTGTGACTGAGGTCAATGATCCTGTTAGGGTATGTGCTCTCTTCACTTCGGTGAAGGGAGGATCTAGCTTGTGGGGTTGCCATCTTGACAGTTTCCAAATCCTTGTTACCTCACATGATTTATTGCATATGTACTTCTTTGGAAATAATACATTGTCTTTTACAAAGTTCAGTGTTTATCCATAAGTTTTCTTAACTCTTGCATAGCATCATTGTTTATTATTGTTATATCTTTTCACCCACCTGCCAGACCGTCGTGTCTGATCCAATTATTTTGGTACTCAGGTCCCGAGCTTATTGCCATTGAGGAGGAGCCAGAGGAGGCGGTCGGTGAACCGCAACGAGTGATTGAGTGGCAAGCCGATGATGTCATGTAGACATTCGGCCTTGCCTTGAGAACGATACACTTTGGGAACTTGATATCTTTGTTTTAGATTTCATTTGGTTGTACGGTCTCTGTTGACCGTTATTTTGGGGGCTTTAATTAACTGATATTTTGTAATTACACTTAACTTTACTTTTGGGGAAAACATGCTTGATCATTGCTCATCCTGATATCTTATTATGTTAACCATAAATCAGTCTTGTTTATGGATTTGAATGGTATTAATATGGTTTACTACACGCTTCCGCAATTATGAGAATGTGTTTGATATGGTTATATGTGAGATGATGTGTAAAGATAATCCTCACCGCGGAACCCTGTGGGAAATCACGTGCACGGATAAATATTCTTTAATTCCGTGTGCGTTTTAGCCAAGAGATGCACGTGGCGCGGCATCAACCCACCGTCCCGACCTCCCGGACTCGATCCTTTCCCCTTTCGGTCCGGGGTCGCGACACTTATTGGCTTGGTGAGGCTATTTTTGCTGGAGGAGATGGAACGCACATCAGGCCGCATTGTATTTTTCAGGCTTGTCAGATGGCGTTTGGAGAGCAGCTTGCTTTGGTGCCAGCTCTTTACTCCTACTTGTGTACCGAACTGCAGGCTGCTGCTTTTTTGGTTCGGCTTGGGCTTCCCATGAATAGGGTATTTTCAGCCCATGTCTTTTATTCGTGGTATGTATACCACTGTCCTGGCTTCCATCGGCTGGGTGCTACTCAGGATGATGATCCTCTGATGATTCGACTGGCTAAGGGCAAAGCCGTGTCCGAATCACTTTTGTTTGCCCGCATGAGGATCCGACGGTTCAGGGACGTCGAGATGGGGCAGTCTTCAGTGAAGCTTTCTCCGGAGTTGCGGAAGAAGGCTTTTGATTTTGGTGCCTCCCGAGACTCTACCAGGGCGGGGTCGGGAAGGCATTATTCCTTGACAAATGCAGAGAGAGAGTGGCTTTTCAGCATACGTGTCGGCACGATGGTGTACCGCAGACATCTTTTCGTCGACATCCAGCCGTATGTACCCTCCCGCTTTGCTTTGCAGCTGGGCTTTTCTCAAGGCGTTGTTGGAGCGCCTTCAAGCATGGTGAAGCGCTTTGGAGGCTTACAGGACGGGAGAAATGCATGGGCTTTCTATAGTGCTGAAGACACTGCAGCCATGATTTCTTATCCTGTTTTGCTGACTTCCCGGACTGCCGGCTTTGCGAAGTGGTTCGCGGAGAGCTTTTTCGGCATATCGGGGGCTTTCCAAGAAGGAGCTTGATGTGAAGCTGGCATCTGGAAAGGGCCTTGGAAAGTCGGATGGCATCCGGCGAGAGGAAGTTTGGGCCTTCCTTTCTGGAGAGAAGCACAAGATAGGCTTTCTCGGTGACCAGGGGCGTCATCGGTTCTGAAGCTGTTCGAGAGATACCTGATGAGGCTTTGGAGCAGCTAGAACAGGAGGAAGCCGAACTTGGCGCTTGGATGCAAGCGGCACAGAGGCAAGCTTTCGTGGAGTCTACTGGCAAGAGCAGACCATCCAGTGAGGAGTCAAGTGGGAAAGCTGACTCTGACAGCGGGCAGGTTCCTCTAAGAAGCGAGCCCGCAGAGGTAAGAGGAGGAGGAGTCATCATCGCAGCCAGGGGCAGCATGAGGACTCTCCTAACTTGGAAGTTCCTCTTACTATCAATGAGGATGTGCCAATGGATGCTGACGAGCCTCCAGAGAAGAGAAGCCGAGAAGAAGAGACCGTCGGTGAAGGTATGATTCTTCCTTTTTCTCTTTCCATTTCTTTTCATGGGATTTTTTCCATGTTATGATTTGCTTCTTGTTTTCTGCTTTTCTCTTTTTTTTTTAGCAGAGGAAGACTTGGTGATGCCTGAGGTCCCAACCGATGACGTGGTGATGGATCCTGTTGAGGCACCTGAAGAAGAACCGAGGGGCTCTGGAGTAAATCCAGAATCTCCAATTGGTACGACTTCTTTTGCTCCCCCTCTTTTTTTTTGTTTGTGACTCGGTTTGCTAACACATTTTTTTTTGTCAGCTGACTTGCCACAGGATTCCGATGACTTTGAACCATCGATAGACGCAAATGTTGATGATGCTTCCGATGAGTTCATGGAGGAGGAAAGTGTTCCACCAGTCGTCGAAGAAGGTATTTTGTAGTTATAACTCTGATAATGATTTTCAAACAGGGTCATATTCATACCTTTTTGTGTTTCCTTTGCAGGTTTTGAAGTGGCAGAGGAGGACCCGTCGCTTCCAGAGCAAGAGGTGCCAGAGGTTGATCCAGAGGTAGAGATTCCTGGGACCAGCTCTGACAATATTGAGGAGATTCCTCGCGCTGAGATTCCTTCCCGAGCAGGAGTAGCTTCGGCTGGAAAGAGTTCTTTTGTTACTCTTTCAACAGATGATGATATGAGTAGCCGACCAACGGAGTTGGGCGAATCTTCAGCTGGGCCATCTCTTCTTTTTGCGAAGAAGGTGGTGGTGCGAGTTCTGAGCTCTTGGATTGAGACTCTCTTTTCTGGGCACTTGGAAGCCGGATTTGGCATGATCCAGCATGTGCAGGAGATTCTCAGTGATGCTGAAGAAGCTGGTACGGATGTCACAGGTGCCAGGGCGATCGTTGATAGGATCATTGCACTGGGTGACAAGTGGTTTGAGACCGTGAGTTTGGCTGATGACCAGTTCTTCAAGGAGATGTTCCTGGACCCTGCTGATAAGGCTAAGTCTGACCTGGATGAGGCTACAGAAAGCAAGAAGCAGGCAGTCCGAAAGAGGAACTTAGAAGAGCTAGCCATCATCAGGCTGACACATGACCTTAACATCCTTGACAGGGAGGTCGATGAGGCCAGGAAACGTCTTGAGCATTTGCAGGCACAAGTCGCTGCCAAGTGGACCGCCATAATAGAGGCTCGCGACAGGGAGAGTGCTCTGATTCACCAGGTTGCAGATGCCGAACGGGTTCTCAAAAGGAAGTCTGATGAGGAGGAACAATGGCAAACTGCTCGAGGTAAGCTTCCTGGTGTGAGAGAAGGGGTACAGCCCACTCCAGCATCTCATGGCAGGTTCCTGAAGAAGCGTGCCTTGGAATCCTTGACGGATGAGGCTAAAAGTTTGCTTGGGGAGCTGAACTCTTGGCTGGAGACCATTTTTGATTGAGCTCCTGTATATTATTATTATTATTTTTTTTTTTACAGAAACCATCCTTCTCTCTTTTCTTTTTTTTTTTTTGGTACCACTTGTATTTTTTGGTACTTTATTTTTTTGTAGTGCTTGTGAACACTTTCTCTCTCTTTTTTTGGTACCACATGTATTTTTTGGTACTATTTTTCTTCTTTTTTTTTGTTATCCCTACGCTCACTTGAATCTTTTTGTGATAAAAGTAATTGCTAAATGGGATGCTCTTCTTTTTTTTTTTGTTATCCCTACGCTCACTTGAATCTTTTTGTGATAAAAGTAATTGCTAAATGGGATTTGATCAAAAGGTTGTCATTTTGTGAAAATCTTTTGTCAAGTGATTGTTTTGGCGTGAAAGCCAGGTTTTTGTTTGTGGCATGGAAGCCAATTTTGGCATGAGAGCCAGCTTTTCTTGTGGCATTGATAGCCGAGTTTTTTTTGTTTGTGGCATCTATAGCCAATTTTGGTGGCATTGATAGCCGGTTTGTTTTGTGGCATTTATAGCCGTTTTTTTTTTTTGAAATCCAAGTTTTTTTTTTTGTTTGTGGCATTGATAGCCGGTTTTGTTTTGGTGGCATTGATAGCCGGTTTGTGGCATTTATAGCCTGTTTGTGGCATTTATAGCCTGTTTGTGGCATTTATAGCCTGTTTTTGATGGCATTTATAGCCGGTTTTGGTTTTCAAAAAATGCAAGTATCGACTAAAAGTCGCCTCCCTGCTGAATGTTCTTGCAAGTATCGATGGAATGTCGCATCCTTGCTCATTCGGTTGCGAGTATCGATGGAATGTCGCATCCTCGCGGATTTGGGTGCAAGTATCGATGGAATGTCGCATCCTTGCTTTTCAAAAATTTTGGTTTTGCAGGTACTGACTTGATGTCGTTTCCCCACGATTTTTGAATTTGTGGTTTTCCTCGAACCTTTGGGTCATAGATATCAACTGAAATGTTGCGTCTCCACAGTTTTTTTAGGTTTTTTCGAACCTTTGGGTTATGGATATCAACTAAAATGTTGCGTTTCCACGGTTTTGGATTTTGCAAGTATCGACGAAATGTCGCTTCCTTGCGATTTTGGAAGTGTCGAACGTGGTTCGCTTGCTTCCGATTTATGCGAGTATCGACTAAGTGTCGCTTCCTCGCGGTTTTTGAAAAACCAATTTTTTTTTTGTTTAAAGACACGAGGGTCATAAGTTTTGACCTAAAACCATTTTGGCGGTAAAAGGCAGGGTGGACTAGGGTGGGAATCCCTGAATCCGGATTTTGTTTCAAACCATGAATTTTGGGTTCAAGGGTTGAAAATTTTGGTCAAGTTAGGGAAAGATTCCTAAACTTGGATTTTTTTTTGAACAATGAAATGATGAAAGTAAGCATTGTTTTAGATTTCTAGAAATTTCAATATTTGACATGAAAATTCTAAAAAAAGGGTGGGTTTAACGAGCGTGTACCTAGAAACCGGTTTTGGCCGTACAGGCATTGCTCTTACCCAGTTGGGTAAGTCTTCAAGGGTAGTACCGCTTTAAGAACTTGCCGTTGATGGGCAGCATACATCTGTCACCTTCCATGTTTAGGAGTGCGTATGCGCCATTGGAGAAAACTTTGTCGATGACGTAGGGTCCCTCCCATTTTGGCTCAAATTTGCCTTTAGACTTGTGAGCGAAGACCATTGGTCTTTTTACCGCAAGAACCAAGTCACTCTTTTTGTAGGCGCGTTGCCTGACCTTTTTATCGAAAGATCCTCCCATACGTGCTTGGTAAAGTTCAATGCTTTGTTGAGCTTCGAGCCGTCTCTCATCGAGATTGTCCAGCTCATGGAGCCGCAATTTGACATTGCTTTCTTGAGTCATGTCATTTTGCAAGGATACCCTCAAGGAAGGAATTTGTACTTCCAAGGGCACGACAGCTTCGCATCCATAGACCAAGGAGAATGGTGTGCTATGGGTTGGTCCTCGAACGGTGGTTCGATAGGCCCACAAAGCTTCAGACATTTTGTCGCTCCAATCTCTTTTGTGACTAGAGACCATTTTTTTGAGGATTTTGCAGAGTGTCTTGTTGAAAGCTTCTGCTAACCCGTTTGCTGCCGGATTGTATGGAGTCGAAGGACAGCTTTGGATTTTGTATTTGTCACAGAACCTGTAGAATCGATGATCCCGGAACTGTGGTCCGTTATCATGGACGAATCTTTTGGGTATGCCGAAACGACAAATGATGTTGGTGCGTAGGAACTGAAGGACTGATGAGGTCTTCATTTCGTTAACGCAAATGCCTCTGACCACTTGGAGAAGTAGTCCGTAGCGGCGAAGATGAAGCGATGACCTTTGCTTGAAGGGGGAGAAATAGGACCTATGATGTCCATACCCCAGGCTTCGAAAGGCCATGAGATCGCTGTAGGATGCAGCCATTCTGGAGGCATGTGAATGTAATCTCCATGAACTTGGCATTGTTGGCAGCGCTTAGCAAATTGCATTGCATCAGCTACCATGGTAGGCCAGTAATATCCTAACCTTTTTATCTGATCATAGAGCTTAGGTCCAGCCTGATGAGCTCCGCAAAGACCAGCATGAACTTCTTTGAGTGTTTCTTCAGCCTCTTGTTGTGACAAGCAGCGTAGAAGTACTCCGTTGAAGGATTTCCTGTAAAGGATTTTTGAAGGAATATCCAAATGGAAGCTTGGGGTTCGCCTTTGGATGCTTACCCGTTCTTTTGGATCTTCAGGTAGGATTCCGAACATAATGTAATCAATGAACGGGTCCCTCCAGTCGCCAATTGAAGTTTGAAGGATTGAAATCCGACTTCCGACCACTTGGTGGCATTCAGCAACTGCTTGGTGTGTGTTAAGAGGAGGAAGGATTCTCCTTTCGCACACTGTGATTTGCATGTTTTCCCCTTCCTGGATTGCCATGGATGCGGCAAGTCCGGCTAGGGCATCTGCACGTATGTTTTCACCTCTACGAATGTGGGTGATGTGACAGATGTCAAACTTTTGCAGAAGTGATTGTGCCTTGTTGTAGTAGGGCAACAAATCTGGCTTCCTGACTTCAGATTTCTGATTCATCTGGTTGACGATCAGTTGAGAGTCTCCAAAGACTTCCAGCATGGTGATACCGGATTCGATGGCGAGTTCCAATCCTAAGATCAGAGCTTGATATTCAGCTGCATTGTTTGTGCATGGTTCCAGTAGCGAGAAAGCGTGTGAAATCATGTATTTGTCGGGGCTAACAAAGAGGATGCCAACTCCCGAGATCAGCTGTCTTTTTTTTCATTTGTCCTGGTTGCACCGTCAATGTACATGTCCCAGGAGGCACTTTGTGAGAAAGTCTCCACATTGTAGACTGGTTCGTCTGGGAGATCATCTCTGAGTGGAGAATCTTTAGGCAATGGATGCTCTGCGAGGAAGTCCGCTAGAGCTTGCCCTTTGATTGCTTTTTGTGGTACATACCTAATATCAAATTGTGACAGAAGGATGGACCATTTTGCCAGTCGAGCATTGAGAGAACCTGCCTTTGTGACAAGGACCTTCAAGAGGTTGACCCTCGAGACCAGGTAGACTGTGTTGGAAAGCAAGTAGTGACGCAGCTTTTGTACGGCGAACATCACTGCAAGACATTCTTTTTCGACTGGAGAGTAGCGATGCTCTGCACCTACTAGCATGCGGCTGAGGTAATATAGAGCAGCTTCTTTTCTCTGATCATTTTCTTGCGCAAGCAGAGCTCCCAAAGAGTGATCAAGGGCTCTTGTGTACAAGATGAATGGTTTTCCAGTGGTAGGAGCAGCTAACACTGGAGGTTTTGTCAGGTATGACTTGATGTCTTGGAAAGCAGCTTCACAGTCAGCATCCCAGACAAAGTTTATACCTTTTTTCATCAACCGGGAGAATGGACGTCATTTCCCCGAAAGATTGGAGATGAACCGTCTGATGTAGGCCAATCTCCCTTGAAGCCCTTTGAGTTCTCTCAAGGTTCTTGGAGAGGGCATTTCTAGAATGGCTTTGACTTTTATGGGGTCAAGCTCTATTCCAGCTTTCCGAACTAAGAATCCGAGGAACTTACCCGACGAGACGCCGAAGAAGCATTTCAATGGATTCATTCGCAGTTTGTGTTTGCGAAGCCGGAGGAAGACTTCTCGAAGGTCTTCGAGATGATCTTCTTTTCTTTTGCTTTTGACGGCGAGGTCATCAACGTAACATTCAACCGTCTTGTGCTGCATATCTTGGAATATTTTCATCATAGCTGTAAGATCCCGGTCCCACTATTAATATATTTAATATATATTTTTAATTAGATATTATTATTATTATTATTTTAATGGAATGTATTTTAGTTATTTAAGTGGTTAGGATTAAGTGGGGCACACGTTAGATCAGATGCGTAGATTGGTGAGTTGGGTTAATGGGTAGATGTCTTGACCCGCAGTTTGACCCGACCCAATGACTTAAGCCCAATACTTAACCTAATCCCTTCTTTTAAATAACCGCACGTCCTTATCTCTCCCCACTAATCTCTGCAACTTTTCCCATTCCCTGTTCGTCTTCTTCCTCTTCCAACTTCCCAAACCTCTGCAACCTTAAGATCCAGCCATTAGAATCAAGATCTGAAGATACCATCATTCTTAGTTCGACTTTCTTATCTCAGGTAATACTATCCTCAAACCATTAGGAATAGATCTGTACTATTAGGTTATTTTCTTATTCTTTCCAATGTTAGGTTTTGGGTAGGAATACCATAGATCTGTTCATATGAACATTTCTATCCCATCTTTTATGACAGATCGGTGTTAGGATTGTGATCGAGCGCCGCGGTAATCTCGATTTGGGTTTTGGTTAGGAAACCTACTGCACATTTCTTCAACTTCGGATCTAAGGCAAGTACATTATTATAATTTGTTATTGAATGCGTTAATTGATCTTTGATTCCTATCTAATGCATATAGGTTTGTCTAATTGCCCTTTTCTAAATGATAATGTTAGATTAGGATTTTATGAATGGATATGTGGATTCCATTCTCTTTCTAATGTTATGATTCGTGTGAATTTGAATGGGATGCACTCTCTTTAGGAAAAGAGAGGAAAATGGATAAATAGGGAAAAAAACCCCAATTTCTGTGACTGTACGAACTCGGACAACATTCTGAACGTCAAACGTTCGAACGTTGCTTTGGAACGTTCGAACGAGTGAGTTCAGAATCGTCTGAGCCAAAATGACAGAGACGTCGAACGTTCCCTTCGTGCGTTCGAACGTTCGAGTCTGCTCGCCCCTAAGCCAAAAACCCGAGACCCTGAACGTTCGAACGTTGGTCTCGTACGTTCGAACGTTCAGTGTACTTAGGCAATTTGTGTTTATTTTTCATTGTTTTGGCTCTGATTATTTTGGGGATTTATGATATCGTGTATGGGACTTTATATGGATCTAATAACCTTAAATTATCTACCTGGACTTGACATAAGAACCGTCTTTGGGCATACGGTATCTTATGGACGTAGGATTCAATTACCTGTTATGATTTTAATGAACTCTAGCGAGAAAGGGTCAATACATCTCTATTGGAAATCCTTCATTGGATCTATGCACCATGAATTTCGAGAGATGTAACGTCCTTAACTTACTAGCGTTATTATTGTGTGTTAACGGGTATATGAGTATACGTTTAACCTTAGGATCGATTTATAATATGTCTTAACCTTTGTATTTGCATGCATATATTGGTTTAGGTTATGTATTCCTTTAGATGCATACCCTACTTTGTATTATGGATTATGAGGTGGCTTGGCAAATTAGATATATGTGATTTGACTATGATATGGATTGGCCGGCCCTTCATTTGGACTTAGGATTCTTGTGTCGGAGCATTATTATTCGGGTCTATTATGCATATATGTTTCCTTTTATGTGGGTCATTTGTGAACGACTGCAGATCGTATGTGGACGGTTGATCACCGATGTGTCCGGATCACTTATAATCCGCTTTGTATGTGAACAGGTTATCCTGTTATGTGTTTATAGATCGGTTTATGACCACTGACATTGTGGACGGGCTTTCCCGATTATGTAGGACTGACCACCCAAAACGGGGACACTTGTCTCCGTGTGAATTATATATTGCTCCATTTGGTGTCTTTCAGATTTATGTCATACGTTCTTTCTTGTACTTATCTTTATCATTGTCTCTTATAATTTCAATTGTTTTTACTCATTTTGATATCGTATCTTAATTTCGAATTATGATCATGTTCTTGCTATTTACGTTACTACATTTGGTGCATAGGTACCGAACCCTACTTTACCGAGGAGACGGAGGAGGATCAAACATTTCAAACGTTTGAGCCAACTGACGAACCCGAGTGGGATGCTGGAGACGGTTTTGGAGCCGTCTGAGTCTGCATTAGAGAGGACGTCACCTTAGAAATTCTTTAGATAAACTTTCTATAAATGATAAACTTTCCGTAGTAATTGTTTAATTTATTCTGCAACTTAAATTATGAATGCTTATTGATTTTCATGTTGGATCTTAATTACGATCATTGAATACCAATTGAATGAAGCTTCCGTTGCATTTAATGGAATTTTATTTGGACTCACCACGGTTTGTGATGTGATGTGGGTCCACTTTTGGAAGCTTGTGTTGTATTAAACACAGGAATTGAATTTGTTTTAATTTTTCACGTTTTCCCCAATTATTATTTTGCGGACGTGACAATAGCCCTCTGATATGTGGCACCAGCATTCTTCAAACCGAATGGAATGACAGTGTAACAATACACGCCAAATGGGGTTCGAAAGGATGTATGTTTTTCATCCTCAGGATGCATCTTTATCTGATTGTAGCCAGAGAAACCATCCATGAATGTCATTCGCTCGAATCCACAGGTATTATCAATCATTACCTCTGGTATGGGGAGCAGAAATTCATCTTTTGGGCATGCGCCATTCAGGTCTCTATAGTCAATACAGACCCTGATCTGCCCATTTTTCTTTGTCACGGGGACAATGTTGGCCAACCATTCAGGATGTTGTTCCTCACGGATGAAGCCGACGCTTTTGAGTTTTTGAACTTCTTGTTCAATTTTATCCATCACATCTGGACGGAATCTTCTTTGGCCTTGCTTGACAGGCTTGATGTCTTCTTGAAGATTGAGTTTGTGAACTGCTATTTTGGGGTCTAAGCCTGGCATTTCAGCATAAGACCATGCAAAGCAATCAACGAACTCACGAAGAAAAGCGATATACTCGGGTAACTCATCATCCTTTATATTCTTGCTTATGAATACAGGACGTGGGTTATCTGGTGTTCCCAAGTCTATCTTTTGAACAGGATCTTCTGTTGGAAGGTTCGAAGGTGGTTCCTCCACAATATTTTCGGAGGCTTCCAGCTCAACGAAACCTTCTGGGGTTTCAAGGGCATTTCCAGACCAAGGTTTTGTTCCTTTCCACGGGTCTTCTTGATCGGTAATTTTCCCAAGGCTTGCTATGAGATGATCCCAATCGCCTGTTGAAACCGAGTCGAAGTAGGCTACTTCTTTTGGAGATGAGGGTTCTTCTGGGTCAGAAGTCCACACGTCTGTGCCATCGGACAACTCCTCTTCATTTTCGGAGAAATCGTGCCAATTGGATGAGCTTCCTGGATCTTTGTCAGGTGACTCATCAAAGAGATATCCAGGGAGATCGATGTCTTCATGGACTTGAGATGTTGAGGCTTGGTCAGTATATTGACTTTTAAGCCTTTGTGTCAACTGTCTCAAGGGAGTGTCAGGATCATACCCTAACCCGTGTGAAGACTTTTCTACATAGCCGTAGAGTCTCCAATCTTCCAGCTGGCTTTTGGTCAAGACGGGCCCTAATGGTGTGAGAATACCGTGTCCTTCTCCCAAACCGACTGGGTTTTGAGCGTCATAGCCCATTTTCTTCATAATAGCTTGTGCCACAGAACTGTATAAGGATAGTTGAGGCGTACCTTTATTTTGGAAAGGTTCAAGCATGGAGTTTGATGAAGAAGCATCCGATCTATGGAAGAAGATCGGCTTTTCCTTTGCTGAAGTTGCTGGAACAACGAAGGAAGCTGACGTAGGATCTTCTATGTCAGAGGTTGTCTCCATTGGAGTAAGAGCAGGCTGAACTTGCTGAGTGTCAGCTTGGCTTGACGATATGTCGTCTTCTGGCTCTGAATCCGAGTCCGTGTCTTGCATGATAGACACGAAAGAGACAACAAATTTTCCCCCAGGCTTTTGTTTTGCCTTCTTCACTTTAGTTGTGATGACCAAAGGCTTTGAAGATTTGAGGGAGATGATGAAGGGAGTTTGAATGCTCTCTTCAGATTTACCGGATGGTTTGTTTTCTTCCGGTGATTGTTGAGGAGCTTTGCCTTTATCTTTCTGGAGATTTTCGGCAAAGGATGCTGTATGCTTCTCCTCTTCTTCTTTTTCACCTTCATACATCTGTGAGTCTGCGAGGTGGATTTCTTTACCTTTGAAGGGTTTTCTGTCCGCAAAGACTCGATGTATCATGCCGTCGTCGCCAACAAACTTGATGCATTGATGTAGAGTTGAAGGGACAACACCATTCTCATGGATCCAAGGGCGCCCGAGAAGGATGTTGTAGCATGAAGGGGTCTTTATTGCATACACTGTGACCTCAGAGATAAGATCACCGATCTGCAACTTGAACCTGATTTTGCCGATAGGCCTTTGAGTACTCCCATCGTATCCAAAGATAGATACAGATGTGTGGCTCAGTTTGCTGGATGGGATGCCCAACTCTTCAAGAGCCGATGTGGAGATAAGGTTGAGTGCAGAACCTGGGTCGATCTGAACTCTATGCATAGGCATTTCCTTGATATACCCTGTGAAGTACAGGGGTCGGTTATGCCTGGTTTCGCCAAGTAGGAGGTCATCCTTTGTGAAGGCGATGGTTGCAATGGCTGCTTTTTTAACCGAGAGGCATTCAATGCATGATCCCTCAGTTTTCTTCTTTTCTCCCTTTGAGGAGGCTTCTGAGTTTTTGACCCGGTAATCCAATTCAATTTGGAGGACTTGCGGGGCATGTTTGTCGACATCCTCATTCAGCTTTTGTAATTCCGAAATGAGATTATCACGAGTGTGCGGAGACATTCGCAACAAATCTAGGATGTGCAGACGTGCAGGTATGTGCTTGAAGTGTTCAATCAAGTCATACTTGAAAGCCTCCTTAGGGCCTGCATGTTCATCATTGTTCCCACTAGGGGCGCTTACAACATCTTTTCCCGAAGGATTTACATATGTAAAGGAAGATTGGTTGTAATTTTTGTGGTAGTCCCGGCCAGAGCGGGTGCCTCTACCAACTTCGAGAGCTTCTTGAGAAGGGTCTTCGTTTGGAAGATTGTCTTCAGGATCAAGAGACTGTCGTTTTTCATTTGCTGAGGATGTATCAGCAGCAGAGTTACCATCCTCAGTGATTGTGTTGCATGGAGCATTTTCCGGGAACAAGTCCTGAACAGCATCCAGCAATCTTTCTTCTTCGTTGACTAATTCATCGTCCCAAGCATCAATGGCTGGGAATTCTTCAGTCAGGAAGGGTGTGAACTTTGAAGTCACAGTCTCAGGAGAAGAAACCTGAGAGGGTGTCATCTCAGTGAAAGTCACATGAGACGAGGTGGCTCCAGAAGATATATTGCTAGGCGTCGCCGGAGTGTAAGTGATCTCATCAGACGATGCTTCGGAAGAGCTATAATCCCGAATTATCACATTACAGGAAGCTCTAACGGGAGACGTTGCCTGATCGGAGTCAGACTCATCCTCGGATGTAAGAGGATCGTCTATCCAGCAATTTTCTCCATTTTCAGGAGTTAATGGAGGATGTACCTGGTGGTCTTTAGGGACTTCAGGCTCTGGGTTGCAAGGAGGCTCGTTGACGCGGTCTTGCTCTTGCTCTAGAGCAAGTCGCTGCAAGATCCTTGCATATTCTTCAAGATCAGGCATGGGAGCCGGATCTTCTTCTTCATCAACTCTTTCTGACTCAAATTGGTTGATTTCCACTGGAGTAATGAGAGGTGCTGAGTCAGCAGCATTTTCTTGTACAGCCTCTTGGTCTTCTTCATCATCAGACCAGGATCCTTGTGGCTGTAGGGGGTTATACCAGATTACTGGCATAAGATGAGACTCAGGAACCCATTCTTCATTGGAGAGATATTCTCCTGTTTCAAGGGACTCCTCCCACTCATCTGTGTAGTTGGATTCGAATCCATCATCGGTGTCGCTGGACTCGTATCCATCAATGGAGAATCCAACTACCGAATCGCAAGAGTATGATGCCTCCTGCATGGCTTCTTTGAATTGAGGTGGCATGAAATCACTGAGAGTGAATTTCCTTACCCCCTTTGAAGTCTCTGGAAGGGATGTTTTTGTTACCTCCAGTGAAGCGGTAGAGGAAGCCTCTGCCTTTTCTTTGACCTCTAGTTTTGGCTGGGTCTTCTCTTGCCGTTTGAGCTTGTGGAGATGTTTCCTAGCCTGCCTTCGCTGTTGAGCTGTAGGCTTTGTTTTCACGACCTCCCAATTTTCATCTTCCAGGAGATCTGGATGTACCCATATCGGTTGTCCGTCTGGTGTCGGGTAAGGAACCAGTTGCTCGGACGCTTGGATTGAGTTTATCACCTTGAAGGAAGTAGTGATCTTCTTCTTCGGTGATCTTGATGTTTGTCCACATGTCACCATGTTGACGGAGGCAGACCCATAGTTTTTGTCAAAGGTGATGACTCCGTTTTTCCACATCTCATTTATTTTCTCTCTCACAACGAAGCATTGATTGAGAGGATGCGAGATCATCTGGTGGTATGGACAGTACCGAGGATCGTTGGTTTTGCCAACATCACCCGGTCTTTTTGGTTCAGGCAAGGTGAGCTTGCCGTTTGCCATAAGAGCCCCGAAGATTTCATCAACATCTTTATCAAACGGGTATTTCTTCTCTACTCGTTCTTTGAAGGCATCAGAGAGTTCAGGTTTCTTACCAACAGCTTTGTTTTCAGCTTTCTTTGGTGGCTGAGGAGCTGACTTGGTCTGCACATTGAGGACCTCTTTCTTCTTTGGTTTTGAGGTCGTAATGGCGGTTGGCTCTTTTCTTGATGATTTCTGACTGTTGAGGTCTTTAATCACCGTTTCAGCTTCCATGGAAGCTTCTAGGAGTTCTCCCAGGTTTTTTGATTTGTTGCCGATGATCATGGAGCGGATTCTGGCTCTCATGTTGTTTCGGCAGATGTCGACTAGCGACGCTTGTGGCAATACATCAGAGCATTTGTATGCCATTGCTTTCCACTTGTGAATGAAGTCATATGTTGATTCATTCTCCCCATGTTTTAGGCTGCACAGCTGAGCCATAGTAGCGGGGTGATCCTCACCTTTGAAGTGAGTCAGGAAGCGTGTCTCTAGCATGGCCCAGTTTTGGATTGAGTCCTCCGGCAGAGTGGAGTACCAATCGAAGGCCGTACCTTTTAGGGTACTTGCAAAGAGGCGGATCTTGAGTGCATCTTGATCCGCGATAGCTCCCGTCAGGATCTTGAAGTGGATGACGTGCTGTCTGGCTGATCCTTTCCCTGTATATGTTTGGAGAGTAGGATGCTTGAATTTGGTGGGGAACGGGACCGAGTCCATCCATAAGGGATATGGTGGCTTGATCCCATGCTCCTTGAGTATATCCTCTTCTTTTGCTTTGGCGAGGATACCGTCTACGTCCTTTTTGGTAAGGGCGCGTGGCTCATTTTCTTCTCTATTTACCTCGTCGTCTTGATGATTCGGAGGAGGTTCATTGTTCGCCTGATTTTGGAAGGCGAGGAGAAGGTTTTCCATCAGAGTTTCAATCCTCTGCTGGCCCTGTTCCAACTGCTAGATGCGGGTGATCGCATCTTCTGGAGGTGGATTGCGGGGTGGTGGCTCAGAATTTGTAGCCAAGACATTCATCCTTTGTGATTCGAACGAAGAAACTGTCCTGGTGACTGAGCTGGGGCTCATTCTTTTTGAAGAAGAGCTTGAGGAAGGATCACTCTGCTGTCCTTTGCTTGAAGGAGCAGGGGATTCTTCTGAATGTCTTCTTGTCCTTGAGACGCTGCGGGTCATCGGACGTCGGACATGGATTTTTATTGCTGATTTTTGGCGCCTTCTGGTTTTTTCCAACCATATGGACGGCAACAACTTGGTTGGGTCTTTCTTTTTCGACCCATTTGGGAGAGACTTGAAGTGTAGGAGGCTGGGTCCTTTGCTTCTCTAGTCTCTTTTGTCTATACGACGCGCGGCGGCGTATACGACGAGCAATTTGAGCTTCGGTCAGCTCTGACTGGGCTTTGACGATGAAGGATGTGCTCCCTCGGGCGCAGCAGCCGAGCCTGTCTTCTTTGTAGCTGGGCAAGGACAGGATGCGAACCCTATCCTTCGCCAGTTGCAGCGAAGCTTTGAATTTTTGAAGTTCGGCCCCTGTAGATATGAAGGGTCGAACTGCTGGTTTGTAGGCCTTAGCAGGTGCTTGTAGAGGCCTTGTGATGCATGACTTGATTTTGGGCTTGTAGGAACAAGCCGGCTCATGCTGGGATGACTTGGAAGTCAGGTTGGAGATGGGTCTCTCCTCTTTCATGTAGGCAAGAGGATAGAACTGGTTCTCCTTGAGTGGGGCCAGGAATGCTGGCTTAGTGGATGTCTGGGACCTTCTCTGTTTTGGTGAAGGTCTTGGGGACCAGGTCTTGGGGTAGACCTGGTTGTTTGCAGGTTGAGGCTTCGTGGGGCTGCCACGGGCTTCAGGCCTTCTGGTGCTCGCCTTTGGTGTCATGGTAGTGACACGTTGAGAGGCGAGTTTCTACTTCTTGGAGGGAGCAGTTTGTTCCTCGGGAAGTGGGAATGGTCCCAGCGTCCCAAAGACGATAGTCCGGGGAGTCGAGGTCGACCCGGAGTTCACAGAGTTGCCGAGGGAGTTGACACTTCGGCAGCTAATGGGGCGCTTGTAGGTGCGCGTGGTTTGCTTCTGTTGAAGCATGAGTTGGTGCTTGTTTTCGTCGAAAGTAATGGTTAGTGAAGCTGCCATTGTTAGTTTTTCGAAAATTTCTGAAACAAGACCACATCCATTAGTAATCACAAGAATATAATGATCATAAATGGGAAGTTCTATGATTTCGTCTTTTCAAATTGCTCGAGGTAGATGACCCAAGCAATATGAGGAAGGCAAAATGTCATGGAAGGTACAATTGTTCTGATGCCCGGAATGGGCATCCCAGTGACTGCTAGAAGCAATTGTGAACTTAAATTCGACTTATCGAGAAGCAGAGCTTGCTCGAGGTAAGAAGAATAAAAAGTTGGAGTTACAAATGTGCCGGTCGCAATACAGTAGACCCTGAAAGGGCGTACTAGTACCGCTAGACACAAATGTTTTGAGACCGCATCTATGAGATGAGATTCTCTGTTTTGAAAGGTCAAGATTGGATTCATCAAAGAGAGCAGATGGTATTCCAATCTGAACACGGGCTCAGCGATTTCCGCGAGCGCCAGTGCTCAGAAAGAAATGAACCATGATTTCTCGGATCTGAATCTAAAAATGACGAGTTTTTTTTTTAAAAGCCAATATCGGGTTCATCAAAGAGGGCAAAAGGCACTCTAATCTGAACACGGGCTCAGCGATTTCCGCGAGCGCCAGTGCTCAGAAAGGAGAAGACCAAGATTTCTCTAATCTAAACCCAAAATGACGGAAGTTTTTTTTTGAAGATTTTGAAGATTTTTTTTTTTTTTTAAATCTTTTTTTTTATTTTTTTTTTATTTTTTTTATTTTTAAGATTTTTTTTTGAAAAATTATTATTATTTTTTTTTATTTTTTATTTTTTATTTTAAAATTTTTTATTTTAAAAAATTTTATTTTAAAAAAAAAATTTATTTAAAAGACGAGAGAGTACACATAGGCCTCCTAACCCGGTCTTATGAAATCTTGATTGATAGAATTGCCCCCAGGTAAGGGTAGGATTACTTAATGAACCCGTTTGGAGGACCCTTGCCTAGAACAGTCAAGCTGTCTCCACACTCTGGACAAGGCTTTTCTTTGAATCAACCATGATCAAAGAACACAGTTGGTTTAACCTTAGTGGTCTATGTCTTTTTTTTTTTATATTTTTTTATTTTTATGAATTCATCGAAGAGAAACAATGGCCCAACCCCCGATCCGAACACGGTCTCGGCGATTTCCGCGAGCGCCAGTGCCCAGAAGGGAAAGGATCAAGGTTTCTCAATTTTGAATCCAAATTGAGAAATCTAAAAAAAAAAATTTTTTTACTTTTATATATATATATATATATTTTTTAGATTTTTAATGAACTCATCGAAGAGAAACAATGGCCCAACCCCCGATCCGAACACGGTCTCGGCGATTTCCGCGAGCGTCAGTGCCCAGAAGGGAAAGGATCAAGGTTTCTCAATTTTGAATCCAATTTGAGAAATCTAAAAAAAAAATTTTTTTTACTTTTATATATATATATATATTTTTAGATTTTTAATGAACTCATCGAAGAGAAACAATGGCCCAACCCCCGATCCGAACACGGTCTCAGCGATTTCCGCGAGCGCCAGTGCCCAGAAGGGAAAGGATCAAAGTTTCTCAATTTTGAATCCAAAAATGAAAAATCTGATTTTTTTTGTTGTTTTTTTTTTTGAAAAGAGAAAGAGTGGAAATAAATTCAAAGAATTAGAAATTTCCAAACAAAAAATCTCATCTCATTTTTTTTTTCAGAATTCAACATAGGCCACCAATTATAAAGTAGCCAAGGAATCGAGAAAAGAAATATAAGCATAGAGCAAAATATATGATATGCAAATATTTCATTTCTAGCATCGTGTTCTCAAATAAACGAGTCCCACCGGGTGATGCCAGCTTGATGGACCGCGCTCCCGGATGCCCCGGGTTCCTGCCGAGGTCGGCGGACGTGGGAGTCCGTTTGGTTCCGACCCTTTCGTAACCGGGGGGCAAAGGGGCGTGCATCAACATTTCTTTTTTTTGTGGGTGTGCCAGATTTTCTATTTTTACTTGGAATTGCAAGTGGTGATCCGGAGATCAACCTTCGCAAGTAAAAATGAAATCAACTTCTTTCAAGTTTTCCATTGCACATATATTTAAGAAAAGAGACATTTTTCTTAGTTTGCCGTGAAAGGCGATTTTTTTGGCATTTATAGCCGATTTTGGCGTTTATAGCCGATTTTTGGCGTTTATAGCCGATTTTGGCGTTTATAGCCGATTTACAATCCTTATCAATAATGAAAGACAAGAGTTGTCATTTTTGTCTCTTTCCAAAAAATACAAACTACAATGAAAAGCAAGAAAAGGAGGATCTAACTTATCAGGAGATTGTGGGGGACTCGTTTAGATTGACGGTCGCAAGCCATATGTGGGCTTCGCCATCATCCATGCAGATGAGAACAGAGGATGCTATTGATTCGCTTGGCTTGGCTATAACCTCGGGTTTTTAGAAGACAAAGACCAAAAGGAGGTCCTATATCCAATAAAAAGCCGAGTAGACGGGCTGAAAAGCCACATCTAAGCCATTGGAGGCAGGAGGAGAAGGCAAGGACCTTGGGGGGGGGGGGTACCCCCCAAGGGACTTTTGCCACCTTGTTGCGGTGGCCGGTGTAGAACTTCCGCAGAGTTTTCTCTCTTTTTCCTTTCTCTGGATTTCTGATTTTTCTATCTGCTGTTGATGATGTTGTGTCTGTGTCCTTTCTTCTTGGAGAGCCCTTCTATTTATAGGCTTTTAGGTAGCCTTTTAGGTGGGTTATGGGCTTTTATTGTCATTAAGCCGCATAATGGGAGGAGTTACAAAATTGAATTGTTTATTTTGTAACTCCTTTTTCTTGGCTTCTGATTGGCCGGAGGAGATTGAGGGCATTTAATCGCCCTTAATCGCCATGATGGGAGGAGTTTCATGGGTTAAATGCCATGAATTTCTTGACTTGTAACTCCCCAAGCATCAATAGCTGGGAATTCTTCAGTCAGGAAGGGTGTGAACTTTGAAGTAACAGTCTCAGGAGAAGAAACCTGAGGGGGTGTCATCTCAGTGAAAGTCACGTGAGACGAGGTGGCTTCAGAAGATACATTGCTAGGCGTCGCCGGAGTGTAAGTGCTCTAATCAGACGATGCTTCGGAAGAGCTATAATCCCGAATTATCACATTACAGGAAGCTCTGACGGGAGACGTTGCCTGATCGGAGTCAGACTCATCCTCGGATGTAAGAGGATCGTCTATCCAGCAATTTTCTCCATTTTCAGGAGTTAATGGAGGATGTACCTGGTGGTCTTCAGGGACTTCAGGCTCTGGGTTGCAAGGAGGCTCGTTGACGCGGTCTTGCTCTTGTTCTAGAGCGAGTCGCTGCAAGATCCTTGCATATTCTTCAAGATCAGGCATGGGAGCCGGATCTTCTTCTTCATCAACTCTTTCTGACTCAAATTGGTTGATTTCCACTGGAGCAATGAGAGGTGCTGAGTCAGCAGCATTTTCTTGTACAGCCTCTTGGTCTTCTTCATCATCAGACCAGGATCCTTGTGGCTGTAGGGGGTTATACCAGATTACTGGCATAAGATGAGACTCAGGAACCCATTCTTCATCGGAGAGATATTCTCCTGTTTCAAAGGACTCCTCCCACTCGTCTGTGTAGTTGGATTCAAATCCATCATCGGTGTCGCTGGACTCGTATCCATCAATGGAGAATCCAACTACCAAATTGCAAGAGTATGATGCCTCCTGCATGGCTTCTTTGAATTGAGGTGGCATGAAATCACTGAGAGTGAATTTTCTTACCCCCTTTGAAGTCTCTGGAAGGGATATTTTTGTTGCCTCCAGTGAAACGGTAGAGGAAGCCTCTGCCTTTTCTTTGACCTCTAGTTTTGGCTGGGTCTTCTCTTGCCGTTTGAGCTTGAGGAGATGCTTCCTAGCCTGCCTTCGCTGTTGAGCTGTAGGCTTTGTTTTCACGACCTCCCAATTTTCATCTTCCAGGAGATCGGGATGTACCCATATCAGTTGTCCGTCTGGTGTCGGGTAAGGAACCAGTTCCTCGGACGCTTGGATTGAGTTTATCACCTTGAAGGAAGTAGTGATCTTTTTCTTCGGTGATTTTGATGTTTATCCACATGTCACCATGTTGACGGAGGCAGGCCCATAGTTTTTGTCAAAGGTGATGACTCCGTTTTTCCACATCTCGTTTATTTTCTCCCTCACAACGAAGCATTGATTGAGAGGATGTGAGATCATCTGGTGGTATGGACAGTACCGAGGATCGTTGGTTTTGCCAACATCACCCGGTCTTTTTGGTTTAGGCAAGGTGAGCTTGCCGTTTGCCACAAGAGCCCCGAAGATTTCATCAACATCTTCATCAAACGGGTATTTCTTCTCTACTCGTTCTTTGAAGGCATCTGAGAGTTCAGGTCTCTTACCAGCAACTTTATTTTCAGCTTTCTTTGGTGGCCGGGGAGCTGACTTGGTCTGCACATTGAGGACCTCTTTTTTCTTTGGTTTAGAGGTTGCAATGGCGGTTGGCTCTTTTCTTAATGATTTCTGACTGTTGAGGTCTTTAATCATCGTTTCAGCTTCCATGGTCTAGGAGTTCACCCAGGTTTTTTGATTTGTTGCCGATGATCATGGAGCGGATTCTCGCTCTCATGTTGTTTCGGCAGATGTCGACTAGCAACGCTTGTGGCAATACATCAGAGCATTTGTATGCCATTGCTTTCCACTTGTGAATGAAGTCATATGTTGATTCATTCTCCCCCTGTTTTAGGTTGCACAGCTGAGCCATAGTAGCGGGGTGATCCTCACCTTTGAAGTGAGTCAGGAAGCGTGTCTCTAGCATGGCCCAGTTTTGGATTGAGTCTTCCGGCAGAGTGGAGTACCAATCGAAGGCCGTACCTTTTAGGGTACTTGCAAAGAGGCGGATCTTGAGTGCATCTTGATCCGCGATAGCTCCCGTCAGGATCTTGAAGTGGATGACGTGCTGTCTGGCTGATCTTTTCCCGTATATGTTTGGATTGTAGGATGCTTGAATTTTGTGGGGAACGGGACCGAGTCCTTCCATAAGGGATATGGTGGCTTGATCCCATGCTCCTTGAGTATATCCTCTTCTTTTGCTTTGGTGAGGATACTGTCTACGTCCTTTTTGGTAAGGGCACGTGACTCATTTTCTTCTCCATTTACCTTGTCGTTTTGATGATTCGGAGGAGGTTCATTATTCGCCTGATTTTGGAAGGCGAGGAGAAGGTTTTCCATCAGAGTTTCAATCCTATGCTGGCCCTGTTCCAACTGCTGGATGCGGGTGATCGCATCTTCTGGAGGTGGATTGCGGGGTGGTGGCTCAGAATTTGTAGCCAAGACATTCATCGTTCGTGATTCGAACGAAGAAACTGTCATGGTGACTGAGCTGGGGCTCATTCTTTTTGAAGAAGAGCTTGAGGAAGGATCCATCTAATGTCCTTTGCTTGAAGGAGCAGGGGATTCTTCTAAATGTCTTCTTGCCCTGGAGACGCTGCGGGTCATCGAACGTCGGACATGGATTTTTGTTGCGGATTTTTGGCGCCTTCTGGTTTTTCCAACCATATGGACGGCAGCAACTTGGTTGGGTCTTTCTTTTTCGACCCATTTGGGAGAGACTTGAAGTGTAGGAGGCTGGGTCCTTTGCTTCTCTAGTCTCTTTTGCCGGTATGACGTGCGGCGGCATATACGACGAGCAATTTGAGCTTCGGTCAGCTCTGGCTGGGCTTTGACGATGAAGGATGTGCTCCCTCTGGCCCAGCAGCCGAGCCTGTCTTCTTTGCAGCTGGGCAAGGACAGGATGCGAACCCTGTCCTTTGCCTGTTTCAGCGAAGCTTTGAATTTTTGGAGTTCGACCCCTGTAGAGATGAAGGGTCGAACTGCAGGTTTGTAGGCCTTAGCAAGTGCTTGCAGAGGCCTTGTGATGCATGATTTGATTTTGGGCTTGTAGGAACAAGCCGGCTCATGCTGGGATGACTTGGAAGTCAGGTTAGAGATGGGTCTCTCCTCTTTTATGTAAGCAAGAGGGTAGAACTGGTTCTCCTTGAGTGGGGCCAGGAATGCTGGCTTAGTGGATCTTTGGGACCTTCTTTGTTTTGGTGAAGATCTTGGGGACCAAGTCTTGGGATAGACCTGGTTGCTTGCAGGTCGAGGCTTCGTGGGGGTGCCACGGGCTTCAGGCCTTCTACTGCTCGCCTTTGGTGTCACGATAGTGACACGTTGAGAGGCGAGTTTCTGCTTCTTGGAGGGAGCAGTTTGTTCCTCGGGAAGTGGGAATGGTCCCAGCGTCCCAAAGACGATAGTCCGGGGAGTCGAGGTCGACCCGGAGTTCAGAGAGTTGTCGAGGGAGTTGACACTTCGGTAGCTGATGGGGCGCTTGTAGGTGCGCGCAGTTTGCTTCTGTTGAAGCATGATTTGGTGCTTGTTTTCATCAAAAGTAATGGTTAGTGAAGCTGCCATTGTTGGTTTTTGAAAAGTTTCTGAAACAAGACCACATCCATTAGTAATCACAAGAATATAATGATCATAAATGGGAAGTTCTATGGTTTCGTCTTTTCAAATTGCTCGAGGGAGATGACCCAAGCAATATGAGGAAGGAAAAAATGCCATAGAGGGTACAATTGTTCTGATCGCAGGTATGGTAAGCCCAGAATGAGCGTCCCAGTGACTGCTAGAAGCAATTGTGAACTTAAATTCGACTTATCGAGAAGCAAAGCTTGCTCGAGATAAGAAGAATATAAAGTTTGGAGTTACAGATGTGCCGGTCGCAATACTGTAAACCCTGAAAGGGCGTACTAGTACTGCTAGGCACAAATGTTTTGAGACCGCATCTATGAGATGAGATTCTCTGTTTTGAAAGGTCAAAATTGGATTCATCAAGGAGAGCAGATGGTATTCCAATCTGAACACGGGCTCAGCGATTTCCGCGAGCGCCAGTGCTCAGAAAGAAATGAAACATAATTTCTCGAATCTGAATCTAAAAATGAAGAGTTTTTTTTTTTGAAGATTTTGAAGATTTTTTTTAAATCTTCTTTTTATTTTTTATTTATTTATTTTTTTTTATTTTAAGATTTTTTTTTGAAATTTTTTTATTTTAAAATTTTTATTTTTTTAAAAAATTTTACTTTTTTTAAAAAAATTATTTAAAAGACGAGATAGTACACATAGGCCTCCTAACCCGATCTTATGAAATCTTGATTGATAGAATTGCCCCCAGGTAAGGGTAGGATTACTTAATGAACCCGTTTGGAGGACCTTTGCCTAGAACAGTCAAGCTGTCTCCACACACGGGACAAGGCTTTTCTTTGAATCAACCATGATCAAAGAACACAGTTGGTTTAACCTTAGTGGTCTATGTCTTTTTTTTGTCTTTTTATATATATATATATATATATTTTTTTTTTTTATTTTTAATGAACTCATCGAAGAGAAACGATGGCCCAAAACCTTAGTAGAACAGGCTCAACATTTCTGCAAGCGTGATGAACGATAGGAATGGATCAAGGTTTCTCAGTTTTGAATCCAAAATGAAAAATCTAATTTTATATATATATATATATATATTTTATTTTTAATGAACTCATCGAAGAGAAACGATGGCCCAAAACCTTAGTCGAACAGGCTCAACATTTCTGCAAGCGCGATGAACGATAGGAACGGATCAAGGTTTCTCAATTTTGAATCCAAAATGAGAAATCTAATTTTTTTTTTTTATATTTTTTTTAGATCTTTAATGAACTCATCGAAGAGAAACGATGGCCCAAAACCTTAGTCGAACAGGCTCAACATTTCTGCAAGCGCGATGAACGATAGGAACGGATCAAGGTTTCTCAATTTTGAATCCAAAATGAGAAATCTAATTTTTTGTTTTTTTTTTTTGAAAAGAGAAAGAGCGGAAATAAATTCAAAGAATTAGAAATTTCCAAAAAATCTCATCTCATTTTTTTTAGATGCAGAATCCAACATAGGCCACCAATTATAAAGTAGCGAAGGAATCGAGAAAAGAAATATAAGCATAGAGCAAAATATATGATATGCAAATATTTCATTTCTAGCATCATGTTCTCAAATAAACGAGTCCCACCGGGTGGGCCAGCTTGATGGACCGTGCTCCTGCTCGGTTCTACCGAGGTCGGCGGACGTGAGAGTCCGTTGGGTCCGACCCTTTCGTAACCGGGGGGCAGAGGCACGCATCAACATTTTTGTTCTGTGGGTGTGCCAGATTTTCTATTTTACTTGGAATTGCAAGTGGTGATCCGGAGATCAACCTTCGCAAGTAAAAAGGAAATCAACTTCTTTCAAGTTTTCCATTGCACATATATTTAAGAAAAGAGACATTTTTCTTGGTTTGCCGTGAAAGGCGATTTTTTGGCATTTATAGCCGATTTTGGCATTTATAGCCGGTTTTCTGGCGTTTATAGCCGATTTTGGCGATTATAGCCGATTTACAATCCTTATCAATAATGAAAGACAGGAGTTGTGATTTTTGTCTCTTTTGAAAAAATACAAACTACAATGAAAAGAAAGAAAAAGATGATCTAACTTCTCAGGAGATTGTGAGGGACCCGTTTAGATTGACGGTCGCAAGCCATATGTGGGCTTCGCCATCATCCATGCAGATGAGAACAGAGGATGCTATTGATTCGCTTGGCTTGGCTATAACCTCAGGTTTTTAGAGGACAAAGACCAAAAGGAGGTCCTGTTAGGAATTTTGTGTATTGCAATTTGATGGATGCATATCATTTTAATCATCATTTGATTTCTCACACTTGCATTATTTTAGAAAACATTGAAATCTTATTTTATCCATGCATTGTTTTTTAAATATGGTAAAACTCATGTTTTATGCATGAATTGGTTTTAATTTTGGATGCAATTGATTTTGTAAAAGGAATTTCAAAATTCAAGCTTAGCCTAAGTTTTAAAGTTTCAAATGATTTGTGGCTTTTTATGATTCATGATTTTAAAAATACTTAGATTGATTTAAATCATGTTTCAAGCTTGATTTAATGGCCCCAACAAGTCCCACATCAAAAATCTTTGAAAATTGCAAAAGTATGCAAAATGGGAAAAGTGACCCAGGGCCCAGTGTACCCGGTCGACCGGGTACACATCCCGGTCGACCGCGTACACTGCGGGTCGACTGGGCAGAGAGCCGTTTGGCTCTCCAACGGTCATTTTTCTGACCGTTAAGGGTCGGTCGACCGAGCCAAGCTGGAGGTCGACCGGGGACACGCAGAAACTCTGTTTTCTGTGTATAAAAAGGCTTCATTCCCATTGAAAAAGGGTTGAACATTTTAGACCTTCCAAGCCATCTTTGAGGAGTTTGGAGTCAAGGAAAAAGGGGATGAACTAAGAAAGACCAAGAGGGTCATTAGTAAAGCTAAAGCTTGGATCATTAAGTTAAATCATCAAGTAAGCTTTACTTTTGTTAATCATATGTTTTATGCTTTGACTAAAATATTGGTAAATGATTATTAGCATATAAACTATGATGTGTTAAATCCATTACCTTCATTCAATATTTGTTTTAGATTGTGATGGATTTCTCACTTTGATTCAAACCAAGTTTTGTGTTAAAACTTTATAAATCATGTTTTGTTAAAACCTTTGATTTGTTTTATAAACGTGTTTCATTAACTTGTTTGAATCATCTTTGTTGTTTTCATTCATTTGAATCTTAAGTTAAACCTTTGTTTTTGAAAACAACATAGCATAGCACATGCATCACTTGATTAGGCTTAAACATTCAAATTGTGATCTTTTGATTTTCACATCATTAACAAGTTTGTAGTTGTTCAAGTGATTTGCATATAACTTCAATCAAATCTTTGTGTGCCTTAACTTTCAAATGCTTCTAGCATATATTGATTAAGCCTTCTTTTTAAACTTGATTGAAGTTTTCCACACACACATATCATGAGCATTCATCTTTGCATTTCATTGTGTTGTGTGAGTTAGATTTACATTTTCTTATCCGCCTACTTAGAGGCATTGTAATTGTGCTTTAATTGTAATCTCTTAGAGTGTTCTTTGGAAGACACTTTCTTTGAGAAATCATTTCATTGTAAGGTTATTGCTAAGCCTTGGAAAGCATACATTGTAGAGGTTATTGCTAAGCCTTGGAAAGCATCTTGTAAGAGGTTATTGCTTAGCCTATTGGAAAAGCATATTAGTGGAAATCCGGTGGGGTGTGAGAGCACAAGCCGGTAGTGGATGTAGGCACGTTGGCCGAACCACTATAAATATTGTGTTGTGGTGCATGCTCTTGTGATGATTGTATGTATTTAGCTTCCGCATTGTGCTTGTTATCATCACTAGTGACTAGTTAGTTTATAGAAAATTAAAATTGGTCATAGTTAGTCACTATTAGTAGCTCACCCTATTCACCCCCCCTCTAGGGTTAGGATCCCACGGACTTTCAATTGGTATCAGAGCCTCGTGCTCTATATTAGGATCAAGTGTTTGGAACTCTTGATTAGGTGTAAAAACCTAGAGTTAAAACCCTAGTGTTGTGCCTCCATGAAAATCATAAGAATGGATTCCACTAGTTTAGACTTTGTAGATTCTTTGGTAGATTCTTCTAGACCCCTCCTTCTTCCCACTATTGGAGATTCAAACAATGAATTTAAAGAATCTCAATTTGAATTAAAAGAGGAAGAAAATGATGAAAATGATAATGACATTGAAAAAGCTTATGAGGATTTGTGCACATTATCCTTAGAGCTTTCTAAGAAGAATAGAAGATTAAAAGAAGAATCTAAAAGACTAAACCAAGAATTAGACTCTTCAAAAGATGAACTTAGAGAAAAAGAAGAATTAATAAATTGTGCAGAATCTAAGTTCATGATCTCTTTGCATAATCTATCTAATATTAAAGATGATCTAAGAGAATCAAAGATAGATTATGATAATCTTAATAAGGAAAATTCAAAACTAAGAGATCAATTAAAAAGGCAAGATGAAAACATTAACAACCTAGAATCCAAGTTAACCATTTCTATGGAAAATTTATCTAATGCACAAATTAAGATAAAAACTCTAGAACTTGGATCTAATGTTATCAATGAAGTTAAATTTGAATTAAAACTTGCCCATGAAGAGCTAAACAAATTTAAGGGAATTGAAAATGAACTTACAAAAGTTAAAAATGAAAATTCAACCCTTAAAGAACAAGTCACTCAACTTGAAACCTATAAACAAAAGTATGAGTGCAAGCTTACCCAAAGTGAAGAGAAATTTGAAAGGTTATTTAAATTGGGTAAATCTCAAAGAGATAGGGCGGGTCTTGGTTTTGATAGGAATATTACATATGACCCTAAATTCACCAACACTCTTGTGAAAGGTGAGTCCTCATTCTCTAGTACTCATTCCTCCTTGCCCATGACTAAATGCAATTATTGTGGCATTGAAGGACACTTTAGGTTTGAGTGCAAACTAAGGAGAAGCCATGTGTCTAAATCCATTTTTGAACCAAAGAAAGTAAAATCAATCTCTATGATGGATAAGACACTAAAAATCAAAGAAGACTCCAAGAAGACTAAACAAGTCAAACCAATTAAAAAGGAGTCTCACAAGATAGATTCTAAAAAGCTTAAACAAGTTAAACCAACTTTAAAAGAGTCTATCAACAAAAAGATTCTCAACCTACCTCCCATATCTCAAATGAAAGAACTTTTGAATAAAGTTGCAAATTTAAATTTAAAATTCAAAAGTCAAATTAAGGGAGGAGTTAAGAAGAAAAGAAAAATGAATTCATCCCCTAAGAAGAAAACTCACCAACCCCAAAAGACTAATCACCAATCTAAGCTAAATTTAGTCAAATCTAAATTTCAAGGTGATAAGTCTAAGTTAAAAATTTATCAAGTCAAATCTCCTAGAGTTGGTGAGAAGTTTAAGTTAGACCTCAAAGTTCATCCATCCCAAGACCTTAGGTGGATTCCCAAAGTTAGACAAATAGACAAACCTTAGGGCCTTGGACCTCATTGACCAACCTAACCTTAATAGTTAAATCTTTTTGTTGGTCATGATTGCATTTGCATTGTGTGTTCTTTCTTAGTTACATTTTTTAAAAAATGCATTTGTTTCTTTATGATCATTTGATTTTGTCTTCATGTACTTCCCTAAGTCACATATCATGGTTTTCAAAATCATTTGATTGTATTTCTCACATGTTAGATTTGCTTTTTATAGTCACATCTTGTTTGCATTTCTACATGTTCAATTGATTATGGGTTCAAAGCTTTCATAGCTAGATCTTTCATAATCGATTGATGTTGCAATATCATTTGTTTGTATATCTTAGTTAGATTATTTTGAAAAACAAATGACTTAAATCAATTTAATTTTTCCATGAATTTTTAAGTTATACTTTCACATGGAAAATTACTTTGAAAAGATCAACTTGTATGTTTTCCAATTAAGTTATATCTTTTAAAATGCAAGTTGAATGGTTTTTAAATCAAATTGTATGATTCTTGGTAGTGATATTGCTTAGAATACAATTTGATGTTTGATAAGGTGCTTTCTTTATTTTCATATACATTATGCCCATTGTTAGATTTTGTTTATGATTTGAAGATTGCATGAATGGAAATGCTTTAAAACTTTTTGTTGTATTCATCAAAGCATGTTCCATGTTTTCATTTCCTTATGCTTTTGCTTATGTCATCCTTTAATGGAAATGAATGTTGTGATAGACTATTTGCATGTTTGCTCTTTTAGTTACATTCTTTATGCAAATGTTTTATTTGTTCCATGTATGGTTGTGTTCTTTAATTATTTTTTTTTGTAACCATACTAGATCCCAAATCCATCCTTTATGCTTTCTAGTCATTTTTGTGAAATGGATGGTTATGATGTTTGATTCATGTGTATTTGTCATACTTATACATGTTTCAACCTCATAGTAGTGTTTGATCATATGAACCTCTTTGAAATTCATTTCTTGAATTACATAGTTATATCTCTTGAATGATGGATTTCTTAGATGTTGTATTCATATGGTTGACACTTTGGAAATTGCATATTCTTATAAGTCATATATTTTCAAAATGCAATTTCTCATGTTCATCACTATGCTCAATAGTTATATCATTAAAGTGATGAATATTCATTTATGTTGCTTGATGGAATCTTGTGTTTGTCACATGCTTGCTCTCAAACATGTTCCATATTCAATTGGTAATCAAATGATATCATTTTCAATTAGTATAACTTCCAATTGATGTTATATATTTGTGATAAACCTTGTGCACATTGGATTAAACTTGATAGTAATATGTCTTTGTTCCATGTCACATTCCATTAGCTTCATAAATGGTCATGTTTGCCACCTCTCTTGCTTATTTGGTTAAATCTCGTGACCACCATGTTTATGTGTTAATAATCTTGGTTGGTTAATGATTGAGGTAGGCATCATGGTTTGAATTTCATTTCACTCATCTTACACTTGATAGTCATATTTTATGATTGAGTGAAATGATTTCAAAATTTACATAGCATATGATTTTCATAGTTATATTATTTGATGCTATGTTTAGTAAACCCCTTATCATCATGGATAGCTCTAACTTGGATTAATCCTTCTAGTTACATTCCTTAAGTCCGTTTTAGAGTGATTGAGCTAATAAGTCATACTCTTAAATCTCAATTGATATGGTTCTTATTTCAATTGGTATCCATGATAGATTAACCTTTTGACCTTGCTCTTCAACTTTCCTTAAGCTTATAGGTCAATTGGTTTCTCTCCAATTTGGTAATTTGATCATTGAGCCTTATAGTTAATCATTATCAATTGGTATCTAATCCTTCCCTTGAAGTTATCCCTCAATTGGTTAAACCATCTTCTTCTTGCATCTAATAGTTATATTCTTGTCAAAAGTATGACAAAAGAAGATTATGGATTGAGGGGGAGTAAACCTTCTAAGGAAGCATTAGAGATGATCAAATTCACCATTACTATTCCCTTATAACTTACTCACATGCATAATAGCCTGTTAAGTATTTCATTTTCGATTTCATTTGTTAACAGGTGCTACTAAAGGTATTTTCCTTGTTTCATGTGTGTAGGTACCTTTCTTCAATTGCTACCTTTGCAATTTAATGGCAAAGGGGGAGAAAGGATTAAGGGGGAGAAAATGCTCTAGCTACCCAAAAAGGGAGAAAGATCAAAGGGGGAGAGAGCATTCAATGGCAAAGGGAGAGAAAGACCAAGGAGAGAGAGTGCTTGGTCTAAGGGGGAGAGAAGATAAAAGAAAGAAAGCTTGGAGCTAAGGACAAGAAGAATGAAGATCAAAAGAGCTAAAGCCCAAGCTAAGTGAAGGAGCATCCGAAGATTTCAAGCCGTGTCAAGCCAAGGAGCTGAAGACTTAGTGCGAGGTTTAGTGTTAAGTTAAGGTTTGCCATCAAATTGCAAAGGGGGAGATTGTTAGGAATTTTGTGTATTGCAATTTGATGGATGCATATCATTTTAATCATCATTTGATTTCTCACACTTGCATTATTTTAGAAAACATTGAAATCTTATTTTATCCATGCATTGTTTTTAAATATGGTAAAACTCATGTTTTATGCATGAATTGGTTTTAATTTTGGATGCAATTGATTTTGTAAAAGGAATTTCAAAATTCAAGCTTAGCCTAAGTTTTAAAGTTTCAAATGATTTGTGGCTTTTTATGATTCATGATTTTAAAAATACTTAGATTGATTTAAATCATGTTTCAAGCTTGATTTAATGGCCCCAACAAGTCCCACATCAAAAATCTTTGAAAATTGCAAAAGTATGCAAAATGGGAAAAGTGACCCAGGGCCCAGTGTACCCGGTCGACCGGGTACACATCCCGGTCGACCGCGTACACTGCGGGTCGACTGGGCAGAGAGCCGTTTGGCTCTCCAACGGTCATTTTTCTGACCGTTAAGGGTCGGTCGACCGAGCCAAGCTGGAGGTCGACCGGGGACACGCAGAAACTCTGTTTTCTGTGTATAAAAAGGCTTCATTCCCATTGAAAAAGGGTTGAACATTTTAGACCTTCCAAGCCATCTTTGAGGAGTTTGGAGTCAAGGAAAAGGGGATGAACTAAGAAAGACCAAGAGGGTCATTAGTAAAGCTAAAGCTTGGATCATTAAGTTAAATCATCAAGTAAGCTTTACTTTTGTTAATCATATGTTTTATGCTTTGACTAAATTATTGGTAAATGATTATTAGCATATAAACTATGATGTGTTAAATCCATTACCTTCATTCAATATTTGTTTTAGATTGTGATGGATTTCTCACTTTGATTCAAACCAAGTTTTGTGTTAAAACTTTATAAATCATGTTTTGTTAAAACCTTTGATTTGTTTTATAAACGTGTTTCATTAACTTGTTTGAATCATCTTTGTTGTTTTCATTCATTTGAATCTTAAGTTAAACCTTTGTTTTTGAAAACAACATAGCATAGCACATGCATCACTTGATTAGGCTTAAACATTCAAATTGTGATCTTTTGATTTTCACATCATTAACAAGTTTGTAGTTGTTCAAGTGATTTGCATATAACTTCAATCAAATCTTTGTGTGCCTTAACTTTCAAATGCTTCTAGCATATATTGATTAAGCCTTCTTTTTAAACTTGATTGAAGTTTTCCACACACACATATCATGAGCATTCATCTTTGCATTTCATTGTGTTGTGTGAGTTAGATTTACATTTTCTTATCCGCCTACTTAGAGGCATTGTAATTGTGCTTTAATTGTAATCTCTTAGAGTGTTCTTTGGAAGACACTTTCTTTGAGAAATCATTTCATTGTAAGGTTATTGCTAAGCCTTGGAAAGCATACATTGTAGAGGTTATTGCTAAGCCTTGGAAAGCATCTTGTAAGAGGTTATTGCTTAGCCTATTGGAAAAGCATATTAGTGGAAATCCGGTGGGGTGTGAGAGCACAAGCCGGTAGTGGATGTAGGCACGTTGGCCGAACCACTATAAATATTGTGTTGTGGTGCATGCTCTTGTGATGATTGTATGTATTTAGCTTCCGCATTGTGCTTGTTATCATCACTAGTGACTAGTTAGTTTATAGAAAATTAAAATTGGTCATAGTTAGTCACTATTAGTAGCTCACCCTATTCACCCCCCCTCTAGGGTTAGGATCCCACGGACTTTCAGGTCCTATGTCCAATAAAAAACCGAGTAGACGGGCTGAAAAGCCACATCTAAGCCATTGGAGGCAGAAGGAGAAGGCAAGGACCTTGGGGGGTGATACCCCCAAGGGACTTTTGTCACCTTGTAGCGGTGGTCGGTGTAGGATTTCCGCAGAGTTTTCTCTCTTTTCCTTTTCTGAATTTCTGTGCTTTGTCTGTGTCTCTGTCGTTGGTTTTTCTTCGATCTCTTTCTTCTTGGAGAGCTCTCCTATTTATAGGCTTTTAGGTAGCCATTTAGGAGGGTTTATGGGCTTTTATTGTCATTAAGCCGCATAATAGGAGGAGTTACAGGATTTAAATCTTTATTCTATAACTCCTTTTTCTTGGCTTCTGATTGGCCGGAGGAGATTGAGTGCATTTAATCGCCTTTAATCGCCATGATGGGAGGAGTTTCATGGGTTAAATGCCATGAATCTCTTGACTTGTAACTCTCGGATGCTTGCTTCTGATTGGTCCGTCCAAAGAAATGGATTAATGACTGTAATAAAGCCAGTCAATTAATCGCATTAAGTGGTCGCCGAGCAGTTGAAGAGTCGCGGGCCGTGCCGCGTCTTTTGGGATTCTTCTGGCGATGATCATCGATGGATCTTCATGTAGATCGACATCGGATGACCATGTAACTTCAGGTGTTGGTTGCCAACAGCGGGTCGGTACCATCTGTCCTGTCGATTTCTTGATCGGTCGGGTAGAAAGCACACTTTTTTTGGTTGACCGGGTGGCGATCAATGTTGTTTTCGATACTCTTGATGATTAACCCATGTTTTTGACGGATGTAAGAGGATTTGGTGTCTCAAAAGTATGAGTTTTGGAAACTACCAGAGGCTGGACGCTTCGAATCGCGAAAAAACGGTGAAAAACCGTGGTTTCCGGGGCCTTCCCGGCGATCCCGGGCTCCAAGGTCGCAGGGGCCTGCGACCCTGGGGGGTTTTTTCCCCTTTTTTGTCCCGTTTTGTGTCCGTTTTTGCTGTTTTTCGATTCTTTTTTCTTCTGTGTTTTTCCTTGATATTTTTGACCATTTATTGGCTTGATTTCCCTATAGGAAACCTGATAATAATCCTTGCATTTCGGTTTGCAAAGTTTCTAATTTCCTGAGAAAGCCGAAGAGTTTGTCGCGCAGAGCTGCCGATTTTCCGTCAGAAGCTGAAACTGGGTCAAACGATGTGGGAATGACCTGAAATTTGGTGTGAAGCCTCCTGAGCAATAAATAAGACCAACCATAGGCTTTTGTTTGAGTTTTGAAGCCGTTTGGAGTCCTATCACCAGTAGACTCGCTTTTGTCGCGATGAAGATGTCGCGGTTTGATGTGCGGTCAACCGATGTCTGATTAACTTGAAATTTGACAGGGAACCCATTGGAGTCATTTTAAGATGATCCATAGGCTCGGTCTTAGAAACCATGGTTCCGGAGAGCTTTGCTGCCGAGAGGCCTGATTTGGCTTCCGAGCGTCAAACTATGGTCAAATGTTGTCGAAATGACCTGAAATTTGACGTGCAGCCCCTTGTAAGCATTTTGAAGCCGTCCATGTGCTCTATCTGATGAGTGATGGCCTCGGCGGTTCTTGCTGCCGAGAGGCTTGATTTAGCTGTTCGAGGGTTGATGTAGGGTCAAACGTTGTCGGTTTGACTCGGAACTTTGACGTGGAGCCATTTGGATGTATTTTGTGACCATCCATCGGCTCTGATCGAAGATTTGGTGTCTCCGATGCTTTCGCCGCCGAGAGCTCCTTTTCGGCTGTCGGAGAAGCGAAGTTGGGCCAAATGATTTTGAAATAGCCCGAAACTTCTTGTGTACTCCTCTTTTGGCTGTCTTGAAGGATCTTGCAGTTTTTGTTTGATGCTGACAAGATTTGATTTTTTGGAAGTAGCATTGCCTATTTATGGCAGGTTGCGACTTCATGTAGCTCTTTAGATCTTGAAGAGGCAAAGTGACATTTTTGGTGTCAACAGAAGCGTGTCTTTAGCATGGCCCAGTTTTGGATCGAGTCCTCCGGCAGAGTGGAGTACCAATCGAAGGCCGTACCTTTTAGGGTACTTGTAAAGAGGCGGATTTTGAGTGCATCTTGATCTGCGATACCTCCCGTCAGGATCTTGAAGTGGATGACGTGCTGTCTGGCTGATCCTTTCCCCGTATATGTTTGGAGAGTAGGATGCTTGAATTTTGTGGGGAACGGGACCGAGTCCATCCATAAGGGATATGGTGGCTTGATCCCATGCTCCTTGAGTATATCCTCTTCTTTTGCTTTGGCGAGGATACTGTCTACGTCCTTTTTGGTAAGGGCGCGTGACTCATTTTCTTCTCCATTTACCTCATTGTTTTGATGATTCGGAGGAGGTTCATTGTTCGCCTGATTTTGGAAGGCGAGGAGAAGGTTTTCCATCAGAGTTTCAATCCTCTGTTGGCCTTGTTCCAACTGCTGGATGCGGGTGATCGCATCATCTTGAGGTGGACTGCGGGGTGGTGGCTCAGAATTTGTAGCCAAGACGTTCATCCTTCGGGATTCAAATGAAGAAACTGTCCTGGTGACTGAGCTAGGGCTCATTCTTTTTGAAGAAGAGCTTGAGGAAGGATCACTCTGCTGTCCTTTGCTTGAAGGAACAGGGGATTCTTGTGAGTGTCTTCTTGTCCTAGAGACGCTGCGGGTCATCGGACATCGGACATGGATTTTTGTTGCTGACTTTGGCCGCCTTCTGGTTTTTCCAACCATATGGACGGCAACAACTTGGTTGGGTCTATCTTTTTCGACCCATTTGGGAGAGACTTGAAGTGTAGGAGGTTAGGTCCTTTGCTTCTCTAATCTCTTTTGCCGATACGACGCGCGGCGGCGTATACGACGAGCAATTTGAGCTTCGGTCAGCTCTGGCTAGGCTTTGACGATGAAGGATGTGCTCCCTCGGGTGCAGCAGCCGAGCCTGTCTTCTTTGTAGCTGGGCAAGGACAGGATGCGAACCCTGTCCTTCGCCTGTTGCAGCGAAGCTTTGGATTTTTGGAGTTCGGCCCCTGTAGAGATGAAGGGTCAAGCTGCTGGTTTGTAGGCCTTAGCAGGTGCTTGCAGAGGCCTTATGATGCATGACTTGATTTTGGGCTTGTAGGAACAAGCCGGCTCATGCTGGGTTGACTTGGGAGTCAAGTTGGAGATGGGTCTCTCCTCTTTCATATAAGCAAGAGGGTAGAACAAGTTCTCCTTGAGTGGGGCCAGGAATGCTGGCTTGGTGGATGTTTGGGACCTTCTTTGTTTTGGTGAAGGTCTTGGGGACCAAGTCTTGGGATAGACCTGGTCGTTTGCTGGTCGAGGCTTCGTGGGCTGCCACGGGCTTCGGGCCTTATTGTGCTCGCCTTTGGTGTCACGGTAGTGACACGTTGAGAGGCGAGTTTCTGCTTCTTGGAAGGAGCAGCTTGTTCCTCGGGAAGTGGGAATGGTCCCAGCGTCCCAAAGACAATAGTCTGGGGAGTCGAGGTCGACCCGGAGCTCAGAGAGTTGCCGAGGGAGTTAACGCTTCAGCAGCTGATGGGGCGCTTGTAGGTGCGCGTAGTTTGCTTCTGTTGAAGCATGAGTTGGTGCTTGTTCTCATCGAAAGTAATGGTAAGCGATGCTGCCATTGTTAGTTTTTTTTCGAAAAATTTCTGAAACAAGACCACATCCATTAGTAATCACAAGAATATAATGATCATAAATGGGAAGTTCTATGGTTTTGTCTTTTCAAATCGCTCGAGGGAGATGACCCAAGCAATATGAAAAAGGCAAAATGCCATAGAGGGTACAATTGTTCTAATCACAGGTATGGTAAGCCCAGAATGAGCGTCCCAGTGACTGCTAGAAGCAATTGTGAACTTAAATTCGACTTATCGAGAAGCAGAGCTTGCTCGAGGTAAGAATAATAAAGTTGTAGTTACAAATGTGCCTGTCTCAATACAGTAGACCCTGAAAGGGCGTACTAGTACCGCTAGACACAAATGTTTTGAGACCGCATCCATGAGATGAGATTCTCTGTTTTGAAAGGTCAAGATTGGATTCATCAAAGAGAGCAGATGGTATTCCGATCTGAACACGGGCTCAGCGATTTCCGCGAGCGCCAGTGCTCAGAAAGAAATAAACCATAATTTCTCGGATCTGAAACCAAAAATGACGAGTTTTTTTTTTTTTTTTGAAAGGCCAATATCGGGTTCATCAAAGAGAGCAAAAGGCACTCGAATCTAACACGGGCTCAGCGATTTCCACGAGCGCCAGTGCTCAGAAAGGAGAAGACCAAGATTTCTCCAATCTAAACCCAAAATGACGGAAGTTTTTTTTTTTTTTGAAGAATTTTTTTAAATCTTTTTATTTATTTATTTTTTTATAGATTTTTTTTTGAAAATTTTATTATTTTATTTTTTATTTTTAAAAAATTTATTTTTGAAAAAAATTATTTAAAAGACGAGATAGTACACATAGGCCTCCTAACCCGGTCTTATGAAATCTCGATTGATAGAATTGCCCCCAGGTAAGGGTAGGATTACTTAATGAACCCGTTTGGAGGACCCTTGCCTAGAACAGTCAAGCTGTCTCCACACTCTGGATGAGGCTTTTCTTGAATCAACCATGATCAAAGAACATAGTTGGTTTAACCTTAGTGGTCTATGTCTTTTTTATATATATATATATTTTTTATCTTTAATGAACTCATCGAAGAGAAACGATGGCCCAAAACCTTAGTCGAACAGGCTCAACATTTCTGCAAGCGCGATGAACGATAGGAACAGATCAAGGTTTCTCAATCTTGAATCCAAAATGAGAAATCTGATTTTTTATATTTTTATTTTTATTTTTATTTATATATATATATATTTTAGATCTTTAATGAATTCATCGAAGAGAAACGATGGCCCAAAACCTTAGTCGAACAGGCTCAACATTTCTACAAGCGCGATGAACGATAGGAACGGATCAAGGTTTCTCAATTTTGAATCCAAAATGAGAAATCTGATTTTTTTGTTTTTTTTATTTATATATATATATTTTAGATCTTTAATGAATTCATCGAAGAGAAACGATGGCCCAAAACCTTACTCGAACAGGCTCAACATTTCTGTAAGCGCGATGAACGATAGGAACGGATCAAGGCTTATCAATTTTGAATCCAAAATGAGAAATCTGACTTTTTTTGGCTTTTTTTTAAAAGAGAAAAAATGGAAATAAATTCAAAGAATTAGAAATTTCCAAAAAATCTCATCTCATTTTTTTAGATGCGGAATCCAACATGGTCACCAATCAACAAGTAGCCAAAGAATCAAGAAAAGAAGTATAAGCATAGAGCAATAGATATGATATGCAAATATTTCATTTCTAGCATCGAGTTCTCAAATGAACGGGTCCCACCGGGTGTGCCAGCTTGATGGACCGCGCTCCTGCGCCTGGTCCTACCGAGGTCGGCGGACGTGGGAGTCCGTTGGATCCGACCCTTTCGTAACCGGGGGGCAGGGGCGTGCATCAACATTTCTTTTGTGTGGGTGTGCCAGATTTTCTATTTTTACTTGGAATTGCAAGTGTTGATCCGGAGATCAACTTTCGCAAGTAAAAAGGAAATCAACTTCTTTCAAGTTTTCCATTGCACATATATTTAAGAAAAGAGACATTTTCATGATTTGCCGTGAAAGGAGATTTTTTTGGCATTTATAGCCGATTTTGGCGTTTATAGCCGATTTTTTGGCGTTTATAGCCGATTTTTTGGCGTTTATAGCCGATTTTGGCGTTTATAGCCGATTTACAATCCTTATCAATAATGAAAGACAAGAGTTGTGATTTTTGTCTCTTTTGAAAAAATATAAATTACAATGAAAAGCAAGAAAAGGAGGATCTAACTTCTCAGGAGATTGTGGGGGACCCGTTCAGATTGACGGTCGCAAGCCATATGTGGACTTCGCCATCATCCATGCAGATGAGAACAGAGGATGCTATTGATTCGCTTGGCTTGGCTATAACCTCAGGTTTTTAGAGAACAAAGACCAAAAGGAGGTCCTATGTCCAATAAAAAGCCGAGTAGACGGGCTAAAAAGCCACGTCTAAGCCATTTGGAGGCAGAAGGAGAAGGCAAGGACCTTGGGGGGGGTACCCCCCAAGGGACTTTTGTCACCTTGTAGCGGTGGTCGGTGTAGAACTTCCGCAGAGTTTTCTCTCTTTCTTTCTCTGAATTTTTGTGCTTTTTTTTCTGATCTGTGTGTCTGTCTCGTTTTTCCGATTTGGATTTCTTTGGAATGCTCTCCTATTTATAGGCTTTTAGGTAGCCATTTAGGAGGGTTTATGAGCCTTAATTGTCATAAAGCTACATAAAGGGAGGAGTTACAAGATTGAATTCTTTATTTTGTAACTCATTTTTCTTGGCTTCTGATTGGCCGGAGGAGATTGAGGGCATTTAATCGCCTTTAATCGCCATGATGGGAGGAGTTTCATGGGTTAAATGCCATGAATCTCTTGACTTGTAACTCCCGAATGCTTGCTTCTGATTGGTCCGTCCAAAGAAATGGATTAATGACTGTAATAAAGCTAGTCAATTAATCGCATTCAGTGGTCGCCGAGCAGTTGAAGAGTCGCGGGCCGTGCCGCGTCTTTTGGGATTCTTTTGGCGATGATCATCGATGGATCTTCATGTAGATCGACATCGGATGACCATGTAACTTCAGGTGTTGGTTGCCAACAGCGGGACGGTACCATCTGTCCTGTTGATTTCTCGATCGGTCGGGTAGAAAGCACACTTTTTTTTGGTTGACCGGGTGGCGATCAATATTGTTTTCGATACTCTTGATGATTAACCCATGTTTTTGACGGATGTCAGAGGATTTGGTGTCTCAAAAGTATGAATTTTGGAAAATACCAGAGGCCGGACTCTTCGAATCGCGAAAAAAAACGGCGAAAAACTGGGTTTCCGGGGCCCACCGGGCGATCCAGGGCCCCAGGGTCGCAGTGGTCTACGACCCTGGGGGGTTTTCCCCGTTTTGTCCCGTTTTGTGTCCGTTTTTGCGGTTTTTTTATTCTTTTTTCTTCTGTATTTTTCCTTGACATTTTTTGATCATTTATTGGCCTGATTTCCCTGTAGAAAATTTGATGAGAATCCTTGCATTTTATTTTGCAAAGTTTCCAATTTTCCGAGAAAGCCGAAGACTTTGTTGCGCAGAGCTGCCGATTTTCCGTTAGAAGCTGAAACTGGGTCAAACGATGTCGGAATGACCTGAAATTTGAGGTGAAGCCTCCTGAGCAATAAATAGGACCAACTATAGGCTTTTGTTTGAGTTTTGAAGCCGTTTATGGTCCTATCACCAGTAGACTTGCTTTTGTCGCGATGAAGATGTCGCGGTTTGATGTGTGGTGAACCGATGTCCAATTGACTTGAAATTTGACAGGGAACCTATTGGAGTCATTTTAAGATGATCCATAGGCTCTGTCTTGGAAACCATGGTCCTGGGGAGCTTTGCCGCCGAGAGGCCTGATTTGGCTTCCGAGCGTCAAAGTATGGTCAAATGTTATCGAAATGACCTGAAATTTGACGTGGAGCCCTTTGTAAGCATTTTGAAGCCGTCCATGTGCTCTATCTGATGAGTGATGGCCTTGGTGGTTCTCGCCGCCGAGAGGCTTGATTTAGCTGTTCGAGGGTTAATGTAGGGTCAAACGTTGTCGGTTTGACTCGAAACTTGACGTGGAGCCTTTTGGATGTATTTTGAGACCATCCATCGGCTCTGATCGAAGATTTAGTGTCTCCGATGCTTTCGCCGCCGGGAGCTCCTTTTCAGCTGCCGGAGAAGCGAAGTTAGGCCAAATGATTTTGAAATGGCCCGAAACTTCTTGTGTACTCCTCTTTTGGCTGTCTTGAAGGATCTTGCTGTTTTTGTTTGATTCTGACAAGATTTGATTTTTTGGAAGTAGCATTGCCTATTTATGGCAGGTTGCGACTTCATGTAGCTCTTTAGATCTTGAAGAGGCAAAGTGACATTTTTGGTGTCAACAATCCTGAATGGTTGGCCAACATTGTCCCTGTGACAAAGAAAAACGGGCAGATTAGGGTCTGTAATGACTATAGAGACCTGAATGGCGCATGCCTAAACGATGAGTTTTCGCTCCCCATACCAAAGGTAATGATTGATAATACCTGTGGATTCGAGCGAATGACATTCATGGATGGTTTCTCTGGCTACAATCAGATAAAGATGCATCCTGAAGATGAAAACATATATCTTTTCGGACCCGATTTGGCGTGTATTGTTACACTGTCATGCCATTTGGTCTGAAAAATGCCGGTGCCACATATAAGAGGGCTATGATGAAAATATTCCAAGATATGCAGCACAAGACGGTTGAATGTTACGTTGATGACCTCGCCTTCAAAAGCTAAAGAAAAGAAGATCATCTCGAAGACCTTTAAGAAGTCTTCCTCTGGCTTCGCAAACACAAACTGCGAATGAATCCTTTGAAATGCTTCTTCGGCGTCTCGTCGGGTAAGTTCCGCGGACTCTTAGTTTGGAAAGCTGGAATAGAGCTTGACCCCATAAAAGTCAAAGCCATTCTAGAAATGCCCTATCCAAGAACCTTGAGAGAACTCAAAGGGCTTCAAGGGAGATTGGCCTACATCAGACGGTTCATCTCCAATCTTTCGGGGAAATGCCGTCCATTCTCCCGGCTGATGAAAAAAGGTGTAAACTTTGTCTGGGATGCTGACTGTGAAGCTGCTTTCCAAGACATCAAGTCATACCTGACAAAACCTCCAGTGTTAGCTGCTCCTACCACTGGAAAACCATTCATCTTATACACAAAAGCCCTTGATCACTCTTTAAGAGCTCTGCTTGCACAAGAAAATGATCAAAGAAAAGAAGCTGCTCTATATTACCTCAGCCGCATGCTAGTAGGTGCAGAGCATCGCTACTCTCCAGTCGAAAAAAAATGTCTTGCAGTGATGTTCGCCGTACAAAAGTTGTGTCACTACTTGCTTTCCAACACAGAATACCTGGTCTCGAGGGTCAACCTCTTGAAGGTCCTTGTCACAAAGGCAGGTTCTCTCAACACTCGACTGGCAAAGTGGTCCATCCTTCTGTCACAATTTGATATTAGGTATGTACTACAAAAGGCAATCAAAGGGCAAGCTCTAGCGGACTTCCTCGCAGAGCATCCATTGCCTAAAGATTCTCTGCTCAGAGATGATCTCCCAGACGAACCAGTCTACAATGTGGAGACTTTCTCGCAAAGTACCCCCTGGGACATGTACTTTGATGGTGCAACCAGGACAAATGAAAAAAGACAGCTGATCTCGGGATTTGGCATCCTCTTTGTTAGCCCCGACAAATATATGATTCCACACGCTTTCTCGCTACTGGAACCATGCACAAACAATGTAGCTGAATATCAAGCTCTGATCCTAGGTATGGAACTCACCATCGAATCCGGTATCACCATGCTGGAAGTCTTTGGAAACTCTCAACTGATCGTCGACCAGATGAATCAAAAATTTGAAGTCAGGAAGCCAGATTTGCTGCCTTACTACAACAAAGCACAATCGCTTCTGCAAAAGTTTGACATCTGTCACATCACCCACATTCGTAGAGGTGAAAACATACGTGCAGATGCCCTAGCTAGACTTGCCGCATCCATGGAAATCCAGGAAGGGGAAAACATGCAAATCACAGTGTCCGAAAGAAGAATCCTTCCTCCTCTTAACACACACCAAGCAGTTGCTGACTGCCACCAAGTGGTTGGAAGTCGGATTTCAATCCTTCAAACTTCAATCGGCGACTGGAGGGATCCGTTCATTGATTACATCATGTTCGGAATCCTACCTGAAGTTCCAAAAGAACGGGTAAGCATCCAAAGGCGAACCCCAAGCTTTCATTTCGATATTCCTTCAAAAATCCTTTACAGGAAATCCTTCAACGGAGTACTTCTACGCTGCTTGTCACAACAAGAGGCTGAAGAAACACTTAAAGAAGTTCATGCTGGTCTTTGCGGAGCTCATCAGGCGGGTCCCAAGCTCTATGATCAGATAAAAAGGTTAGGTTATTACTGGCCTACCATGGTAGCTGACGCAATGCAATTTGCTAAGCGCTGCCAACAACGCCAAGTTCATGGAGATTACATTCACATGCCTCCAGAATGGCTACATCCTACAGCGATTTCATGGCCTTTCAAAGCCTGGGGTATGGACATCATAGGTCCTATTTCTCCCCCTTCGAGCAAAGGTCATCGCTTCATCTTCGCCGCTACGGATTATTTCTCCAAGTGGTCAGAAGCATTTGCGTTCAACGAAATGAAGACCTCATTAGTCCTTCAGTTCCTGCGCACCAACATCATTTGTCATTTCGGCATAACCAAAAGATTCGTCCATGATAACGGACCACAATTCCGAGATCATCGATTCTACAGGTTCTGCGACAAATACAAAATCCAAAGCTGTCCTTCGACTCCATACAATCTGGCAGCAAACAGATTAGCAGAAGCTTTCAACAAGACACTCTGCAAAATCCTAAAAAAAAATGGTCTCTAGTCACAAAAGAGACTGGAGCGACAAAATGTCTGAAGCTTTGTGGGCCTATCCAACCACCATTCGAGGACCAACCCATAGCACACCATTCTCCTTGGTCTATGGATGCGAAGCTATCGTGCCCTTGGAAGTACAAATTCCTTCCTTAAGGGTATCCTTGCAAAATGACATGACTCAAGAAAGCAATGTCAAATTGCGACTCCATGAGCTTGACAATCTCGATGAGAGACGACTCAAAGCTCAACAAAGCATTAAACTTTACCAAGCACGCATGGCAGGATCTTTTGACAAAAAGGTTAGGCAACGCGCCTACAAAAAGGGTGACTTGGTCCTTGCGGTAAAAAGACCAATGGTCTTCGCTCACAAGTCCAAAGGCAAATTTGAGCCAAAATGGGAGGGACCCTATGTCATCGACAAGGTTTTCTCCAACGGCGCATACGCACTCCTAAACATGGAAGGTGACAGATGTATGCTGCCCATCAACGGCAAGCTCTTAAAGCGGTACTACCTTTGAAGACTTACCCAACTGGGTAAGAGCAATGCCTGTACGGCCAAAACCGATTTCCTGGTACAACGCTCGCTAAATCCACCTTTTTTTAGAATTTTCATATCAAATGTTGAAATTTCTAGAAATTTAAACAATGCTTACTTCCATTGTTTCATTGTTCAAAAATCCAAGTTTAGGAACCTTTCCCTAACTTGACCAAAAATTTCAACCCATGAACCCAAAATTCATGGTTTGAAACAAAATCCGGATTCAGGGATTTCCACCCTAGTCCACCCTGCCTTTTACCGCCAAAATGGTTTTAGGTCAAAACTTATGACCCTCGTGTCTTTAAACAAAAAAAAATGGTTTTTCAAAAAACCGCGGGGAAGCGACGCTTAGTCGATACTCGCACAAATCGGAAGCATACGAACCACGTTCGACACTTCCAAAATTGCAGGGAAGCGACATTTCATCGATACTTGCAAAATCCAAAACCGTGGAGACGCAACATTTCAGTTGATATCCACAACCCAAATTTCAGATGTTTAAAAAAACCTAAAAACCGTGGAGACGCAACATTTCAGTTGATATCCACAGCCCAAGTTTCAAAGGTTCGAAAAAACCTAAAAAACCATGGAGACGCAACATTTCAGCCATAACCCAAAGGTTCGAGAAAACCACATTTTTCAAAAATCGTGGAGAAATGACATCAAGTCAGTACCCGCGAAACCAAAATTTTTGAAAAGCAAGGATGTGAAATTCCATCGATACTTGCACCCAAATCCGTGAGGATGTGACATTCCATCGATACTCGCAACCGAATGAGCAAGGATGCGACATTCCATCGATACTTACAAGAACATTCAGCAGGGAGGCAACTTTTAGTCGATACTTGCATTTTTGAAAAACAAACCGGCTATAAATGCCACAAAACCGGCTATCAATGCCACAAACAAAAAAAATGGCTTTAAAAAAAACCCGGCTATCAATGCCACTAACTGATGGACCGCGCTCCTGCTCGGTTCCTACCGAGGTCGGCGGACGTGGGAGTCCGTTTGGTTCCGACCCTTTCGTAACCGGGGGGCAGGGGCGTGCATCAACATTTTTTTTTTGTGGGTGTGCCAGATTTTCTATTTTACTTGGAATTGCAAGTGGTAATCCGAAGATCAACCTTCGCAAGTAAAAAGGAAATCAACTTCTTTCAAGTTTTCCATTGCACATATATTTAAGAAAAGAGACATTTTTCTTGATTTGCCGTGAAAGGCGATTTTTTGGCATTTATAGCCGATTTTGGCGTTTATAGCCGATTTTTTGGCGTTTATAGCCGATTTTGGCATTTATAGCCGATTTACAATCCTTATCAACAATGAAAGATAAGAATTGTGATTTTTGTCTCTTTTAAAAAAATACAAACTACAATGAAAAGCAAGAAAAGGAGGATCTAACTTCTCAGGAGATTGTGGGGGACTCGTTTAGATTGACGGTCGCAAGCCATATGTGGGCTTCGCCATCATCCATGCAGATGAGAACAGAGGATGCTATTGATTCGCTTGGCTTGGCTATAACCTCGGGTTTTTAGAAGACAAAGACTAAATGAAGGTCCTATATCCAATAAAAAGCCGAGTAGACGGGCTGAAAAGCCATATCTAAGCCATTGGAGGCAGGAGGAGAAGGCAAGGACCTTGGGGGGGGGTACCCCCCAAGGGACTTTTATCACCTTGTTGCGGTGGCCGGTGTAGAACTTCCGCAGAGTTTTCTCTCTTTTTCTTTTCTCTGGATTTCTGACTGCTGTCTGATGTTTGTTGTGTGTTTTTTCCGATCTGGATTCCTTTGGAGTGCTCTCCTATTTATAGGCTCTTGGTAGCCATTTAGGAGAGTTTATGGGCTTTTAATGTCATTAAGCCACATAATGGGAGGAGTTACAAAATTGAATTGTTTATTTTGTAACTCCTTTTTCTTGGCTTCTGATTGGCCGGAGGAGATTGAGGGCATTTAATCGCCTTTAATCGCCATGATGGGAGGAGTTTCATGGGTTAAATGCCATGAATCTCTTGACTTGTAACTCCCAAATGCTTGCTTCTGATTGGGCCGTCCAAAGAAATTGATTAATGACTGTAATAAAGCTAGTCAATTAATCGCATTAAGTGGTCGCCGAGCAGTTGAAGAGTCGCGGGCCGTGCCACGTCTTTTGAGATTCTTCTGTTGATGATCATCGATGGATCTTCATGTAGATCGACATCAGATGACCATGTAATTTCAGGTGTTTGTTGCCAACAGCGGGTCGGTGCCATCTGTCCTGTCGATTTCTCGATCGGTCGGGTGGAAAGCACACTTTTTTTGGTTGACCGGGTGGCGATCAATACTGTCTTCGATACTCTTGATGATTTACCCGTGTTTTGGACGGATGTCAGAGGACTTGGTGTCTCAAAAGCATGAATTTTGGAAAGTACCAGAGGCTGGGCCCTTCGAATCGCGAAAAAAACGGCGAAAACCGGGGTTTCCGGGGCTTTCCCGGCGACCCCGGGGTCCATGGTCGCCGGCGACCCTGGCCCAGGGTCGCAGGGGCCTGCGACCTTGGGCCAGGGTCGCAGGCCCAGGGTCGCAGGGGTCTGCGACCCTGGGGGGGTTTTCCCCCTTTCTGGTCCCGTTTTGCGTCCGTTTTTGCTCTTTTCTGATTCTTTTTTCTTCTGTACTTTTCCTTGACATTTTGACCATTTATTGGCCTGATTTCTTTGTAGGAAACCTGATGAGGATCCTTGCATTTTATTTTGCAAAGTTTCCAATTTCCTGAGAAAGCCGAAGACTTTGTCGCGCAGAGTTGCCGATTTCCCGTCAGAAGCTGAAACTGGGTCAAACGATGTCGGAATGACCTGAAATTTGGTGTGAAGCCTCCTGAGCAATAAATAAGACCAACCATGGGCTTTTGCTTGAGTTTTGAAGCCGTTTGGGGTGCTATCACCTGTAGACTTGCTTTTTGTCGCGATGAAGATGTCGCGGTTTGACGTGCGGTTAACCGATGTCCGATTGACTTGAAATTTGACAGGGAACCTATTGGAGTCATTTTAAGATGATCCATAGGTTCTGTCTTGGAAACCATGGTCCCGGAGAGCTTTTGTCGCCGAGAGCTCCTTTTCGGCTGTCGGAGAAGCGAAGTTAGGCCAAATGATTTTGAAATGACCCGAAACTTCTTGTGTACTCCTCTTTTGGCTGTCTGGAAGGATCTTGCAGCTTTTGTTTGATTCTGACAAGATTTGATTTTTGGAAGCAGCATTGCCTATTTATGGCAGGTTGCGACTTCATGTAGCTCTTTGGATCTTGATGAGGCAAAGTGACATTTTTGGTGTCAACAAATGCCCCCTCGAGGTACAGCGGCGAGTTGCTTAACTTTTGTAGTCGATGTGCCTCGAAGAGATTTTTGAAGGAGAGCCTGTGACTTGACCAAGAGTCTTTGAGCAGTCTTTCTTTTTGGTATTTGTAGCCTTTTGAGTTTCCAGGGGAATTTTATGGTAGTGAAAGGGATCACGTACCATCTCGAGGCAAAGTTTTGAAGATGACATCAGGGATGTGAATTTGGGTTTTGACCTTGTGACCTAACAGGCTATATATGGCAGGTTAGGGGGTCGGGTTTGGTTTTGATCGTGTGACCCAACAAGCTGTATGTGGAATGTTGGGGGATCAATTTTGGTTTTGATCTTGTGACCTAACAGGCTATATGTGGCAAGTTAGGGGATCAGGTTTTGGTTTTTGGTTTTGGTCTTGTGACTTAACAGGCTGTATGTGGCAAGTTAGGGGACCAGGATTTGGTTTGATTTTTGTGGAATGTCAATTTCAAGATTTTGGCTCAATTTGGTAGATGAGGCTGGATGGCTTGATTTTTGGAAGCTCATGGGGCTTGGAATTTTCTTTTGTATGGTCCAATCAACTCAAAAGAGGCATGGAACCATTTTTGCATGCTCTTGGTAAGAGGGATTTCTCTTTGACTAAAAGCCCAAATTTTTTTTTTTTTTTTTTTTTTTTTTTTGCTAGGTGGTCAAACCTGGCTCATATGGGCTAACCCATGGGACCTTAAGCTTTTGAAATGGCTTAGATCTCATATGGTGTCATTTTTGTAAAGAATATCCAAAAATATCTCATTTTGGATAGAGAATATCTAAGAATATCTTTACTTGGAGAGAATCTCTCATGATCCCTTTATTTTGGGATAGGATATCTCAAGATATCTTTCTTTTGGGAAAGAATCCGTCATAGATTGATTTTTGGGAGAAAATCTCTCAAGATCCCTTTATTTTGGGATAGGATATCTCAAGATATCTTTCTTTTGGGAAAGAATCCGTCATAGATTATATCTTTTAGGAGAAAATCTCTCATTGATTTCTTTTTGGGAGAGAATCCCTCAAGATATCTTTCTTTTGGGAAAGAATCTTTCTAATTTCTTTCTTTTGGTAAGGTTACTAATTAGTAACACTTACCTCTTTCTTCTTTCCTTCTTTGGTTTGCTCTCCTCTATAAAAGCAAGGAGAAGGTTGGATCTCTTGCTCTTATTACTTTCTTTTGCAATAATCTCAAGAGGGCTTCAAGACTAAGAGCTTTTCTTCTTCAAGATCTTCAAGAGTTTTCTTCTTCTTCTCCATCAATGGCTTCAAGTAAGTTCTTCTTTTTCAAGAAAACTCCATTGTAGGAAAAAAAAAGTTCTTTCTTCTTTTTTTTTGTTTCTTTCTTTTCTTTTCTTCTTCTTTTTCTTCTTTTTTCTTTTCCACGTGTTTTCCCCTTTTTTTTTTACACGTGTTTTCTTTTTTTTTTTTTCTTTTCTTTCTTTTTTTTTCATGTTTGTTTTTTTTTTTGTGTGGGCCGTACGGACAGATCCGTACGGATCTGGCCGTACGGCCACGTGGCCTGTGGGCCACGGCCTGGGGTCCACGGCCTGTGGGCCAGCCCCCTTTTTTTTTTTTCTTTTTTTTTTCTTTCCCTCCCTTTTTTTTGAGAGAGTTTCGTTTCCTTTTTGTTTTCTTTCTCCTCCCCCTTTTTTTTAGAGAAAGTTTCTTTTTCTTTCCTTTTTTTTTTGTTTTCTTTCCCTTTTTTTTTTGAGAAAGTTTCTTTTCTTTTCTCTTTTTTTTTTTGTTTGCTCATGATGATAATGCATTTTTTTTCGCAAATCTAGATGTTCATGCATGCCTTTAATTTGTAAATTAAATTTGTAGCATGATGTGATTGCATACCTGAAAGTGTTTGCAAATTTGGGAACTTGGAGCTCGCAGTGATGTTGAGCCCTTCCTGATTTTGCGGAGACTTTTAGGTTTCGAAAGTTTGGAGTTTCGGAGCTCGCAGCGATGTTGAGCCCATCTTCAAGCTTTCTATTTCTTTCGGGATAGTTCCTTTTCTTCGGAATTGCCCCGTCATCATGTCAAAATTTCGCCAGATTTTTTTTAGCGAGATTCTGTCATTTTGATGTTTGATCTTTTTCTGTTCCATCCTTTTCAGGTGGTTCCTCCAGAGCGAACAAGGGTAAAGAGCCTGCTACAAGCGTACCTCGTCGATCTTCTAGATCCTCTAATCCGGCCGTTCAGCAGGCTTTCGAGGAGGTCCAGTATGTTGAGAGAAATCTGGAAGAGTGCGACTCCCTCAACAGAGATGAGATGAGGCAGCGACTGATCACTCTCAAGGGAGAGGAATTCTATAAGATCATGGTAAGCTGTCGTCCATGGCTGATGGAAGATCAGAGCATTTTGCCCAAGCCTACCTTCTTCTTTGGTGATGCAGTCCCTGACGACATTACATACCAGAGGAGATCTTTTCAGTTTTCCTTCACAGCAGATGGTGAGAAGAAGACTGTTACTACCCGGTCGATGTTTGATCGCACCGTCTCGATTCTGAGCCTTGCCCCCACGTGCCCTAAGAGGGAAGATCCTCCAAGTTGGGTGAGAAGGACAAATGTAATCAAGACCGGGGTTTTTGTTGGCGGTTCTCCTGGATATACGGAGAGGTCGCCTGTTGACATGGACTTGTTGATGCCATCAAGCGGCTACCAGGGCTCTGATTATCCGTCGGTCGATTTGAGACCGGTGGGCCTTGGTATTTTCAGCGGTGACGGCAGCAATTGGATCAAGCCTTTTCGACTTCGAGGTCGTTTCAATGCTGACTCCGAGTGGAAGTCGTGGACTGATCGCGTCCTGCTGATTGGTGGCGCCGTTTTGAAGGAAGCCGGGATTTTTGATGCGGTCCGTGCCTTTAGGGAGACCGTGATCTTTTCCGACGAGGCCTTCATGGCTATGCTGGAGTCATTTCTCCCACAAACCAATACCTTCGTTGTGACGAATGGTGAGATTGGTTTTTCTTTGAAGGAGCTGAGCGCTATTACCGGATTGCCCATCCTCGGCAAACTCTATGAGGAGTTTATGCCGATTGACAGTGTCCTCGAGGGGCAGTCTGAGGAGTTCAGGCTTCTATACTTTCAGCTCGTCGCCTTCTATGATTTTTTGAAGGAGAAGGGGGGTTCGAAAGTTAGATCCAGCAGTTGGAAGAGTTTTTGCTCTTCATTCCCCAACTTTTTTGATAGTAGGGAGTCTTCTGATAGCGTGACCCAGGAAGCCAGAGCTCAGGATCCAAGTTCAAAGAAGATCTTGGCCATGCAAGAAGAGTTGAGAGATTTCTATGCAAGTACAAACGCCATATGTCCTGACATTGCACTGCGGAGAGATCTCGCTGTTTACCTCACTTATTGGCTTGGTGAGGCTGTTTTTGCTGGAGGAGATGGAACGCACATCAGGCCGCATTGTATTTTACCGGCTTGTCAGATGCCGTTTGGAGAGCAGCTTGCTTTGGTGCCTGCTCTTTACTCCTACCTGTGTACCGAACTGCAGGCTGCTGCTTTTCTGGTTCGGCTTGGGCTTCCCATGAATAGGGTATTTTCAGCCCATGTCTTTTATTCGTGGTATGTATACCACTGTCCTGGCTTCCATCGGCTGGGTGCTGCTCAGGATGATGATCCTCTGATGATCCGACTGGCTAAGGGCAAAGCCGTGTCCGAATCACTTTTGTTTGCCCGTATGAGGATCCGACGGTTCAGGGACGTCGAGATGGGGCAATCTTCAGTAAAGCTTTCTCCGGAGTTGCGGAAGAAGGCTTTTGATTTTGGTGCCTCCCGAGACTCTACCAGGGCGGGGTCGGGAAGGCATTATTCCTTGACAAATGCAGAGAGAGAGTGGCTTTTCAGCATACGTGTCGGCACGATGGTGTACCGTAGACATCTTTTCGTCGACATCCAGCCGTATGTACCCTCTCGCTTTGCTTTGCAGCTGGGCTTTTCGCAAGGCGTTGTTGGAGCGCCTTCAAGTATGGTGAAGCGCTTTGGAGGCTTACAGGACGGGAGAAATGCATGGGCTTTCTATAGTGCTGAAGACACTACAGCCATGATTTCTTATCCTGTGTTGCTGACTTCCCGTACTGCCGGCTTTGCGAAGTGGTTCGCGGAGAGCTTCTCGGCATATCGGGGACTTTCCAGGAAGGAGCTTGATGTGAAGCTGGCATCTGGAAAGGGCCTTGGAAAGTCGGATGGCATCCGGCGAGAGGAAGTTTGGGCCTTCCTTTCTGGAGAGAAGCACAAGATAGGCTTTCTCGGTGGCCAGGGCGTCATCGGTTCTGAAGCTGTTCGAGAAATACCTGACGAGGCTTTGGAGCAGCTAGAACAGGAGGAAGCCGAACTTGGCGCTTGGATGCAAGCGGCACAGAGGCAAGCTTCCGTGGAGTCTACTGGCAAGAGCAGACCATCTAGTGATGAGTCAAGTGGGAAACCTGACTCTGACAGCGGGGTAGGTTCTTCTAAGAAGCGAGCCCGCAGAAGTAAGAGGAGGAGGAGTCATCATAGTAGCAAGGGGCAGCATGAGGACTCTCCTAACTTGGAAGTTCCTCTTACTATCAATGAGGATGTGCCAGTGGATGCTGACGAGCCTCCAGAGAAGAGAAGCCGAGAAGAAGAGACCGTCGGTGAAGGTATGATTCTTCCTTTTTCTCTTTCCATTTCTTTTCATGGGATTTTTTTCCATGTTATGATTTGCTTCTTGTTTCTGCTTTTCTTCTTTTTTTTTTAGCAGAGGAAGACTTGGTGATGCCGGAGGTCCCAACCGATGAGGTGGTGATGGATCCTGTCGAGGCACCTGAAGAAGAACCGACGGGCTCTGGAGTAAATCTAGAATCTCCAATTGGTACGACTTCTTTTGATCTTTTTTTTTTTTTTTTTTTTTTTTTTTTTTTGAGTTTGCGACTTGGCTTGCTAACACACATTTTTTTTGTTGCCAGCTGACTTGCCACAGGGTTCTGATGACTTTGAACCATCGATGGACGCAAATGTTGATGATGCTTTCGATGAGTTCATGGAGGAAGAGAGTGTTCCGCCAGTCGTCGAAGAAGGTATTTTGTAGTTATAACTCTGATAATGATTTTCAAACAGGGTCATATTCATACCTTTTTGTGTTTCCTTTGCAGATTTTGAAGTGGCAGAGGAGGATCCGTTGCTTCCAGAGCAAGAGATGCCAGAGGTTGATCCAGAGGTAGAGATTCCCGGGACCAGCTCTGACGGTATTGAGGAGATTCCTCGCGCTGAGATTCCTTCCCGAGCAGGAGCAGCTTCAGCTGGAAAGAGTTCTTTTGTTACTCTTTCAACAGATGATGACATGAGTAGCTGACCAACAGAGTTGGGCGAATCCTCAGCTGGGCCATCTCTTCTTTTTGCGAAGAAGGTGGTGGTGCGAGTTGTGAGCTCTTGGATTGAGACTCTCTTTTCTGGGCACTTGGAAGTCGGATTTGGCATGATCCAGCATGTGCAGGAGATTCTCAGTGATGCTGAAGAAGCTGGTCGGATGTCACAGGTGCCAGGGCGATCGTTGATAGGATCATTGCACTGGGTGACAAGTGGTTTGAGACCGTGAGTTTGGCTGATGACCAGTTCTTCAAGGAGATGTTCCTGGATCCTTGCTGATAAGGCTAAGTCTGACCTGGATGAGGCTACAGAAAGCAGGAAGGTGGCAGTCCGAAAGAGGAATAAAGAAGAGCTAACCATCATCGGGCTGACACATGACCTTAACATCCTTGATAGGGAGGTCGATGAGGCCAGGAAACGTCTTGAGCATCTGCAGGCACAAGTCGCTGCCAAGTGGACTGCCATAATAGAAGCTCGCGACAGGGAGAGTGCCCTAATTCACCAGGTTGCAGAGGCCGAACGGGTTCTCAAAAGGAAGTCTGATGAGGATGAACAATGGCAAGCTGCTCGAGGTAAGCTTCCTGGTGTGAGAGAAGGTGTACAGCCCACTCCAGCATCTCATGGCAAGTTCCTGAAGAAGCGTGCCTTGGAATCCTTGACGGCTGAGGCTAAAAGTCTGCTTGGGGAGCTGAACTCTTGGCTGGAGACCATTTTTGATTGAGCTCCTGTATACAGAAACCATCCTTCTTTCTTTCTTTTTTTTTGGTACCACTTGTATTTTTTTGGTACTTATTTTTTTGTAGTGCTTGTGAACACTTTTTTTGGTACCACATGTATTTTTTGGTACTCTTTTTTTTGTTATGTAGTGCTTGTGAACACTTTTTTTTGTTATCCCTACGCTCACTTTAATCTTTTTGTGATAAAAGTAATTGCTAAATGGGATTTGATCAAAAGGTTGTCATTTTGTGAAAATCTTTTGTCAAATGATTGTTTTGGCATGAAAAGCCAGGTTTTTTTTTGTGGCATGGAAGCCAATTTTGACATGAGAGCCAGCTTTTCTTGTGGCATTGATAGCCGAGTTTTTTTGTTTGTGGCATCTATAGCCAATTTTGGTGGCATTGATAGCCGGTTTGTTTTGTGGCATCTATAGCCGGTTTTTTTGTTTGTGGCATCTATAGCCAATTTTGGTGGCATTGATAGCCGGTTTGTTTTGTGGCATCTATAGCCGGTTTTTGGTGGCATTGATAGCCTGTTTTGTTTTGGTGGCATTGATAGCCATTTTTTTTTTTTTGAAATCCAAGTTTTTTGTTTGTGTGGCATTGATAGCCGGTTTTGTTTTGGTGGCATTGATAGCCGGTTTGTGGCATTTATAGCCTGTTTTGATGGCATTTATAGCCGGTTTGGTTTTCAAAAAATGCAAGTATCGACTAAAAGTCGCCTCCCTGCTGAATGTTCTTGCAAGTATCGATGGAATGTCGCATCCTTGCTCATTCGGTTGCGAGTATCGATGGAATGTCGCATCCTCGCGGATTTGGGTGCAAGTATCGATGGAATGTCGCATCCTTGCTTTTCAAAAATTTTGGTTTTGCGGGTACTGACTTGATGTCGTTTCCCCACGATTTTTGAAATTTGTGGTTTTCTCGAACCTTTGGGTCATGGATATCAACTGAAATGTTGCGTCTCCACAGTTTTTTAGGTTTTTTCGAACCTTTGAAATTTGGGTTGTGGATATCAACTGAAATGTTGCGTTTCCACGGTTTTGGATTTTGCAAGTATCGACGAAATGTCGCTTCCCTGCGATTTTGGAAGTGTCGAACGTGGTTCGCTTGCTTCCGATTTGTGCGAGTATCGACTAAGCGTCGCTTCCTCGCGGTTTTTGAAAAACCATTTTTTTTTTTGTTTAAAGACACGAGGGTCATAAGTTTTGACCTAAAACCATTTTAGCGGTAAAAGGCAGTGTGGACTAGGGTGGAAATCCCTGAATCCGGATTTTGTTTCAAACCATGAATTTTGGGTTCAAGGGTTGGAAATTTTGGTCAAGTTAGGGAAAGGTTCCTAAACTTGGATATATATATTTTTTTTTTATTTTTTTGAACAATGAAACGATGAAAGTAAACATTGTTTTAGATTTCTAGAAATTTCAATATTTGACATGAAAATTCTAAAAAAAGGGTGGGTTTAGCGAGCGTGTACCTGGAAACCGGTTTTGGCCATACAGGCATTGCTCTTACCCAGTTAGGTAAGTCTTCAAGGGTAGTACCGCTTTAAGAACTTGCCATTGATGGGCAGCATATATCTGTCACCTTCCATATTTAGGAGTGCGTATGCGCCATTGGAGAAAACTTTGTCGATGACGTAGGGTCCCTCCCATTTTGGCTCGAATTTGCCTTTGAACTTGTGAGCGAAGACCATTGGTCTTTTTACCGCAAGAACCAAGTCATTCTTTTTGTAGGCGCGTTGCCTGACCTTTTTATCGAAAGATCCTGCCATACGTGCTTGGTAAAGTTCAATGCTTTGTTGAGCTTCGAGCCGTCTCTCATCGAGATTGTCCAGCTCATGGAGCCGCAATTTGACATTGCTTTCTTGAGTCATGTCATTTTGCAAGGATACCCTCAAGGAAGGAATTTGTACTTCCAAGGGTACGACAGCTTCGCATCCATAGACCAAGGAGAATGGTGTGCTATGGGTTGGTCCTCGAACGGTGGTTCGATAGGCCCACAAAGCTTCAGACATTTTGTCGCTCCAGTCTCTTTTGTGATTAGAGACCATTTTTTTGAGGATTTTGCAGAGTGTCTTGTTGAAAGCTTCTGCTAACCCGTTTGCTGCCGGATTGTATGGAGTCGAAGGACAGCTTTGAATTTTGTATTTGTCGCAGAACCTGTAGAATCGATGATCCCGGAACTGTGGTCCGTTATCATGGACGAATCTTTTGGGTATACCGAAACGACAAATGATGTTGGTGCGTAGGAAGTGAAGGACTGATGAGGTCTTCATTTCGTTAAACGCAAATGCTTCTGACCACTTGGAGAAATAATCCGTAGCGGCGAAGATGAAGCGATGACCTTTGCTTGAAGGGGGAGATATAGGACCTATGATGTCCATACCCCAGGCTTCGAAAGGCCATGAGATCGCTGTAGGATGTAGCCATTCTGGAGGCATGTGAATGTAATCTCCATGAACTTGGCATTGTTGGCAGCGCTTGGCAAATTGCATTGCGTCAGCTACCATGGTAGGCCAGTAATATCCTAACCTTTTTATCTGATCATAGAGCTTAGGTCCAGCCTGATGAGCTCCACAAAGACCAGCATGAACTTCTTTGAGTGTTTCTTCAGCCTCTTGTTGTGACAAGCAGCGTAGAAGTACTCCGTTGAAGGATTTCCTGTAAAGGATTTTTGATGGAATATCCAAATGGAAGCTTGGGGTTCGCCTTTGGATGCTTACCCGTTCTTTTGGATCTTCAGGTAGGATTCCGAACATAATGTAATCAATGAACGGATCCCTCCAGTCGCTAGTTGAAGTTTGAAGGATTGAAATCCGACTTCCGACCACTTGGTGGCATTCAGCAACTGCTTGGTGTGTGTTAAGAGGAGGAAGGATTCTCCTTTCGCACACTGTGATTTGCATGTTTTCCCCTTCCTGGATTGCCATGGATGCGGCAAGTCCGGCTAGGGCATCTGCACGTATGTTTTCACCTCTACGAATGTGGGTGATGTGACAGATGTCAAACTTTTGCAGAAGTGACTATGCCTTGTTGTAGTAGGGCAGCAAATCTGGCTTCCTGACTTCAAATTTCTGATTCATCTGGTTGACGATCAGTTGAGAGTCTCCAAAGACTTCCAGCATAGTGATACCGGATTCGATGGCGAGTTCCAATCCTAAGATCAGAGCTTGATATTCAGCTGCATTGTTTGTGCATGGTTCCAGTAGCGAGAAAGCGTGTGGAATCATGTATTTGTCGGGGCTAACAAAGAGGATGCCAACTCCCGAGATCAGCTGTCTTTTTTCATTTGTCCTGGTTGCACCGTCAAAGTACATGTCCCAGGAGGCACTTTGTGAGAAAGTCTCCACATTGTAGACTGGTTCGTCTGGGAGATCATCTCTGAGTGGAGAATCCTTAGGCAATGGATGCTCTGCGAGGAAGTCTGCTAGAGCTTGCCCTTTGATTGCTTTTTGTGGTACATACCTAATATCAAATTGTGACAGAAGGATGGACCATTTTGCCAGTCGAGCATTGAGAGAACCTGCCTTTGTGACAAGGACCTTCAAGAGGTTGACCCTCGAGACCAGGTAGACTGTGTTGGAAAGCAAGTAGTGACGCAGCTTTTGTACGGCGAACATCACTGCAAGACATTCTTTTTCAACTGGAGAGTAGCGATGCTCTGCACCTACTAGCATGCGGCTGAGGTAATATAGAGTAGCTTCTTTTCTTTGATCATTTTCTTGCGCAAGCAGAGCTCCCAGAGAGTGATCAAGGGCTCTTGTGTACAAGATGAATGGTTTTCCAGTGGTAGGAGCAGCTAACACTGGAGGTTTTGTCAGGTATGACTTGATGTCTTGGAAAGCAGCTTCACAGTCAGCATCCCAGACAAAGTTTACACCTTTTTTCATCAACCGGGAGAATGGACGGCATTTCCCCGAAAGATTGGAGATGAACCGTCTGATGTAGGCTAATCTCCCTTGAAGCCCTTTAAGTTCTCTCAAGGTTCTTGGAGAGGGCATTTCTAGAATGGCTTTGACTTTTATGGGGTCAAGCTCTATTCCAGCTTTCCGAACTAAGAATCCGAGGAACTTACCCGACGAGACGCCGAAGAAGCATTTCAATGGATTCATTCGCAGTTTGTGTTTGCGAAGCCGGAGGAAGACTTCTCGAAGGTTTTCGAGATGATCTTCTTTTCTTTTGCTTTTGACGGCGAGGTCATCAACGTAACATTCAACCGTCTTGTGCTGCATATCTTGGAATATTTTCATCATAGCCCTCTGATATGTGGCACCAGCATTCTTCAAACCGAATGGCATGACAGTGTAGCAATACACGCCAAATGGGGTTCGAAAGGATGTATGTTTTTCATCCTCAGGATGCATCTTTATCTGATTGTAGCCAGAGAAACCATCCATGAATGTCATTCGCTCGAATCCACAGGTATTATCAATCATTACCTCTGGTATGGGGAGCGGAAATTCATCTTTTGGGCATGCGCCATTCAGGTCTCTATAGTCAATACAGACCCTGATCTGCCCATTTTTCTTTGTCACGGGGACAATGTTGGCCAACCATTCAGGATGTTGTTCCTCACGGATGAAGCCGACGCTTTTGAGTTTTTGAACTTCTTGTTCAATTTTATCCATCACATCTGGACGGAATCTTCTTTGGCCTTGCTTGACAGGCTTGATGTCTTCTTGAAGATTGAGTTTGTGAACTGCTATTTTGGGGTCTAAGCCTGGCATTTCAGCATAAGACCATGCAAAGCAATCAACGAACTCACGAAGAAAAGCGATATACTCGGGTAACTCATCATCCTTTATATTCTTGCTTATGAATACAGGACGTGGGTTATCTGGTGTTCCCAAGTCTATCTTTTGAACAGGATCTTCTGTTGGAAGGTTCGAAGGTGGTTCCTCCACAATATTTTCGGAGGCTTCCAGCTCAACGAAACCTTCTGGGGTTTCAAGGGCATTTCCAGACCAAGGTTTTGTTCCTTTCCACGGGTCTTCTTGATCGGTAATTTTCCCAAGGCTTGCTATGAGATGATCCCAATCGCCTGTTGAAACCGAGTCGAAGTAGGCTACTTCTTTTGGAGATGAGGGTTCTTCTGGGTCAGAAGTCCACACGTCTGTGCCATCGGACAACTCCTCTTCATTTTCGGAGAAATCGTGCCAATTGGATGAGCTTCCTGGATCTTTGTCAGGTGACTCATCAAAGAGATATCCAGGGAGATCGATGTCTTCATGGACTTGAGATGTTGAGGCTTGGTCAGTATATTGACTTTTAAGCCTTTGTGTCAACTGTCTCAAGGGAGTGTCAGGATCATACCCTAACCCGTGTGAAGACTTTTCTACATAGCCGTAGAGTCTCCAATCTTCCAGCTGGCTTTTGGTCAAGACGGGCCCCAATGGCGTGAGAATACCGCGTCCTTCTCCCAAACCGACTGGGTTTTGAGCGTCATAGCCCATTTTCTTCATAATAGCTTGTGCCACAGAACTGTATAAGGATAGTTGAGGCGTACCTTTATTTTGGAAAGGTTCAAGCATGGAGTTTGATGAAGAAGCATCCGATCTATGAAAGAAGATCGGTTTTTCCTTTGCTGAAGTTGCTGGAACAACGAAGGAAGCTGACGTAGGATCTTCTATGTCAGAAGTTGTCTCCATTGGAGTAAGAGCAGGCTGAACTTGCTGAGTGTCAGCTTGGCTTGACGATGTGTCGTCTTCTGGCTCTGAATCCGAGTCCGTGTCTTGCATGATAGACACGAAAGAGACAACAAATTTGCCCCCAGGCTTTTGTTTTGCCTTCTTCACTTTAGTTGTGATGACCAAAGGCTTTGAAGATTTGAGGGAGATGATGAAGGGAGTTTGCATGCTCTCTTCAGATTTACCGGATGGTTTGTTGAGGAGCTTTGCCTTTATCTTTCTGGAGATTTTCGGCAAAGGATGCTGTATGCTTCTCCTCTTCTTCTTTTTCACCTTCATACATCTGTGAGTCTGCGAAGTGGATTTCTTTACCTTTGAAGGGTTTTCTGTCCGCAAAGACTCGATGTATCATGCCGTCGTCGCCAACAAACTTGATGCATTGATGTAGAGTTGAAGGGACAACACCATTCTCATGGATCCAAGGGCGTCCGAGAAGGATGTTGTAGCATGAAGGGGTCTTTATTGCATACACTGTGACCTCAGAGATAAGATCACCGATCTGCAATTTGAACCTGATTTTGCCGATAGGCCTTTGAGTACTCCCATCGTATCCAAAGATAGATACAGATGTGTGGCTCAGTTTGCTGGGTGGGATGCCCAACTCTTCAAGAGCCGATGTGGAGATGAGGTTGAGTGCAGAACCTGGGTCGATCTGAACTCTATGCATAGGCATTTCCTTGATATACCCTGTGAAGTACAGGGGTCGGTTATGCCTGGTTTCGCCAAGTAGGAGGTCATCCTTTGTGAAGGCGATGGTTGCACTGGCTGCTTTTTTAACCGAGAGGCATTCAATGCATGATCCCTCAGTTTTCTTCTTTTCTCCCTTTGAGGAGGCTTCTGAGTTTTTGACCCGGTAATCCATTTCAATTTGGAGGACTTGCGGGGCATGTTTGTCGACATCCTCATTCAGTTTTTGTAATTCTGAGATGAGATTATCACGAGTGTGCGGAGACATTCGCAACAAATCTAGGATGTGCAGACGTGCAGGTATGTGCTTGAAGTGTTCAATCAAGTCATACTTGAAAGCCTCCTTAGGGCCTGCATGTTCATCATTGTTGCCACTAGGGGCGCTTACAACATCTTTTCCCGAAGGATTTACATATGTAAAGGAAGATTGGTTGTAATTTTTGTGGTAGTCCCGGCCAGAGCGGGTGCCTCTACCAACTTCGAGAGCTTCTTGAGAAGGGTCTTCGTTTGGAAGATTGTCTTCAGGATCAAGAGGCTGTCGTTTTTCATTTGTTGAGGATGCATCAGCAGCAGAGTTACCATCCTCAGTGATTGTGTTGCATGGAGCATTTTCCGGGAACAAGTCCTGAACAGCATCCAGCAATCTTTCTTCTTCGTTGACTAATTCATCGTCCCAAGCATCAATGGCTGGGAATTCTTCAGTCAGGAAGGGTGTGAACTTTGAAGTCACAGTCTCAGGAGAAGAAACCTGAGAGGGTGTCATCTCAGTGAAAGTCACGTGAGACGAGGTGGCTCAGAAGATACATTGCTAGGCGTCGCCGGAGTGTAAGTGCTCTCATCAGACGATGCTTCGGAAGAGCTATAATCCCGAATTATCACATTACAGGAAGCTCTGACGGGAGACGTTGCCTGATCGGAGTCAGACTCATCCTCGGATGTGAGAGGATCGTCTATCCAGCAATTTTCTCCATTTTCAGGAGTTAAGGGAGGATGTACCTGATGGTCTTCAGGGACTTCAGGCTCTGGATTGCGAGGAGGCTCGTTGACGCGTTCTTGCTCTTGTTCTAGAGCGAGTCGCTGCAAGATCCTTGCATATTCTTCAAGATCAGGCATGGGAGCCGGATCTTCTTCTTCATCATCTCTTTGTGGCTCAACATTGTTGATTTCCTACTGGAGTAATGAGAGGTGCTGGTTCAGCAGCATTTTCTTGTACAGCTTCTTGGTCTTCTTCATCATCAGACCAGGATCCTTGTGGCTGTAGGGGGTTATACCAGATTACTGGCATAAGATGAGACTCAGGAACCCATTCTTCATCGGAGAGATATTCTCCTGTTTCAAGGGATTCCTCCCACTCATCTGTGTAGTTGGGTTCGAATCCATCATCGGTGTCGCTGGATTCGTATCCATCAATGGAGAATCCAACTACCGAATTGCAAGAGTATGATGCCTCCTGCATGGCTTCTTTGAATTGAGGTGGCATGAAATCACTGAGAGTGAATTTCCTTACCCCCTTTGAAGTCTCTGGAAGGGATGTTTTTGTTACCTCCAGTGAAGCGGTAGAGGAAGCCTCTGCCTTTTCTTTGACCTCTAGTTTTGGCTGGGTCTTCTCTTGCCGTTTGAGCTTGAGGAGATGTTTCCTAGCCTGCCTTCGCTGTTGAGCTGTAGGCTTTGTTTTCACGACCTCCCAATTTTCATCTTCCAGAGATCGGGATGTACCCATATCGGTTGTCCGTCTGGTGTCGGGTAAGGAACCAGTTCCTCGGACGCTTCGATTGAGTTTATCACCTTGAAGGAAGTAGTGATCTTCTTCTTTCGGTGATCTTGATGTTTGTCCACATGTCACCATGTTGACGGAGGCAGACCCATAGTTTTGTCAAAGGTGATGACTCCGTTTTTCCACATCTCATTTATTTTCTCTCTCACAACGAAGCATTGATTGAGAGGATGCGAGATCATCTGGTGGTATGGACAGTACCGAGGATCGTTGGTTTTGCCAACATCACCCGGTCTTTTTGGTTCAGGCAAGGTGAGCTTGCCGTTTGCCACAAGAGCCCCGAAGATTTCATCAACATCCTCATCAAACGGGTATTTCTTCTCTACTCGTTCTTTGAAGGCGTCTGAGAGTTCAGGTCTCTTACCAACAGCTTTGTTTTCAGCTTTCTTTGGTGGCTGAGGAGCTGGCTTGGTCTGCACATTGAGGACCTCTTTCTTCTTTGGTTTAGAGGTTGCAATGGCGGTTGGCTCTTTCTTTGATGATTTCTGACTGTTGAGGTCTTTAATCACCGTTTCAGCTTCCATGGAAGCTTCTAGGAGTTCTCCCAGGTTTTTTGATTTGTTGCCGATGATCATGGAGCGGATTCTGGCTCTCATGTTGTTTCGGCAGATGTCGACTAGCGACGCTTGTGGCAATACATCAGAGCATTTGTATGCCATTGCTTTCCACTTGTGAATGAAGTCATATGTTGACTCATTCTCCCCCTGTTTTAGGCTGCACAGCTGAGCCATAGTAGCGGGGTGATCCTCACCTTTGAAGTGAGTCAGGAAGCGTGTCTCTAGCATGGCCCAGTTTTGGATTGAGTCCTCCGGCAGAGTGGAGTACCAATCGAAGGCCGTACCTTTTAGGGTACTTGCAAAGAGGCGGATCTTGAGTGCATCTTGATCCGCGATAGCTCCCGTCAGAATCTTGAAGTGGATGACGTGCTGTCTGGCTGATCCTTTCCCCGTATATGTTTGGAGAGTAGGATGCTTGAATTTGGTGGGGAACGGGACCGAGTCCATCCATAAGGGATATGGTGGCTTGATCCCATGCTCCTTGAGTATATCCTCTTCTTTTGCTTTGGCGAGGATACCGTCTACGTCCTTTTTGGTAAGGGCGCGTGACTCATTTTCTTCTCTATTTACCTCGTCGTCTTGATGATTCGGAGGAGGTTCATTGTTCGCCTGATTTTGGAAGGCGAGGAGAAGGTTTTCCATCAGAGTTTCAATCCTCTGCTGGCCCTGTTCCAACTGCTGGATGCGGGTGATCGCATCTTCTGGAGGTGGATTGCGGGGGGTGGTGGCTCAGAATTTGTAGCCAAGACATTCATCCTTCGTGATTCGAACGAAGAAACTCTCCTGGTGACTGAGCTGGGGCTCATTCCTTTTGAAGAAGAGCTTGAGGAAGGATCACTCTGCTGTCCTTTGCTTGAAGGAGCAGGGGATTCTTCTGAATGTCTTCTTGTCCTGGAGACGCTGCGGGTCATTGGACGTCGGACATGGATTTTTGTTGCTGATTTTTGGCGCCTTCTGGTTTTTTCCAACCATATGGACGGCAGCAACTTGGTTGGGTCTTTCTTTTTCGACCCATTTGGGAGAGACTTGAAGTGTGGGAGGCTGGGTCCTTTGCTTCTCTAGTCTCTTTTGTCGGTACGACGCGCGGCGGCGTATACGACGAGCAATTTGAGCTTCGGTCAGCTCTGACTGGGCTTTGACGATGAAGGATGTGCTCCCTCGGGCGCAGCAGCCGAGCCTGTCTTCTCTTGTAGCTGGGCAAGGACAGGATGCGAACCCTGTCCTTCGCCTGTTGCAGCGAAGCTTTGAATTTTTTAAGTTCGGCCCCTGTAGAGATGAAGGGTCGAACTGCAGGTTTGTAGGCCTTAGCAGGTGCTTGTAGAGGCCTTGTGATGCATGACTTGATTTTGGGCTTGTAGGAACAAGCCGGCTCATGCTGGGATGACTTGGAAGTCGAGTTGGAGATGGGTCTCTCCTCTTTCATGTAAGCAAGAGGATAGAACTGGTTCTCCTTGAGTGGGGCCAGGAATGCTGGCTTAGTGGATGCCTGGGACCTTCTCTGTTTTGGTGAAGGTCTTGGGGACCAAGTCTTGGGGTAGACCTGGTTGTTTGCAGGTTGAGGCTTCGTGGGACTGCCACGGGCTTCAGGCCTTCTAGTGCTCGCCTTTGGTGTCACGGTAGTGACACGTTGAGAGGCGAGTTTCTGCTTCTTGGATGGAGCAGTTTGTTCCTCAGGAAGTGGGAATGGTCCCAGCGTCCCGAAGACGATAGTCCGGGGAGTCGAGGTCGACCCGGAGTTTACGGAGTTGCCGAGGGAGTTGACACTTCGGCAGCTGATGGGGCGCTTGTAGGTGCGCGTGGTTTGCTTCTGTTGAAGCATGAGTTGGTGCTTGCTTTCGTCGAAAGTAATGGTTAGTGAAGCTGCCATTGTTAGTTTTTTTCGAAAATTTCTGAAACAAGACCACATCCATTAGTAATCACAAGAATATAATGATCATAAATGGGAAGTTCTATGGTTTCGTCTTTTCAAATTGCTCGAGGTAGATGACCCAAGCAATATGAGGAAGGCAAAATGCCATAGAGGGTACAATTGTTCTGATCGCAGGTATGGTAAGCCCAGAATGGGCATCCCAGTTACTGCTAGAAGCAATTGTGAACTTAAATTCGACTTATCGAGAAGCAGAGCTTGCTCGAGGTAAGAAGAATATAAAGTTGGAGTTACAAATGTGCCGGTCGCAATACAGTAGACCCTGAAAGGGCTTACTAGCACCGCTAGACACAAATGTTTTGAGACCGCATCTATGAGATGAGATTCTCTGTTTTGAAAGGTCAAGATTGGATTCATCAAAGAGAGCAGATGGTATTCCAATCTGAACACGGTCTCGGCGATTTCCGCGAGCGCCAATGCTCAGAAAGAAATGAACCATGATTTCTCGGATCTGAATCTAAAAATGACGAGTTTTTTTTTTGAAAAGCCAATATCGGGTTTATCAAAGAGAGCAAAAGGTACTCCAATCTGAACACGGGCTCAGCGATTTCCGCGAGCGCCAGTGCTCAGAAAGGAGAAGACCAAGATTTCTCCAATCTAAACCCAAAATGACGGAAGTTTTTTTTTTTTTGAAGATTTTTTTTTTTGAGATTTTTTTTTGAATTTTTTTTTTTAAGATTTTTTTTTTTAAATTTTTTTTTTAAGATTTTTTTTTTAAATTTTTTTTTTTTTTTTTTTATTTTTTTTTTATTTTATTTTTTTTAAGATTTTTTTTTGAAATTTTTTTTTATTTATTTTTTTATTTTTAATTTTTTTATATTTTTTTTATTTTATTTTTTAAAAGACGAGAGAGAGTACACATAGGCCTCCTAACCCGGTCTTATGAAATCTTGATTGATAGAATTGCCCCCAGGTAAGGGTAGGATTACTTAATGAACCCGTTTGGAGGACCCTTGCCTAGAACAGTCAAGCTGTCTCCACACTCTGGACAAGGCTTTTCTTTGAATCAACCATGATCAAAGAACACAGTTGGTTTAACCTTAGTGATCTATGTCTTTTTTTTTTATATATTTTTTATTTTATTTTATTTTTATGAATTCATCGAAGAGAAACCATGGCCCAAAACCTTAGTCGAACAGGCTCAACATTTCTGCAAGCGCGATGAACGATAGGAACAGATCAAGGTTTCTCAATTTTGAATCCAAATGAGAAATCTAAAATTTTTTTTTTATATATATATATTTTTTTTTTATTTTAATGAACTCATCGAAGAGAAACCATGGCCCAAAACCTTAGTCGAACAGGCTCAACATTTCTGCAAGCGCGATGAACGATAGGAACGGATCAAGGTTTCTCAATTTTGAATCCAAATTGAGAAATCTAAAATTTTTTTTTTTTATATATATATTTTTTGATTTTAATGAACTCATCGAAGAGAAACCATGGCCCAAAACCTTAGTCGAACAGGCTCAACATTTCTGAAAGCGCGATGAACGATAGGAACGGATCAAGGTTTCTCAATTTTGAATCCAAATTGAGAAATCTAAAATTTTTTTATATATATAATATATTTTTTTTTTGATTTTTTAATGAACTCATCGAAGAGAAACCATGGCCCAAAACCTTAGTCGAACAGGCTCAACATTTCTGCAAGCGCGATGAACGACAGGAACGGATCAAGGTTTCTCAATTTTGAATCCAAACTGAAAAATCTGATTTTTGTTTGTTTTTTTTTTTTTTTGAAAAGAGAAAGAGTGGAAATAAATTCAAAGAATTAGAAATTTCCAAACAAAAAATCTCATCTCATTTTTTTTATGCGGAATTCAACATAGGCCACCAATTATAAAGTAGCCAAGGAATCGAGAAAAGAAATATAAGCATAGAGCAAAATATATGATATGCAAATATTTCATTTCTAGCATCGTGTTCTCAAATAAACGAGTCCCACCGGGTGTGCCAGCTTGATGGACCGCGCTCCTGCTCGGTTCCTACCGAGGTCGGCGAACGTGGGAGTCCGTTTGGTTCCGACCCTTTCGTAACAGAGGGGCAGGGGCGTGCATCAACATTTTCTTTTTTTTGTGGGTGTGCCAGATTTTCTATTTTACTTGGAATTGCAAGTGGTAATCCGAAGATCAACCTTCGCAAGTAAAAAGGAAATCAACTTCTTTCAAGTTTTCCATTGCACATATATTTAAGAAAAGAGACATTTTTCTTGATTTGCCGTGAAAGGCGATTTTTTTGGCATTTATAGCCGATTTTGGCGTTTATAGCCGATTTTTTGGCGTTTATAGCCGATTTTGGCATTTATAGCCGATTTACAATCCTTATCAACAATGAAAGACAAGAATTGTGATTTTTGTCTCTTTTAAAAAAATACAAACTACAATGAAAAGCAAGAAAAGGAGGATCTAACTTCTCAGGAGATTGTGGGGGACTCGTTTAGATTGACGGTCGCAAGCCATATGTGGGCTTCGCCATCATCCATGCAGATGAGAACAGAGGATGCTATTGATTCGCTTGGCTTGGCTATAACCTCGGGTTTTTAGAAGACAAAGACCAAATGAAGGTCCTATATCCAATAAAAAGCCGAGTAGACGGGCTGAAAAGCCATATCTAAGCCATTGGAGGCAGGAGGAAAAGGCAAGGACCTTGGGGGGGGGGGGGGGGTACCCCCCAAGGGACTTTTATCACCTTGTTGCGGTGGCCGGTGTAGAACTTCCGCAGAGTTTTCTCTCTTTTTCTTTTCTCTGGATTTCTGACTGCTGTCTGATGTTTGTTGTGTGTTTTTTCCGATCTGGATTCCTTTGGAGTGCTCTCCTATTTATAGGCTCTTGGTAGCCATTTAGGAGAGTTTATGGGCTTTTAATGTCATTAAGCCACATAATGGGAGGAGTTACAAAATTGAATTGTTTATTTTGTAACTCCTTTTTCTTGGCTTCTGATTGGCCGGAGGAGATTGAGGGCATTTAATCGCCTTTAATCGCCATGATGGGAGGAGTTTCATGGGTTAAATGCCATGAATCTCTTGACTTGTAACTCCCAAATGCTTGCTTCTGATTGGGCCGTCCAAAGAAATGGATTAATGACTGTAATAAAGCTAGTCAATTAATCGCATTAAGTGGTCGCCGAGCAGCTGAAGAGTCGCGGGCCGTGCCACGTCTTTTGAGATTCTTCTGTTGATGATCATCGATGGATCTTCATGTAGATCGACATCAGATGACCATGTAATTTCAGGTGTTTGTTGCCAACAGCGGGTCGGTGCCATCTGTCCTGTCGATTTCTCGATCGTCGGGTGGAAAGCACACTTTTTTTGGTTGACCGGGTGGCGATCAATACTGTCTTCGATACTCTTTGATGATTTACCCGTGTTTTGGACGGATGTCAGAGGACTTGGTGTCTCAAAAGCGTGAATTTTGGAAAGTACCAGAGGCTGGGCCCTTCGAATCGCGAAAAAACAGCGAAAACCGGGGTTTCCGGGGCTTTCATGGCGACCCCGGGGTCCATGGTCGCCGGCGACCCTGGCCCAGGGTCGCAGGGGTCTGCGACCCTGGGGGGGTTTTCCCCCTTTCTGGTCCCGTTTTGCGTCCGTTTTTGCTCTTTTCTGATTCTTTTTTCTTCTGTACTTTTCCTTGACATTTTGACCATTTATTGGCCTGATTTCTTTGTAGGAAACCTGATGAGAATCCTTGCATTTTATTTTGCAAAGTTTCCAATTTCCTGAGAAAGCCGAAGACTTTGTCGCGCAGAGTTGCCGATTTCCCGTCAGAAGCTGAAACTGGGTCAAACGATGTCGGAATGACCTGAAATTTGGTGTGAAGCCTCCTGAGCAATAAATAAGACCAACCATAGGCTTTGCTTGAGTTTTGAAGCCGTTTGGGGTGCTATCACCTGTAGACTTGCTTTTTGTCGCGATGAAGATGTCGCGGTTTGACGTGCGGTTAACCGATGTCCGATTGACTTGAAATTTGACAGGGAACCTATTGGAGTCATTTTAAGATGATCCATAGGTTCTGTCTTGGAAACCATGGTCCCGGAGAGCTTTTGTCGCCGAGAGCTCCTTTTCGGCTGTCGGAGAAGCGAAGTTAGGCCAAATGATTTTGAAATGACCCGAAACTTCTTGTGTACTCCTCTTTTGGCTGTCTGGAAGGATCTTGCAGCTTTTGTTTGATTCTGACAAGATTTGATTTTTGGAAGCAGCATTGCCTATTTATGGCAGGTTGCGACTTCATGTAGCTCTTTGGATCTTGATGAGGCAAAGTGACATTTTTGGTGTCAACACTAACTCGGCTATCAATGCCACCAAAACCGGCTATAGATGCCACAAAAACTGGCTCTCATGCCAAAAATCGGCTTCCATGCCATAAACAAAAATCTGGCTTCCATGCCAAAACAATCATTTGACAAAAGATTTTCACAAAATGATAAACTTTTTATCAAATCCCATTTAGCAATTACTTTCATCACAAAAAGATTTAAGTGAGCGTAGGGAAAACAAAAAAAAAAGCATCCCATTTAGCAATTACTTTTATCACAAAAAGATTTAAGTAAGCTTAGGGAAAACAAAAAAAAAAAGCATCCCATTTAGCAATTACTTTTATCCCAAAAAGATTTAAGTAAGCGTAGGGAAAACAAAAAAAAGAGGCATCCCATTTAGCAATTACTTTTATCATAAAAAGATTTAAGTAAGCGTAGGGAAAACAAAAAAAAAAAGGCTTCCCATTTAGCAATTACTTTCATCACAAAAAGATTTAAGTGAGCGTACGGAAAACAAAAAAAAAGTACCAAAAAATACATGTGGTGTTGGGATTGGTGTATGCCCTAAAGCCCACTAGCTGCACTTTCATCTTTTGTTACTGGATATTTACTGGTTATTTAATAAAAAGACTCTTTTATGCTTAAACATGTATATATGTATGGTTGTGTAAGGCCCATTGTTTATAGTAAATGAATTAGGTGTGTAGTGTCTACACACAGATAGGTCTAATTCATGGACACTGGAAACATCATATTTGTTCATAACTGAAAGATGGAGCTGTGCACTTCATCCTGGTATAAGTTATAATGAGAGACTCTCCTGTATTCAGGGTGACTTACCTAAGTCATGGGAGGGCTTTCCCGGATTCATCTCATTAGTGCATATGCAATGCATTGAACTGGACCATGGTAGGTGTGATATCTAAAATAGTACTTTCACAGAAAGAGATCAAGTCATCTCATGCTACTGAGTGATCGGTGCTCTTAATCTTGAGCATTTGTGGATGAACTGACGAAGTCAAGTTCTTGTGCTTTAATTCACTATGGGTGAGATTCTTTTCATGGGTCAACAGCTCTGTGTTTTGGGTACTCGGACTTGATCAGTTGGGACGTGCAGATGCAATATAGAATCTATGCCATCTGATGATGGAATAATCGTCCCCTTAGAATTATTTGATTAATCATTAAAATCTAAGATCTTAGTATATGGATGTTCCATATGGATATTGAACTTGTGGGTCGCTCCCTAGACCATGAGAATGATATTCGAATGATGATTATGTAAAGGATATGAAGTTCTAAGGTTAGATGTAATCGGGAAGGTTGATAGTACATGTGATAACCTGACTCGATTATGAATGTTACATAGAGGGGCATTCAGGTCATTACACTTAGTAGGTCGAAGACAACCGTCATTTTATGACGAGCTTATTATATTATATATTTTTCCTTGGAGTTCAACCATAACTCTTTAGTGGAATGAGTTAAGGTTAAAATGGTCTTAATGTTGCTATGGGTTTAGCATGGACATTTTGGTCATTTTGGGAGCCAATGGCAAATATGTCTTTTGGTCCCTTCTCTAGTCACTTTCCAAGATTGGCATGGTTTCCTAAAATGTTTAGATAACATTTGGATGAATTATTTTAGTGGAAAAATAATTTTGAATTTAAATTCAAATAGGCCTTTGATGGCATACATGAATTTAACTCTAGATAAATTATATGTGGGCCATGGTGTGCATTAATATGTGAGGCGTCCATAATGGGACATCCATGGGTAAGGTTTCCAACTTTGAGTAGGACTCTCTACTTGGAAAGTTGGACTCCTCTTTGGATTAGTATTCCTATGAGAAAGTTTCCTTTTTGGATTAGGAACTTAAAATTAGTAAGTGTTCTACAACTAGGATTACTAATTGCATGGGAAGTTCCTTTTAGTTTCCTTTTCTAATTGGAGTGTTTCTTAAAGGAAATAAGTCTTTCCTTTTAGGACATCCATGGGAATTAGGAGAGATAAACTTTTAGGAAAGGTTTCCTCAAAGTTTCTATAAAAGAAACCTCTTCCCCCTTTGGACGTCCATAACAAGAGAGAGCAAAAAAAGGTGCCACACGTCCAGCCTTTGGAGGTTTTCTTCTTCATTGAAGAAGGCTTAAGGTCTGAGATTTTTCCTTGGAGAAATAATTCTTAATTCCTAGATTAAGATCCCACCATCTTAGCCAATCAGATTTGGAAGTGAGATAGAGGAGAAGATCAAATGCAATACTAGTGCAGAAAATTCCAGCAACTTGTTTGCTAATTGCAAGTCTGAGTTCGGGCCTTTGGATCTATTTTTTCAAAGATTTGAAGTCTACAAATCTTCGAGGTAATAGTTTTCTTCATTCTCCTTTAATTATACACTTGTTGGTCATGAATTCATGGAGTTCTCATGCGATCTATATGGCTGATTTATGCTGCCCAAATCAGATTTTTTAAAATCTGTCATGTTACAAATTAGCCATGAATGTCTTCCGCTAATTCAGATCTGAATCGCAGTTTCTTTCATGTGGTACCAAAAAAAAAAAAAAAAGTGTTCACAAGCACTACAAACAAAAGAGTACCAAAAAAAAATATACATGTGGTACCAAAAAAAAAAGTGTTCACAAGCACTACAAAAAAAAAAAGTACCAAAAAAAATACAAGTGGTACTAAAAAAAGAAAGAAGGATGGTTTCTGTTAAAAAAAAAATAGGAGCTCAATAAAAAATGGTCTCCAGCGAAGAGTTCAGCTCCACAAGCAAACTTTTGGCCTCAGCCGTCCGGGATTCCAAGGCACGCTTCTTCAGGAACTTGCCATGAGATGCTGGGGTGGGCTGTAACCCAACTTTCGCACCGGAAAGCTTATCCCGAGCAGTTTGCCATTGTTTGTTCTCTTCAGACTTCCTTTTAAGAACTCGATTGGCATCTGCAACCCGGCGAATCAGAGCACTCTCCCTGTCACGAGCCTCTGTTATTGCAGTCCACTTGCCAGCGACTTGTGCCTGCAGATGCTCAAGACGTTTCCTGGCCTCATCAACCTCCCTATCAAGGATGTTAAGGCCATGTGTCAGCCCAATGATGGCTAGCTCTTCTAAGTTCTTCTCTCGGACTATCTGCTTCCTGCTTTGTGTAGCCTCATCCAGGTTAGACTGAGCCTTATCTGCAGGGTCCAGGAACATCTCCTTGAAGAACTGGTCGTCAAGAAGACCCATGGTCTCAAACCACCTGTCACACAGCTCAATGATCCTATCAACGATCGCCTTGGCACTCGTGACATCCAGACCAGCCTCTTCGGCATCACCGAGAATCTCACGCACATGCTGGATCATCCCAAATCCGGCATCTAAGTGCCCAAAAAGCAGAGTCTCAATCCAAGAGCTCAGAACCTGCACCACCACCTTATTCGTAAAAAGAAGAGATGGCCCAGCTGAAGATTCGCCCAACTCCATTGGTCGGCTGCTCATGTCATCACCTATTGGAAGAGTAACAAAAGAACTCTTTCCAGTTGAAACTGCTCCTGCTCGGGAAGGATTCTCAGCATGAGGTATCTCCTCAACAGTGTCAGAACTGGTCCCATGAGTCTCTACCTCTGGATCAACCTCTGGCATCCCTTACTCTGGTTCTGAAGGAAGTGACGGACTCTCCTCTGTCACCTCAAAACCTGCCAAAGAAACACAAAAAGGTATGAATATAATCCTATTTGAAAATCACTATCAGGGTTATTACTACAAAATACCTTCTTCGACGACTTGCGGAAGACTTTCTTCCTCCATGAACTCATCGGAAGCATCATCAACATTTGCATCCATCGATGGTTCAAAGTCATCGGAATCCTGTGGCAAGTCAGCTAGCAAGAAAAATGTTAGCAAACCAAGTCACAGACAAAAAAAAGAAGAAAAGAAGAAAACAAAAGAGGTCATACCAATTGGAGATTCTGGATTCACTCCAGAGTCCATCGGTTCTTCTTCAGGTGCCCCAACAGGATCCGTCACCACCTCATCGGTTGGAACCTCAGGCATCGCCAAATCTTCCTCTGCTAAAAAAAAAGTAAAGCAGAAACAAGAAGCAAATTAGAACATGGAAAAATCCATGAAAAGAAATGGAAAGAGAAAAAGGAAGAATCATAGCTTCACTGACGGTCTGTTCTTCTTGGCTTCTCTTCTCTGGAGGCCCGTCAGCATCCACTGGCATATCCTCATTGATAGTAAGAGGAACTTCCAAGTCAGGAGAGTCTTCATGCTGCCCCTTGCTGCGATGATGACTCCTCCTCCTCTTACTCCTGCGGGCTCGCTTCTTAGACAAACCTGCCCCGCTGTCAGAGTCAGGTTTCCCACTTGACTCCTCACTGCATTGTCTACTCTTGCTAGTAGACTCCACGGAAGCTTGCCTCTGTGCCGCTTGCATCCAAGCACCAAGTTTGGCTTCCTCCTGTTCTAGCTGCTCTAAAGCCTCATCAGGTATTTCTCGAACAGCTTTAGAACCAATGACGCCCTGGTCACCGAGAAAGCCTATCTTGTGCTTTTCTCAAGAAAGGAAGGCCCAAACTTCCTCTCGCCGAATGCCATCCGACTTTCCAAGGCCTTTTCCAGATGCCAGCTTTGTTAGTTTTATGGACTCAATCCAGTAGATGATATAATAAATTGATTAAATTCTTTATTTATTCATATATTCATGCTTTCCTTTCATGAGATGAATGGTGATTTATTATATACTTGCACATAACCAATACGAATGACATGATGGTTCATGAGATGAACCGGGGTCCACAAGTATATTAGATGTAACACATGTGTATGGATGAGATCCACATACGGGAGACATGTGTGACAAATCTTATACTTAAATATCTTCACAACCAGTGATGAGACTGGACATCTCATACTGACAAGGTTGCAGCACTTTGATCACTATGAGATAGTGTGATTTGTCTCGATCATCAGAATGGAAGATTCTGGATCATAGTGTTGGTACATTGGATGTATTGAAGGACCATGAGAAGCACCTTATAAACACTGTCTTTATTTTAAGGTCTGCTCTCATAATTCCCTAGCAATAGGCTCTCAATCCTGAGACATTAATGAACTCAAGTTTCTATCTATTCATTTGCTTTGAGTCACCAATGAGTGAGGCCAACTGTAGGTCAACACCTCGGTGATTTGGGGTACATGGTAGTAGAACTGTGGGAACATTCAATAGTCAAGATGGAATCTATCTCTAATATCCCCTTGTGCCAATTAATGGATTTATCATTGGTAAGTGCGCACCCATTCCGATTAAGAGTTAATTGGAAAGGTACCTATTGATCATTATAATTAATTGGGGCTCAAGGATAATAAGATATGGATCTATTTTGGAAGACAGGTCCAATTGATCCATGGATATTGATAGAGGGGTCTACTTGTGGTAATGTGGAAGTTTAGGGTCTTCTATGTAATATTCCTAAGACTGGAGTTCAATTGCATTTATATAGTGGAGTTATTTGCAATTAACTGTGGGCCCGGATTACACATGAGTTGTGGGGTCGCGTGTCCCAGTTGGAGCCAGCTTTCTAAGGAATCCCTAGTGGTCCCCACGCTAGCCCAATTATTAGAAAGTATCTAATTCTAGTTGAACTCTAAAAGGAAAGTTACTATTTCTATTTGAAGTGAGACTTCTAATAGTGGTAATAGTAGACTTACTAATTTTAGTAGAAGTGAGACTTCTATTTTAATTAGAAAGGAATTGGAAAGTTACTAATCATATTTGAAGTGAGACTTCTAATTATGATATGGTAAGTTACTAATTAATGGAAGTAAGACTTCTATTGTAATTAGTAAAGAAGAGACAACTTGCAAAAGTTATAAATAGAGGAGAGGATGCCTTGGACGTCCATGCTTGCTCCTTCCATTGGGATTCACGCCCAAGGCTCTCTAAGTGCAAGTGTTGCACGAGCTCTTCTCCTCTTCCCTCTTCTAGTTTTCCTTCTAGTTCCTCCCTAGAGTTCCTAGTAGTTTTCTCTTGGAGATCCCACCAACTTCTTGAGAAAAAGGAGAATCTGATACGGGTCATAGCGTGGAAGATCAAAAGGTCTTGGAGATCCCTATTTGATTAGTGAAAGCGTTTCATCATCAAAGAAAGACGCAACTCCTCCATTAGAGCACAACCGAGCTCCAAAGGTATAATCTACTTCCATGCATGTCGTAGATTTATTTGTTGCTTATATGTTGCTGTTTCTATCTTCTAGATAGATTGTATTTACTGATCATAATGACTGAGATTGAGGACATAGATCTTGGATTGGGTTTTATAGCCTTATGGATAGTTGATCCCTGCGTCAAGTGGGTCAAAAGTTTTTGAAACCTATCCTAGAGGCCCACCCTATTTCCAACAAGCTTCACATCAAGCTCCTTCTTGGAAAGCCCCTGATATGCCGAAAAGCTCTTCGCAAACCACTTCGCAAAGCCGGCGGTCCGGGAAGTCAACAACACAGGATAAGAGATCATGGCTGTAGTTTCTTCAGCACTATAGAAAGCCCATGCATTTCTCCCGTCCTATAAACCTCCAAAGCGCTTCACCATGCTTGAAGGCGCTCCAACAACGCCTTGAGAAAAACCCAGCTGCGAAGCAAAGCAAGAGGGTACATACGGCTGGATGTCGACGAAAAGATGTCTGCAGTACACCATCGTGCTGACACGTATGCTGAAAAGCCACTCCTTCTCTGCATTCGTCAAGGAGTAATGCCTTCCCGACCCCGCCCTGGTAGAATCTTGGGAGGCACCAAAATCAAAAGCCTTCTTCCGCAACTCCGGAGAAAGCTTCACTGAAGACTGCCCCATCTCGACGTCCCTGAACCGTCGGATCCTCATGCGGGCAAACAAAAGTGATTCGGACACGGCCTTGCCCTTAGCCAGCCAAATCATCAGAGGATCATCATCCTGTGCAGCACCCAGCCGGTGGAAGCCAGGACAGTGGTACACGTACCACGAATAAAAGATGTGGGCTGAAAATACCCTATTCTTGGGAAGCCCAAGCCGAACCAAAAAAGCAGCAGCCTGCAGTTCGGTACACATGTAGGAGTAAAGAGCTGGCACCAAAGCAAGCTGCTCTCCAAACGCCATCTGACAAGCCGGAAAAATACAATGCGGCCTGATGTGCATTCCATCTCCTCCAGTAAAAATAGCCTCACCAAGCCAATAAGTGAGGTAAACAGCGAGACTCTCCGCAGTGCAATGTCAGGACATATGGCGTTTGTACTCCCACAGAAATCTCTCAACTCTTCTTGCATAGCAAAGATCTTCTTCGAACTTGGATCCTGAGCCCTGGCTTCCTGGGTCACACTATCAGAAGACTCCTTGCTATCAAAAAGGTTGGGGAATGAAGAGCTAGAACTCTTCCAACTGCTGGATCTAACTTTCAAACCCTCCTTCTCCTTCAAAAAATCATAGAAGGCGACGAGCTGAAAGTACAGAAGCCTGAACTCCTCAGACTGCCCCTCAAGGACGCTGTCAATCGGCATAAACTCCTCATAGAGTTTGCCATGGATGGGCAATCCAGTAATGGCGCTCAGCTCCTTCAAAGAGAAACCAATCTCACCATTCGTCACAACGAAGGTATTGGTTTGTGGGAGGAATGATTCCAGCATAGCCATGAAGGCCTCGTCGGAAAAGATCACGGTCTCCCTAAAGGCGCGGACCGCATCAAAAATCCCGGCTTCCTTCAAAACGGCGCCACCAATCAGCAGGACGCGATCAGTCCACGACTTCCACTCGGAGTCAGCATTGAAATGGCCACGAAGTCGAAAAGGCTTTATCCAATTGCTGCCGTCACCGCTGAAAATACCAAGGCCCACCGGTCTCAAATCGACCGACGGATAATCAGAGCTGTGGTAGCCGCTGGATGGCATAAACAGGTCCATGTCAACAGGCGACCTCTCCGTATATCCAGGAGAACCGCCAACAAAAACCCCGGTCTTCATTACATTTGTCCTTCTTACCCAGCTTAGAGGATCTTCCCTCTTAGAGCACGTGGGGGCAAGGCTCATGATCGAGACGGTGCGAACAAACATCGACCAGGTAGCAACAGTTTTCTTCTCACCATCTGCTGTGAAAGAGAACTAATAACATCTCCTCTGGTATGTCATGTCATCAGGGACAGCATCACCAAAGAAGAAGGTAGGCTTGGGTAAAACACTCTGATCTCCCATCACATATGGACGACTACTTACCATGATCTTATAGAATTCCTCTCCCTTGAGAGCGATCAGTCGCTGCCTCATCTCATCTCTGTTGAGGCAGTCGCATTCTTCCAGACTTCTCTCAACATACTGGACCTTCTCAAACGCCTGCTGAACGGCCGGATTAGAAGATCTAGCAGATCGACGAGATGCGCTTGTAGCAGGCTCTTTACCCTTGTTTGTTCTAGAAGAACCAGCTGAAAAGGATGGAAAAGAAAAAGATCAAACATCAAAATGACAGAATCTCGCTAAAAAAAATCTGGTGAAATTTTGACATAATGCCGGGGCAATTCCGAAGAAAAGGAACTATCCCAAAAGAAATAGAAAGCTTGAAGATGGGATCAACATTGCTGCGAGCTCCGAAATTCCAAACTTTCGAAACCTCAAAGTCTCCTCAAAATCAGGAAGGGCTCAACATCGCTGCGAGCTCCAAATTCCCAAATTTGCGAAAACTTTAAGGTATGCAATCACATCATGCTACAATTCAATTTTCAAAAATATATATATACATGCATGAACATCTTGGTTTGCAAAAAAAAAATGCATTATCATGATGAGCAAAAAAAAAAAAGAATGAAACTTTCTCAAAAAAAAAGAGAGGGAAAGAAAAAAAAAAAGGGGCTGGCCCACAGGCCACGTGGCCGCACGGCCAGATCCGTACGGCCCACAAAAGGAAAAAAACATGCAAAAAAAAGAAGAAAGCAAAAAAAAAGGTGTGTAAAAAAAAAGAAGCAAACACGTGGAAAAGAAAAAAAAAGAAGAAAAGAAAGAAAGAAACAGAAAAAAAAAGAAAGAACCTTTTTTTTTTCTACAATGGGGTTTTCTTGAAAAAGGGAACTTACTTGAAGCCATTGATGGAGAAGAAGAAGAAAAGTCTTGAAGATGTTGAAGAAGAAGAACTCTTGGTCTTGAAGCCCTCTTGGGATTGTTGCAAAAGAAAGTAATAAGAGAAAGAGATCCAACATCTTTCTTGCTTTTATAGAAGAAAGCAAACCAAAGAAGGAAAGAAGAAAGAGGTAAGTGTACTAATTAGTAACCTTACCAAAATAAAGAGATTAGAAAGATTCTTTCCCAAAAGAAAGATATCTTGAGGGATTCTCTCCCAAAAAGAAGTCAATGAGATATTTTCTCCCAAAAGATAGGATCAATAAAAGATTCTTTCCCAAAGGAAGATATCTTGAGATATTCTCTCCCAAAATAAAGGGAACATGAGAGATTCTCTCCAAGTAAAGATATTCATAGATATTCTCTATCCAAAGGAGATATTTTTGGATATTCTTTACAAAAATGACACCATATGAGATCTAAGCTATTTCAAAATCTTAAGGTCCCATGGGTTAGCCCATATGAGCCAGGTTTGACCACCTAGGCACTTAAAAAAAATAAAAAAAAAAAAGAAAAAATTGGGCTTTTAGTCAAAGAGAAATCCCTCTTACCAAGAGTATACAAAAATGGTTTCATGCCTCTTTTGAGTTGATTCAACCATATAAAAGAGAATTCCAAGCCCCATGAGCTTCCAAAAATCAAACCATCCAGCCTCATATACCAAATTGAGCCAAAATCTTGAAATTGACATTCCACAAAAATCCAACCAAATCTTGGTCCCCTAACTTGCCACATACAGTTTGATACGTCACAATACCAAAACCGAAAACCAAAACCTGATCCCCTAACTTGCTACATACAGCCTGTTAGATCACAAGATCAAAATCAAAATTGATCCCCTAACATTCCACATACAACTTGTTGGGTCACACGGTCAAAACCAAACCCGACCCCCTAACCTGCCACATACAGCCTGTTAGGTCACAAGGTCAAAACCCAAATCGACACCCCTGATGTCATCTTCAAAACTTTGCCTCGAGATGGTACGTGATCCCTTTCACTACCATAAAATTCCCCTGGAAGCTCAAAAGGCTACAAATACCAAAAAGAAATACTGCTCAAAGATTCTTGGTCCAGTCACAGGCTCTCCTTCAAAAATCTCTTCTAGGCACATCGACTACAAAAGCTAAGCAACTCGTCGCTGTACCTCGAGGGGGCATTTGTTGACACCAAAAATGTCACTTTGTCTCTTCAAGATCCAAAGAGCTACATGAAGTCGCAACCCGCTATAAATAGACAATGCTACTTCTAAAAAATCAAATCTTGTCAGAATCAAACAAAAACTGCAAGATCCTTCAAGACAGCCAAAAGAGGAGTACACAAGAAGTTTTGGGCCTTTTGAAAATCATTTGGCCTAACTTCACTCCTCCGGCAGCTGAAAAGGAGCTCCCGGCGGCGAAAGCATCGGAGACACCAAATCTTCGATTAGAGCCGATGAATGGTCTCAAAATACATCCAAAAGGCTCCACGTCAAGTTCCGAGTCAAACCGACAACGTTTGACCCTACATCAACCCTCGAACAGCTAAATCAAGCCTCTCGGCGGTGAGAACCACCGAGGCCATCACTCATCAGATAGAGCACATGGACGGCTTCAAAATGCTTACAAAGGGCTACACGTCAAATTTCAAGTCATTTCGACAACATTTGACCATAGTTTGACGCTCGGAAGCCAAATCAGGCCTCTCGGCGGTGAAGCTCCCAGGGACCATGGTTTCCAAGACAGAGCCTATGGATCATCTTAAAATGACTCCAATAGGTTCCCTATCAAATTTCAAGTCAATCGGACATCGGTTGACCGCACATCAAACCGCGATATCTTCATCGCGATAAAAGCAAGTCTACTGGTGATAAGACCCTAAACGGCTTCAAAACTCAAACAAAAGCCTATGGTTGGTCTTATTTATTGGTCAGCAGGCTTCACCCCAAATTTCAGGTCATTTCGACATCGTTTGACCCAGTTTCAGCTTAGACGGAAAATCGGCAGCTCTGCACGACAAAGTCTTCGGCTTTCTCGGAAAATTGGAAACTTTGCAAAATGAAATGCAAGGATTCTCATCAGATTTTCTACAGGGAAATCAGGCCAATAAATGATCAAAAATGTCAGGGAAAAATACAGAAGAAAAAAGAATCGAAAAAACAGCAAAAACGGACACAAAACGGGACAAAAGGGGGGAAAACCCCCTAGGGTCGCAGACTCCTGCGACCCTGGGGCCCGGGATCGCCCGGTGGGCCCCGAAAACCCCATTTTTCGCCCTTTTTTTCGCGATTCGAAGCATCCGGCCTCTGGTATTTTCCAAAATTCATACTTTTGAGACACCAAATCCCCTGACATCCGTAAAAAAACACAGGTTAATCATCAAGAGTATCGAAATCAACATTGATCGCCAACTGGTCAACCAAAAAAAAAGTGTGCTTTCTACCCGACCAATCGAGAAATCGACAGGACAGATGGCACCGACCCGCTGTTGGCAACCAACACCTGAAGTTACATGGTCATCCGATGTCGATCTACTTGAAAATCCATCGATGATCATCGCCAGAAGAATCCCAAAAGACGCGGCACAGCCCGCGACTCTTCAACTGCTCGGCGACCACTTAATTCGATTAATTGACTAGCTCTACTACAGTCATTAATCCATTTCTTTGGACAGCCCAATCAGAAGCAAGCATTCGGGAGTTACAAGTCAAGAGATTCATGGCATTTAACCCATGAAACTCCTCCCATCATGGCGATTAAAGGCGATTAAATGCCCTTAATCTCCTCCGGCCAATCAGAAGTCAAGAAAAAGGAGTTACAAAATAAAGGAATTAAATCCTGTAACTCCTCCCATTATGCGGCTTAATGACAATAAAAGCCCATAAACCCTCCTAAATGGCTACCAAAAACCCTATAAATAAGAGAGCACTCCAAGAAGAAAAGACACAACACACAACACACAACAGACAATAGACAACAGACAACAGACTGCAGAAAATCCGGAAACTCAGACAAAAAAAGGCATCGGAAATCTAAGAGAGAAAACTCTGCGGAAGTTCTACACCGACCACCGCTACAAGGTGACAAAAGTCCCTTGGGGGGTACCCTCCTAAGGTCCTTGCCTTCTCCTTCTGCCTCCAATGGCTTAGACATGGCTTTTCAGCCCGTCTACTTAGTTTTTTATTGGACATAGGACCTCCTTTTGGTCTTTGTCCTCTAAAAACCTGAGGTTATAACCAAGCCAAGCGAATCAATAGCATCCTCTGTTCTCATCTGCATGGATGATGGTGAAGTCCACATATGGCTTGCGACCGTCAATCTGAACGGGTCCCCACAATCTCTTGAGAAGTTAGATCCTCCTTTTCTTGCTTTTCATTGTAGTTTGTATTTTTTCAAAAGAGACAAAAATCACAACTCTTGTCTTTCATTATTGATAAGGATTGTAAATCGGCTATAAACGCCAAAAATCGGCTATAAACGCCAAAATCGGCTATAAATGCCAAAAAAATCGCCTTTCACGGCAAATCAAGAAAATGTCTCTTTTCTTAAATATATGTGCAGTGGAAAACTTGAAAGAAGTTGATATCATTTTTACTTGCGAAGGTTGATCTCCAGATCACCACTTGCAATTCCAAGTAAAATAGAAAATCTGGCACACCCACACAAAAAAATATTGATGCACGCCTTTGCCCCCCCGGTTACGAAAGGGTCGGACCCAACGGACTCCCACGTCCGCCGACCTCGGTAGAACCAGGCAGAAGCGCGGTCCATCACATATCAATTCCATGAATCCATTTAAGGATTCTCTAAGTCCTTCAAATGATACAAACTGATTGAAGAGTAAGGACTCAATAAAGATCATATGAAATTTCATTTCATTGACCTTTTTCACCACTTAACCGTAGTGATGAACCTGCATAATCATACTGATATAACTATGAAGCACATACAATGATTATGAGGAATGCATGAGGTTTCAAAAGAAAATCAATCCATTTAAAAACATATGATAGGAACATGCATTATGATACCAAAGAAAATAAGATCCAAAACCATAACATTCAATATTTAGAAAAATTTAACTTACAAAGGCATAATGAATGTTATGAGGATGAATGCAATCACCAAATGAATTCAATCATCAAAATAAGCGATTATAATCTAAAATGATGAATTGGGTACATTGCATTTGAAACAAGTCATCAAGATAGGAAATTTACAAATAGAGGAGCATATGACTTGCAAAATCATCACACAAAAGAAGAACACAATACAGAGCATAGTGATGATCAAAGATAAAAACATCCATATCTTAGAAAAATACCAGAACTAAAAACTCATGGATGTGGCAATATGAGAAATACATAAAGATGTACCTATAAAAGTTAATGCATTCTCAATTAAAAATTATTTTATTTAAAAAAAAACTTAAAAACAAATATTCATCATATTCATATATGTGTCTCCATGATTCTAAAATATGAATTCTCATTTGATCATCTTAAAGATATCTACTCCCCCTTAACATCATTCTCTTCTTTTTGTCAATATGATGACAATGAATATACCGATGTAATGCATGAAGAAGATGTAAGGCATGAAAATAAGGCATGATTTCACATGGAGTTCTCAAATATAACAATTAAAGCTTACATTGATCAAATTTCTCAAGATGTTGCTAATCATGGAAAGACATAATGATGAATAGATGAGTACCAATTGAAAATCTCATTTTGAAAGCATGTATCTAAACATGGCCCAAAATGAAAAACAATTGCGTAATTTTCCATTTAAGTAAAAACTTAAAATCAATGGAAAATTCATTTTTCAAATCAAATTTATTTTCAAAAAGACAAAACAACTGATTTGAAAAATATGAGATGGGACATCAATATCACATCTCATTCAATTTTGCATTTTAGAAAATATACCTATCAAGAACATATGCAAAATGAATTGTTGATTCCAAAACATAGACAAGATCGAAAGAGATTTACATGTAATAGAGGACAACACTTGAGATTCAACCAAATATATGAATCATGTTTCTTGTTGGTGAGGATATAAGCATCAGAGAAGTGTTTTACGTGATCACACAGAATTACAGGTCAGTTCCATGCTACCACACATGGAATTATGCTTGGCAAACCCAACACGTGAGGAGTCTCCCGTCTCCTCCCACTCTCCTAGCCAACAAGTGAGGAGTCTCCCGTCTCCTCCCGTTTCCTCCGTTAAACATTAATGTTCGAATGATTCAAATAGATATACCATATGAGTGCAACTTGGAATGAATCAAGGTGGAGTATCCAAAGCATTAAATCAATTCCATAATGATGTACATGTTAAGGATACAACCAAAAAAAAAAATTCATGGATTGTTAAATAAATTTTTTTTTTTAAAATTCTAAAACTTTGAACTGGTTTTGAAATCTTGTAACTAATAAATATGTTCCTGGCAGAGAGCATTCTCATAATGGGAGCTCGCTATAGCTAGAGGGCCCACCGAGCCCGGCAAGCAAACTTCAAATGGCCATAACTTTTGACTCGGATGTCCGATTTTGGCTTTCTTTATATTATTGGAAAGCTCTTCAAGCGTAAAATTCAAAGGCACATAAAACTTATTGATTTGAGGGTTAGGGTTTAAGAGGATATTGGATTTTAAATAATTTTGGCAACCGGAAGGTACTGCAAGCCAAGTGTTGAACCGTAGTATGTTTAGATTGTTTTGGCCTAATAGTTGGACTTTAAGGTTGGATCCCTTGAAACCAAATTATGCCCAATGGAATTGTAATTTATGTGGGTGAGGTGTCAGCTACCATACACTCACAATGAACATCGTGAATCTTCGTATTGTATTCCGAACCAAATGAGTTATACTAAGGGATTCAGTGTTCAAATTAAGTAACGCCAAGGGTTCCTTTGTAGCCCAATAACGCCGGAATCCTTAGTACTATACCGAGTTAGACGATGAAGACCACGAGGGTTCCAAGACTGTAGGCTTGGCTTGATTCATATCTTGATTCCGTTTATGATTTATGTACATGCAATTGCATTCCGTTTTCAGTATTCTCGTATGACTTGATCATACTTCTGTTTAGTTATGTATATCTTGTTTATGCACTTGTTTATGTTATATTTGCTTCCATTTTTGTTCAGTTACACTTATGATAAGTCTTGATTTAGTACCATAACATGATCTGTTCTGTTGTTTTGGTATATTCTATTTCAAGAATCGGCATGATGGACCGCGCATTCATTGCTCGATGATACCGAGGTCGGTGGATGTGGGAGTCTGTTGGGTACTACCCTTTCGCGCCCGGGGGGCAAAAGCGGGTATCAACTTTTTTTTGTGTAGGTATGCTAGATTTTTCTATTTTACTTGGAATTGCAAGTGGTGATCTGGAGATCGACCTTCGCAAGTAAAAAGGAAATCAACTTCTTTCAAGTTTTCCATTGCACATATATTTAAGAAAAGAGACATTTTCTTGATTTGCCGTGAAAGGTGATTTTTTTGGCATTTATAGCCGATTTTTGGCGTTTATAGCCGATTTACAAATCTTATCAATAATGAAAGACAAGAGTTGTAGTTTTTGTCTCTTTTAGAAAAATACAAACTACAATGAAAAGCAAGAAAAAGAGGATCAACTTCTCAAGAGATTGTGGGGGACTCGTTCAGATTGACGATCGTAAGCCATATGTGGACTTCGCCATCATCCATGCAGATGAGAACAGAGGATGCTCTTGATTCACTTGGCTTAGCTATATCCTCAGGTTTTTAGAGGACAAAGACCAAAAAGAGGTCCTATGTACAATAAAAAGCTAAGTAGACAGGCTGAAAAGCCACGTCGAAGCCATTGGAGGCAGAAGGAGAAGGCAGGAACCTTGGGGGGTACCCCCCAAAGGACTTTTGTCACCTTGTAGCAGTGGCCGGTGCAAAACTTTCGCAGAGTTTTCTCTCTTTCTTTCTCTTAGATTTTTTGTCTGTATTCTTCTGGATTTCCCGATCTGGGATTCTTTGGAATGCTCTCCTATTTATAGGCTCTTGGTAGCCATTTAGGAGGGTTTATGAGCTTTTATTGTCATTAAGTCGCGTAATGGGAGGAGTTCCAGGATTTAATTCCTTTATTTTGTAACTCCTTTTTCATGGCTCCTGATTGGCCTGAGGAGATTGAGGGCATTTAATCGCCTTAAATCACAATGATGGGAGGAGTTTCATGGGTTAAATGTCATGAATCTCTTGACTTGTAACTCCCATTTGCTTACTTCTGATTGGGTCGTCCAAAGAAATGAATTAATGACTGCAATAAAGCTAGCCAATTAATTGCTTTAAGTGGTCGCCGAGCAGTTGAAGAGTCGCGGGCCGTGCCGCGTCTTTTGGGATTCTTCTGGCGATGATCATCGATGGATCTTCATGTAGATCGACATCGGATGACCATGTAACTTCAGGTATTGGTTGCCAACAACGGGTTGGTGCCATCTGTCCTGTCGATTTCTCGATCGGTCGGGTAGAAAGCACACTTTTTTGGTTGACCGGTTGGCGATCAATGTTGATTTTGATACTCTTGATTATTGACCCGTGATTTTGACGGATGTCAAAGGATTTGGCATCTCAAAGGTATGAATTTAGGAAAATCCCAGGAGTTGGAAGCTTTGAATCGCGAAAAATGATGAAAAATGGGCTTTCTGGGGAGAACCTAGCGATTCCGGGCTCCATGGTCGCAGGCGACCATGGGCCAGGGTCGTAGGGGTCTGCGACCCTGGTAGTGAATTTCCCACCTTTTGTCCCGTTTTACGGCCGTTTTTCGATTCTTTTTTCTTCTGTATTTTTTCTTGACATTTTTGATAATTTATTGGCCTAATTTCCCTATAGAAAACTTGACTAGAATCCTTGCATTTTGGAGTGCAAAGTTTCCAATTTTCCAAAAAAGTCGAAGACTTTGTCGCACTGAGCTGCCGATTTTCCGTCAGAAGCTAAAACTGGGTCAAACGATGTCGGAATGACCTGAAATTTGGGGTGAAGCCTCCTGAGTAATAAATAAGACCAACCATAGGCTTTTCTTTGAGTTTTGGAACCGTTTGGGGTCATGTTGCTAGTAGACTTGTTTCTATCGCGATGAAGATGTCGCGCTTTGATGTGCGGTCAACCGATGTCTGATTGACCTGAAATTTGATAGGGAACCTATTGGAGTCATTTTAAGATGATCCATAGGCTCTGTCTTGGAAACCATGGTCCCGGTGGACTTCGCCGCCGAGAGGCCTGATCTGGCTTCTGAGCGTCAAAGTCTGGTCAAATGTTGTCGAAATGACCTGAAACTTAACCTGTAGCCCTTTGTAAGCATTTTGAAGCCGTCCATTGTGCTCTGTCTGATGAGTGATGGCCTCGATGGTTCTCGTCGCCGAGAGGCTTGATCTAGCTGTTCGAGGGTTGATGTAGGGTCAAACATTGTCGGTTTGACTTGGAACTTGACGTGGAGCCTTTTGGATGTATTTTGAGACCATCCACAGGCTCTGATCGAAGATTTGGTGTCTCTGATGCTTTCGCCGCCGGGATCTCCTTTTCAGCTGTCGGAAAAGCGAAGTTAGGCCAAATGATTTTGAAATGGCCTGAAACTTCTTGTGTACTCCTCTTTTGTCTGTCTTGAAAGATCTTGCAATTTTTGTTTGATTCTGACAAGATTTGAGTTTTTGGAGGTAGCATTGCCTGTTTATGGCAGGTTGCGACTTCATGTAGCTTTTTGGATCTTGAAGAAGCAAAGTAACATTTTTGGTGTCAACAAATGCCCCCTCGAGGTGCAGCGATGAGTTGCTTAACTTTTGTAGTCAATGTTCCTCGAAGAGATTTTTGAAGGAGAGCTTGTGACTTGACCAAGAGTCTTTGAGTAGTCTTTCTTTTGGTATTGTAGCCTTTTGAGCTTCCAGGGGAATTTTATGGTAGTGAAAGGGATCACATACCATCTCGAGGCAAAGTCTTGAAGATAACATCAGGGATGTGGATTTGGGTTTTTGTTTTTGACCCTGTGACCTAACAAGCTGTATGTGGCAGGTTAGGGGGTCGGATTTGGTTTTGACCGTGTGACCCAACAAGCTGTATGTGGAATGTTGGGGGGTCGATTTTGGTTTTGATCTTGTGACTTAACAGACTGTATGTGGCAAGTTAGGGGATCAGGTTGTGGTTTTTGGTTTTGGTCTTATGACCTAACAAGCTGTATGTGGCAAGTTAGGGGACCAGGATTTGGTTTGGATTTTTGTGGAATGTCAATTTCAAGATTTTGACTCAATTTGGTATATGAGGCTGGGTGGTTTGATTTTGGAAGCTCATGGGGCTTAGAACTATTTTTGTATGGTCCAATCAACTCAAAAGAGGCATGGAACCATTTTTTTAAGCTCTTGGTAAGAGGGATTTCTCTTTGACTAAAAGCCCAAAATTTTTTTTTTTTTAGTGCCTAGATGGTCAAACCTGGCTCATATGGGCTAACCCATGTGACCTTAACCTTTTGAAATGGCTTAGATCTCATATGGTGTCATTTTTGTAAAGAATATCTAAAAATATCTCTTTTTGATAGAGAATATCTAAGAATATCTTTAGTTGGAGAGAATCTCTCATGTTCCCTTTATTTTGGGAGAGAATTCTCAAGATATCTTTCTTTGGGAGAGAATATCTCAAATCCCCTATCTTTTGGGAGAAAATCTCTCATTGATTTCTTTTTGGGAGAGAATCTCTCAAGATATCTTTCTTTTGGCAAAGAATCTTTCTAGTTTTTTTTCTTTTGGTCAGGTTACTAATTAGTAACACTTACCTCTTTCTTCTTTCCTTCTTTGGTTTGCTCTCTTTTATAAAAGCAAGGAGGAGGTTGGATCTCTTGCTCTTATTGCTTTCTTTTGCAACAATCCTAAAAGGGCTTCAAGACCAAGAGTTCTTCTTCTTCAAGATCTTCAAGACTGTCTTCTTCTTCTCCATCAATGGCTTCAAGTAAGTTCCCCTTTTCTAGAAAGTTCCATTGTAGGAAATAGGATGATAAAAAAGTTCTTTCTTTTTTTTTTCTTTCTTTTCTTTTCTCTTTTTTTTCTTTTTTTTATGTGTTTTTCCTTTTTTTTACACGTTTTTTCTTTTTTTTTTCTCGTGCTTTCCTTTTTTTTTGCATGTTTTTTTCTTTCTTCTTTTTGGTTTTTTTTTTGTGGGCCGTACGGATCTGGCCGTACGGCCACGTGGCCTGTGGGCCAGTCCCCCTTTTTTTTTCTTATTTTTTTTTGCTCATCATCATAATGCATTTTTTGGAAAACCAAGATGTTCATGCATGCATCTTTTTGTAAATTGAAATTATAGCATGATATGATAGCATACCTGAAAGTTTTTGTAAATTTGGGAATTTGGAGCTCGCAGCGATGTTGAGCCCTTCCTGATTTTGCGGAGACTTTGAGGTTTCGAAAGTTTGGAGTTTTGGTGCTCGCAGCAATGTTGAGCCTATCTTCAAGCTTTCTATTTCTTTTAGGGTGTTTCCTTTTTCTTCGAAATTACTCCAGAGTCATGTCAAAATTTCGCCAGAATTTTTTTTAGCGAAATTATGTCATTTTGATGATTGAACTTTTTCTTTTCCATCTTTCGCAGGTGGTTCCTCCAGAACGAACAATGGTAAAGAGCCTGCTACAAGCGTACCCATCGATCTGCTAGATTTTCTAATCCGGCCGTTCAGCAGGCCTGGGAGAAGGTCTAGTATGTTAAGAGAAACCTGGAAGAGTGCGACTCCCTCAATAAAGATGAGATGAGGCAGCAACTAATCGCTCTCAAGGGAGAGGAATTTTATAAGATCATGGTAAGCAGTCGTCCATGGGTGATAGATTATCAGAGCGTTTTACCTAAGCCTACCTTCTTCTTTGGTGATGCAGTCCTTGACGACATGACATACCAGAGGAGATGTTTCCAGTTCCCTTACACATCTGATGGTGAGGAGAGAACTATTGTTACCCGGTAGACGTTTGATCGCACCGTCTCAATCATGTGCCTTGCTCCCACGTGCTCTAAGAGGGAAGATCCTCCAAGCTGGGTGATGAGGACAAGTGTAATCATGACCGGGGTTTTTTTTGGCGGTTCTCCTGGATATACAGAGAAATCGCCTGCTGACATGGATATGTTAACGCTGGCCAACGGCTACTAGGGCTCTGATTATCCGTCGGTCAATTTGGGACCGGTGGGCCTTGGCATTTTCAGCAGTGACGACAGCAATTGGGTGAAGCCTTTTCGACTTCGTGGCCGTTTCAGTGCTGACTCCGAGTGGAAGTCATGAACTGATCGCGTCCTGCTGATTGGTGGCGTCGTTTTGAAGGAAACCGGGATTTTTGATGTGGTCCGCGCCTTTACGGAGACCGTGATCTTTTCCGACGAGGCCTTCATGGCTATGTTGGAGTCATTCATTCCATAAACCATTACCTTCGTTGTCACGAATGGTGAGATTGGTTTCTCTTTGAAGGAGCTGAGCGCCATTACTGGATTGCCCATCCTTGGCAGACTCTATGAGGAGTTTATGCCGAATGACAGCGTCCTTGAGGAGCAGTCAGAGAAATTTAGGCTTTTGTACTTTCAGCTCGTCGCCTTCTATGATTTTTTGAAGAAGAAGGAGGGCTCAAAAGTAAGATCCAGTAGTTGGAAGAGTTTTAGCTCTTCGTTTCCTAACTTCTTTGAAAGTGGGGAGCCTTCTGATAGCATGACCCGGGATGACAGGGCTAAGGATCCGGGTTGGAAGAAGATTTCGGCTGTGCAAGAAGAGTGGAGAGATTTCTTTGTGAGTACAAACGCCATATGTCTTAACATTGCACTGCGGAGAGATCTCACAGTTTACCTCACTTACTAGCTAGGTGAGGCCGTTTTTACTGGAGGAGATGAAACGCACATCAGGCCGCATTGTATTTTTTCAGCTTGTCAGATGGCGTTTGGAGTGCAGCTTGCTTTGGTGCCAGCTCTTTATTCCTACTTGTGTACCAAACTGCAGGCTGCTGCTTTTTGGTTCGGCTTGGGCTCCCTATGAATAGGGTATTTTCAGCCCACATTTTTTATTCGTGGTATGTCTACCACTGCCATGGCTTTCACCGGCTGGGTGCTAAATAGTATGATGATCCTCTCATGATTCGACTGGCTAAGGGCAAAGCCGTGTCCGAATCACTTTTGTTTGCCCGCATGAGGATCCGACGATTCTGGGACGTCGAGATGGGGCAGTCTTCAATGAAGCTTTCTCCGAAGTTGCGGAAGAAGGCTTTTGATTTTGGTGCCTCCCGTGACTCTACTAGGGCAGGGTCGGGAAGGCATTACTTCATGACAAATGCAGAGAAGGAGTGGCTTTTCAGCATACTTGTCGGCACGATGGTGTACCGCAGACATTTTTTTTGTCGACATCCAGCCGTATGTGCCTTCTCGCTTTGCGCTGCAGTTGGGCTTTTCTCAAGGCGTTGTTGGAGCGCCTTCAAGCATGGTGAAGTGCTTTGGAGGTTTACAGGGTGGGAGAAATGCATGGGCTTTCTATAGTACTGAAGACACTACTGCCATGATTTCTTATCCTGTGTTGTCGACTTTCCGGACTGCCGGCTTCACGAAGTGGTTCGTGGAGAGCTTTTCGGCATATCGAGGGCTTTCCAAGAAGGAGCTTGATATGAAGCTATCGTCTGTAAAAGGCCTTGGAAAGTCGGATGGCATTCGGCGAGAGGAAGTTTGGGCCTTCCTTTTTCGAGATAAGCACAAGATAGGCTTTCTCGGTGACCAGGGCGTCATTGGTTCTGAAGCTGTTCGAGAAATACCTGATGAGGCTTTAGAGCAGTTAGAACAGGAGGAAGTTGAGCTTGATGCTTGGATGCAAGCGGCACAGAGGCGAGCTTCCGTGGAGTCTACTAGAAAGAGTAGACCATCTAGTGAGGAGTCAAGTGGGAAACCTGACTCTGACAGTGGGGCAGGTTCCTCTAAGAAGCGAGCCCACAGAAGTAAGAGGAAGAGGAGTCATCATCGTAGCAAGGGGCAACATGAAGGTTCTCCTAATTTGGAAGTTCCTCTTATTATCAATGAGGAGGTGCCAGAGGATGCTGAAGAGCCTCCAGAAAAGAAAAGCCGAGAAGAAGAGACTGTCGGTGAAGGTATGATTCTTCCTCTTTCTCTTTCCATTTCTTTTCATGGGATTTTTCCATGTTCTGATTTCCTTTCTCCCCCTGCTGCTTTTTTTTAGCAGAGGATGAAGACTTGGCGATGCCTGAGGTTCCTGCTGATGAGGCGGTGACGGATCCGATTGCAGCACCGAAGAAGAACCGAGGGACTCTGGAGTGATTCCAGAATCTTCAACTGGTATGACTTCTTTTACTTTCTTTTTTTTTTGTCTGTGACTTGGTTTGCTAACGTTTTTCTTATCAGCTGACTTGCCATAGGATTCCGATGACTTTGAACCATCGATGGACGCAAATGTTGACGATGCTTCCGATGAGTTCATGGAGGAAGAGAGTGTTCCGCCAGTCGTCGAAGAAGGTATTTTATAGTAATAACCCTGATAATGATTTTTTAAATATGATCATATTCATACCATTTTGTGTTTCTTTGGCAGGTTTTGAAGCGACAGAGGAAAGTCCATACTTCCTTCAGAACTAGAGCAAGGGATGCCAGAGGTTGATCCGGAGGTAGAGACTCCTGCAACCAATTCTGACATGGTGGAGGAGGTACCTTGTGCTGAGACTCCTTCCCCAGCAGCTCCAACTGGAAAGAGTTCTTTTGTTCCTCTTCCAACGGGGCATGACATGAGCAGCCGACCGATGGAGCGGGGTGAATCTTCAGCTGGGCCATCTCTTCTTTTTGCGAAGAAGGTGGTGGTGCGGGTTTTGAGCATTTGGATTGAGACTCTCCATGCTGGACACTTGGATGCCGGATTTGGCATGATTCAGCATGTGCAGGAGATTCTTGGTGATGCCGAAGAGGCTGGTCTGGATGTCACAGGTGCCAGGGCGATCATTGATAGGATCATTGCACTGGGTGACAAGTGGTTTGAGACCGAGGGTTTTGCTGACGACCAGTTCATAAAGGAGATATTTCTGGGCTCTACTAATAAGGCTAAGTCTGACCTGAATGAGGCTACACAAAGCAGGAAGCAGCTAGTCCGAGAGAAGAACTTAGAAGAGTTAGCCATCATTGGGCTGACACATGACCTTAACATCATTGATAAGGAGGTCGATGAGGCCAGGAAACATCTTGATCATTTGAAGGCACAAGTCGCCGCCAAGTGGGCTGCTATAACCGAGGTCGCGACAAGGAGAGTGTTTTGATTCGCCGGGTTACAGATGCTGATCGAGTTCTTGAAAGGAAGTTTGAAGAGGACAAACAATGGTAAACTACTCAGGATAAGCTTCCCGGTGTGAAAGAAGGGTTGCAGCCTTCTCCAGCATCTCATGGCAAGTTTCTGAAGAAGCATGCCTTGGAAAATCTGACAGCTAAGGCCAAAAGTTGCTTGAGGAGCTGAAATTTTGGCTAGAGACCATTTCTGGTTGAGCTCCTGATTTTTTGTAGCAGAAATTATCCTTTTTTTGTACTCTTTTTTTTGTTTTGTAGTGCTTTGTAAACACTTTTTTTTTGTACCACATGTATTTTTTTTTTGTACTCTTTTTTTTGTTGTCCCTACGCTCACTTAAATCTTTTTGTGATGAAAGCAATTGCTAAATTGGATGCTTTTTTTTTGGTTTTCCCTACGCTTACTTAAATCTTTTTGTGATGAAAGCAATTGCTAAAATGGGATGCTTATTTTTGTTTTCCCTACGCTCACGTAAATCTTTTTGTGATGAAAGCAATTGCTAAATGGGATTTGATCAAAAGCTTGTCATTTTGTGAAAATCTTTTGTCAAATGATTGTTTTGGCATGGAGCCAGATTTTGTTTATGGCATGAGAGCCGTTTTTTTATGGCATTGATAGCCAAGTTTATGGCATTGATAGCAAGTTTTTTTAAAGCCAAGCTTTGATTGGTGGCATTGATAGCCGATTTTGTTTTGTGGCATTGATAGCCGGTTTGTTTTGTGGCATTGATAGCCGATTGTGTCATTTATAGCCGATTTTGGTCTTCGAAAAATGCAAGTATCAACTAAAAGTCGCCTCCCTACTGAATGGTCTTGCAAGTATCGATGGAATGTCGAATCCTTGCTCATTCGGTTGCAAGTATCGATGGAATGTCGCATCCTCGCAGATTTGGGTGCAAGTATCGATGGAATGTCGCTTCCTTGCTTTTCAAAAATTTTGGTTTTGCGGGTACTGACTTGATCTCGTTTTCCCACTATTTTGAAATTTGCGGTTTGCTCGAACCTTTGGGTTGTGGATATCAACTGAAATGTTGCATCTCCACAATTTCTTGGTTTTTTCGAACCTTTGAAATTTGGGTTGTGGATATCAACTGAAATGTTGTGTCTCTACGGTTTTTAGGTTTTTTCGAACCTTTGAAATTTGGACTGTGGATATCAATTGAAATGTTGCGTCTCCACGGTTTTTAGGTTTTTTTGAACCTTTGAAATTTGTGTTGTGGATATCAACTGAAATGTTGTGTCTCCATGGTTTTTAGGTTTTTTTGAACCTTTGAAATTTGGGTTGTGGATATCAACTGAAATGCTGCGTCTCCATGGTTTTTAGGTTTTTTCGAACCTTTGAAATTTGGGTTGTGGATATCAACTGAAATGTTGTGTCTCCATTATTTTGTTTTTGTTTGATTTTGCAAGTATCGACGAAATGTCACTTCCCTGCAATTTTGGAAATTCGAACGTGGTTCACATTCTTCCGATTTGTGCGAGTATCGACTAAGCGTCGCTTCCCCGTGGTTTTTGAAAAATTCATTTTTTTTGTTTAAAGACACGAGGGTCATAAGTTTTGACCTAAAGCCATTTTGGCTGTAAAAGGCAGGGTGGACTTGGGTGGAAATCCCTGAATCCGGATTTTGTTTCAAACCATGAATTTTGGGTTCAAGGATCGAAAACTTTGGTCAAGTTAGGGAGAGGTTCCTAAACTTGGAATTTTTGAACAATGAAATGGTGAAAGTAAGCATTGTTTGAATTTTTAGAAATTTCAACATTTGATATGAAAATTCTAAAAAGAGTGGGTTTAGCGAGCGAGTACCTGGAAATCGGTTTTGGCCGTACATGCATTGCTCTTACCCAGTTGGGTAAGTCTTCAAGGGTAGTACTACTTTAAGAACTTTCCACAGATGGGCAGCATACATCTGTCACCCTCCGTGTTTAGGAGTGCGTATGCACTATTGGAGAAAACCTTGTCGATGACCTAGGGTCCCTCCCATTTTGGCTCAAATTTGCCTTTGGACTTGTGAGCGAAGACCATTGAACTTTTTACTGCAAGAACCAAGTCACCCTTTTTGTAGGCGCATTGCCTGACCTTTTTGTCGAATGATCCTGCCATGCGTGCTTGGTAAAGTTCAATGCTTTGCCGTGCTTCGAACCGTCTCTCATCGAGATTGTCCAGCTCATGGAGTCGCAATTTGACATTGCTTTCTTGAGTCATGTCATTTTGTAAGGATACCTCAAGGAAGGAATTTGTACTTCCAAGGGCACAACAGCTTCGCATCCATAGACCAAGGAGAATGGTGTGCTATGGATTGGTCCTCGAACGGTGGTTCGATAGGCCCACAAAGCTTCAGACAGTTTGTCGCTCCAGTATCTTTTGTGACTAGAGACCATTTTCTTGAGGATTTTGCAGAGTCTTTTGTTGAAAGCTTCTGCTAATCCGTTTGCTGCTGGATTGTATGGAGTCGAAGGACAGCTTTGGATTTTGTATTTGTCGCATAACCTATAGAATCGATGATCCCGAAATTGTGGTCCGTTATCATGGATGAATCTTTTGGGTAAGCCGAAACGAAAAATGAGGTCTTCATTTCATTAAGCACGAATGCTTCTAACCACTTGGAGAAATAATCCGTAGCGGCGAAGATGAAGCGATGACCTTTGCTTGAAGGGGGAGAAATAGGACCTATGATGTCCATACCCCAGGGTTCGAAAGGCCATTAGATCGCTGTTGGAAGGTTCGAAGGTGGTTCCTCCAGAATATTTTTGGAGGCTTCCAGCTCTGCGAAACCTTTTGGGGTTTCAAGGGCATTTCCATACAAAGGTTTTGTTCCTTTCCACGGGTCTTCTCGATCGATAATTTTCTCAAGGGTTGCTATGAGATGATCCCAATCGCCTGTTGAAACTGGGTCGAAGTAAGGTACTTCTTTTGGAGACATGGGTTCTTCTGGGTCAGAAGACCATACGTCTGTGCCATCGGACAACTCCTCTTCATTGTCAGAGAAATCGTACCAATTGGATGAGCTTCCTGGATTTTTGTCAGGCGACTCATCGAAGAGATATCCAGGGAGATCGATGTCTTCATGGATACAAGATGTTGAGGCTTGGTCGGTAAGTTGACTTTTAAGCCTTTATGTCAACTGTCTCAGAGGAGTGTCGGGATCCTACCCTGGCCCGTGTGAAGACTTTTCTACATGGCCGTAGAGTCTCCAATCTTCCAGTTGGTTTTTGGTCAAGACGGGTCCCAACGGCGTGAGAATACCGCATTCTTCTCCCAAACCGACTGGGTTTTGAGCGTCATAGCCCATTTTCTTCATAATAGCTTGTGCCACAGGACTATATAATGATAGTTGAGGCATACCTTCATTTTGGAAGGGTTCAAGCAAGGAGTTTGATGAAGAAGCATCCGATCTATGGAAAAAGATTAGCTTTTCCTTTGCTGAAGTTGCTGGAACAACGAAGGACACTGACGTAGGATCTTCTATGTCAGAAGTTGTCTCCATTGGAGTAAGAGCATGCTGAACTTGCTGAGTGTCGGCTTGGCTTGACGATGTGTCATCTTCTGGCTCTGAATCCGAATCCGTGTCTTGCATAATAGACATGAAAGTGACAACAAATTTGCCCCCAAGCTTTTGTTTTGCCTTCTTTACATTAGTCGTGATGACCAAAGGCTTTGAAGGTTTGAGGGAGATAATAAAAGGAGTCTGAACGCTCTCTTCGGATTTACCGGATGGTTTGTTTTCTTCCGATGATTATTGAGGAGCCTTGCCTTTATCTTTCGGGAGATTTTCGGCAAAGGGTACTGTGTGCTTCTCCTCATTTCTTTCTCACCTTCATACATCTGTGAGTCTACAAAGTGGACTTCTTTACCTTTGAAGGGTTTTCTGTCCGCAAAGACTCAATGTATCAGGCCATAGTCGCCAACAAACTTGATACATTGATGTAGAGTTGAAGGGACAACACAATTCTCGTTGATCCAGGGGCGTCGGAGAAGGATGTTGTAGCATGGAGGGTTTTTATTGCATATACAGTGACCTCAGAGATAAGATCATCGATCTGCAACTTGAACCTGATTTTGCCGATATGCCTTTGAGTACTCCCATCGTATCCAAAGATAGATACAGATGTGTGGCTCAGCGGATGCCCAACTCTTCGAGAGCCGAAGTGGAGATGAGGTTGAGTGCAGAACCTGGGTCGATCTGAACTCTGTGCTTAGGCATTTCCTTAATGTACCATGTGAAGTACAAGGGTCGGTTGTGCCTTGTTTCGCCAAGTAGGAGATCGTCCTTAGTGAAGGCGATGGTTGCACTGGCTGCCTTTTGAACCGAGAGGCATTCAATGCATGATCCCTCAGTTTTCTTCTTTCTACCTTTGAGGAAGCTTCTGAGTTTTTGACCCGGTAGTCCATTTCAATTTGGAGGACTTGCGGGGCATGTTTGTCGACATCCTCATTCAGCTTTTGTAATTCTGAAATGAGATTATCACGAGTGCGTGGAGACATTCGTAATAAGTCTAGGATGTGCAGACGTGCAGGTATGTGCTTGAAATGTTCGATCAGGTCATACTTGAAGAATTTACATATGTAAAGGAAGATTGGTTGTAATATTTGTGGTAGTCCCGGCCAGAGCGGGTGCCTCTACCAACTTCGAGAGTTTCTTGAGAAGGGTCTTCATTCGGAAGATTGTCTTCAGGATCAAGAGGCTGTCATTTTTCATTTGTTGAGGATGTATCTGCAGCAGAGTTGTCATCCTCAGTGATTGTGTAGCACGGAGTATTTTTCGGGAACAAGTCCTGAACAGCATCCAGCAACTTTTCTTCTTCGTTGACCGATTCAACGTCCCAAGCATCAATAGCTGGGGATTCTTCAGTCAGGAATGGTGTGAGCTTTGAAGTCATAGTCTCAGGGGAAGAAACCTGAGAGGGTGCCATCTCAGTGAAAGTCACGTGAGATGAGGAGGCTCCAGAGGATATATTGCTAGGCGTCATCGGAGTGTAAGTGATCTCATCAGACGATGCTTCAGAAGAGATATAATCCCGAATTATCATATTACAGGAAGCTCTAATAGGAGACATTGCCTGATCGGAGTCAGACTCATCCTCGGATGTAAGAGGATCGTCTATCCAGTAATTTTTTCCATTTTCAGGAGTTAAGGGAGGATGTACCTGATGGTCTTCAGGGACTTCAGGCTCTGGATTGCGAGGAGGCTCGTTGACGCGGTCTTGCTCTTGTTCTAGAGCGAGATGCTGCAAGATCCTTGCATATTCTTCAAGATCAGGCATGGGAGCCAAATCTTCTTCTTCGTCTGCTCTTTGTGGTTCAACATGGTTGGGTTCCACTGGAGCAATGACGGGTGCTGGTTCAGCAGCATTTTCATGTACAGCCTCTTGGTCTTCTTCATCATCAGACCAGGATCCTTGTGGCTGTAAGGGGTTATACCAGATTACTGGCATAAGGTGAGTTTCAGGAACCCATTCTTCATCGGAGAGATATTCTCCTGTTTCAAGGGATTCCACCCACTCGTTGGTGTAGTTGGATTCGAATCCATCATCGGTGTCGCTGGACTCGTATCCATCAATGAAGAATCCAACTACCGAATTGCAGAGTATGATGCCCCCTACGTGGCTTTTTCTTTGAGTCGAAGTGGTATGAAATCACTGAGAGTGAATTTTCTTACCCCTATTGAAGTCTCTGGAAGGGACATTTTTGTTGCCTCCAGTGAAGCGGTAGAGGAAGCCTCTGCCTTTTCTTGGACTTCTTATTTTGGCTGGGTCTTCTCTTACCATTTGAGCTTGAGGAGATGTTTCCTAGCCTGCCTTCACTGTTGAGCTGTAGGCTTTGTTTTCACGACCTCCCAATTTTCATCTTCTAGGAGATCGGGATGTGCCCATATGGGTTGTCCATCTGGTGTCGGGTAAGGAACTAGTTCTTCGGACGCTTGGATTGTGTTTATCACCTTGAGTGATCTTCTTCTTCGGTGATTTTGGTGTTTGTCCACATGACACCATGTTGACGGAGGCAGACCCATAGTTTTTGTCAAAGGTAATGACTCCGTTTTTCCACATCTTGTTTATTTTCTCTCTCACAACTAAGCATTGATTGAGAGGATGCGAGATCATCTGGTGGTATGGATGGTACCGAGGATCATTGGTTTTTCCAACATCACCTGGTCTTTTGGTTCAGGCAAGGTGAGCTTGCCGTTTGCCATGAGAGCCCCGAAGATTTCATCATTTATTTTCTACTCGCTCTTTGAAGGCATCAGAGAGTTCAGGTCTCTTACCAACAGCTTTGTCTTCAGCTTTATTTGGTGGCAGAGGAGCTGACTTGGTTTGCACATCGAGGACCTTTTTTTCTTTATTTTTGAGGTTGCAATGGCGGTTGGCTCTTTTCTTGATGATTTCTGACTGTTGAGGTCTTTAATCACTGTTTCAGCTTCCATGGAAGCTTCTAGGAGTTCTCCCAGATTCTTTGATTTGTTGCCAATGATCATGGAGCAGATTCTAGCTCTCATGTTGTTTCGGCAGATGTCGACTAGCGACGCTTGTGGCAATACATCAGAGTACTTGTATGCCATTGCTTTCCACTTGTGAATGAAGTCATATGTTGACTCATTCTCCCCTTATTTTAGGCTGCACAGCTAAGCCATAATAGCGGGATGATCCTCACCTTTGAAGTGAGTCAGGAAGCGTGTCTCTAGCATGACCCAATTTTGGATGGAGTCATCCGGCAAAGTGGAGTACCAGTCGAAGGCCGTACCTCTTAGGGGACTTGCAAAGAGGCGGATCTTGATTGCATCTTAATCCGTGATAGCTCCTGTCAGGATCTTGAAGTGGATAACGTGATGTCTGGCTGATCCTTTCCCCGTATATGTTTGGAGAGTAGGATGCTTGAATTTTGTGGGGAACGAACCGAGTCCATCCATAAGGGATATGGTGGCTTGATCCCATGTTCCTTGAGTATATCCTCTTTTTTTGCTTTGGCGAGGATACTGTCTACATCCTTTTTGGTAAGGGCGCGTGACTCGTTTTCCTCTCTGTTTACCTCATCATCTTGATGATTCGGAGGAGGTTCATTGTTTCACCTGATTTGGAAAGCGAGGAGAAGGTTTTCCATCAGGTTTCAACTGATGACCGCGCTCCTGCTCGGTTCCTACCGAGGTCGGCGGACGTGGGAGTCCGTCAGGGTCCGACCCTTTCGTACCGGGGGGCAGGGGTGTGCATCACATTTCTTTTTTTGTGGGTGTGCCAGATTTTCTATTTTACTTGGAATTGCAAGTGGTAATCCGAAAGATCAACCTTCGCAAGTAAAAAGGAAATCAACTTCTTTCAAGTTTTCCATTGCACATATATTTAAGAAAAGAGACATTTTTCTTGATTTGCCGTGTGAAAGGCGATTTTTGGCATTTATAGCCGAGTTTGGCGTTTATAGCCGATTTTTTGGCGTTATAGCCGATTTGGCATTTATAGCCGATTTACAATCCTTATCAACAATGAAGACAAGAATTGTGATTTTTGTCTCTTTTAAAAAAATACAAACTACAATGAAAGCAAGAAAAGGAGGATCTAACTTCTCAGGAGATTGTGGGGGACTCGTTTAGATTGACGGTCGCAAGCCATATGTGGGCTTCGCCATCATCCATGCAGATGAGAACAGAGGATGCTATTGATTCGCTTGGCTTGGCTATAACCTCGGGTTTTTAGAAGACAAAGACCAAATGAAGGTCCTATATCCAATAAAAAGCCGAGTAGACGGGCTGAAAAGCCATATCTAAGCCATTGGAGGCAGGAGGAGAAGGCAAGGACCTTGGGGGGGGGGGTATCCCCCAAGGGACTTTTATCACCTTGTTGCGGTGGCCGGTGTAGAACTTCCGCAGAGTTTTCTCTCTTTTTCTTTTTCTCTGGATTTCTGACTGCTGTCTGATGTTTGTTGTGTGTTTTTTCCGATCTGGATTCCTTTGGAGTGCTCTCCTATTTATAGGCTCTTGGTAGCCATTTAGGAGAGCTTATGGGCTTTTAATGTCATTAAGCCACATAATGGGAGGAGTTACAAAAATTGAATTCTTTATTTTGTAACTCCTTTTTCTTGGCTTCTGATTGGCCGGAGGAGATTGAGGGCATTTAATCGCCTTTATCGCCCATGATGGGAGGAGTTTCATGGGTTAAATGCCATGAATCTCTTGACTTGTAACTCCCAAATGCTTGCTTCTGATTGGGCCGTCCAAAGAAATGGATTAATGACTGTAATAAAGCTAGTCAATTAATCGCATTAAGTGGTCGCCGAGCAGCTGAAGAGTCGCGGGCCGTGCCACGTCTTTTGAGATTCTTCTGTTCATGATCATCGATGGATCTTCATGTAGATCGATATCAGATGACATGTAATTTCAGGTGTTTGTTGCCAACAGCGGGTCGGTGCCATCTGTCCTGTCGATTTCTCGATCGGTCGGGTGGAAAGCACACTTTTTTTGGTTGACCGGGTGGCGATCAATACTGTCTTCGATACTCTTGATGATTTACCCGTGTTTGGACGGATGTCAGAGGACTTGGTGTCTCAAAAGCATGAATTTTGGAAAGTACCAGAGGCTGGGCCCTTCGAATCGCGAAAAAACGGCGAAAACCGGGGTTTCCGGGGCTTTTCCCGGCGACCCCGGGGTCCCTGGTCGCCGGCGACCCTGGCCCAGGGTCGAAGGGGCCTGCGACCTTGGGCCAGGGTCGCAGGGGCCTGCCACCCTGGCCCAGGGTCGCAGGGGTCTGCGACCCTGGGGGGGTTTTCCCCCTTTCTGGTCCCGTTTTGCGTCCGTTTTTGCTCTTTTCTGATTCTTTTTTTCTTCTGTACTTTCCTTGACATTTTTGACCATTTATTGGCCTGATTTATTTGTAGGAAACCTGATGAGAATCCTTGCATTTTATTTTGCAAAGTTTCCAATTTCCTGAGAAAGCGAAGACTTTGTCGCGCAGAGTTGCCGATTTCCCGTCAGAAGCTGAAACTGGGTCAAACGATGTCGGAATGACCTGAAATTTGGTGTGAAGCCTCCTGAGCAATAAATAAGACCAACCATAGGCTTTTGCTTGAGTTTTGAAGCCGTTTGGGGTGCTATCACCTGTAGACTTGCTTTTTGTCGCGATGAAGATGTCGCGGTTTGACGTGCGGTCAACCGATGTCCGATTGACTTGAAATTTGACAGGGAACCTATTGGAGTCATTTTAAGATGATCCATAGGTTCTGTCTTGGAAACCATGGTCCCGGAGAGCTTTTGTCGCCGAGAGCTCCTTTTCGGCTGTCGGAGAAGCGAAGTTAGGCCAAATGATTTTGAAATGACCCGAAACTTCTTGTGTACTCCTCTTTTGGCTGTCTGGAAGGATCTTGCAGCTTTTGTTTGATTCTGACAAGATTTGATTTTTGGAAGCAGCATTGCCTATTTATGGCAGGTTGCGACTTCATGTAGCTCTTTGGATCTTGATGAGGCAAAGTGACATTTTTGGTGTCAACAAATGCCCCCTCGAGGTACAGCGGCGAGTTGCTTAACTTTCGTAGTCGATGTGCCTCGAAGAGATTTTTTTGAAGGAGAGCCTGTGACTTGACCAAGAGTCTTTGAGCAATCTTTCTTTTTGGTATTTGTAGCCTTTTGAGCTTCCAGGGGAATTTTATGGTAGTGAAAGGGATCACGTACCATCTCGAGGCAAAGTTTTGAAGATGACATCAGGGATGTGGATTTTGGGTTTTGACCTTGTGACCTAACAGGCTATATATGGCAGGTTAGGGGGTCGGGTTTGGTTTTGATCGTGTGACCCAACAAGCTGTATGTGGAATGTTGGGGGATCAATTTTGGTTTTGATCTTGTGACCTAACAGGCTGTATGTGGCAAGTTAGGGGATCAGGTTTTGGTTTTTGGTTTTGGTCTTGTGACCTAACAGGCTGTATGTGGCAAGTTAGGGGACCAGGATTTGGTTTGATTTTTGTGGAATGTCAATTTCAAGATTTTGGCTCAATTTGGTAGATGAGGCTGGATGGCTTGATTTTTGGAAGCTCATGGGGCTTGGAATTTTCTTTTGTATGGTCCAATCAACTCAAAAGAGGCATGGAACCATTTTTGTATGCTCTTGGTAAGAGGGATTTCTCTTTGACTAAAAGCCCAAAATTTTTCTTTTTTTTTTTTTTTGTGCCTAGGTGGTCAAACCTGGCTCATATGGGCTAACCCATGGGACCTTAAGCTTTTGAAATGGCTTAGATCTCATATGGTGTCATTTTTGTAAAGAATATCCAAAAATATCTCATTTTGGATAGAGAATATCTAAGAATATCTTTACTTGGAGAGAATCTCTCATGATCCCTTTATTTTGGGATAGGATATCTCAAGATATCTTTCTTTTGGGAAAGAATCCGTCATAGATTGATTTTTGGGAGAAAATCTCTCAAGATCCCTTTATTTTGGGATAGGATATCTCAAGATATCTTTCTTTTGGGAAAGAATCCGTCATAGATTATATCTTTTAGGAGAAAATCTCTCATTGATTTCTTTTTGGGAGAGAATCCCTCAAGATATCTTTCTTTTGGGAAAGAATCTTTCTAATTTCTTTCTTTTGGTAAGGTTACTAATTAGTAACACTTACCTCTTTCTTCTTTCCTTCTTTGGTTTGCTCTCCTCTATAAAAGCAAGGAGAAGGTTGGATCTCTTGCTCTTATTACTTTCTTTTGCAATAATCTCAAGAGGGCTTCAAGACCAAGAGCTTTTCTTCTTCAAGATCTTCAAGAGTTTTCTTCTTCTTCTCCATCAATGGCTTCAAGTAAGTTCTTCTTTTTCAAGAAAACTCCATTGTAGGAAAAAAAAAGTTCTTTCTTCTTTTTTTTTTGTTTCTTTCTTTTTCTTTTCTTCTTCTTTTTTTTCTTTTTTCTTTTCCACGTGTTTTCCCCTTTTTTTTTTACACGTGTTTTCTTTTTTTTTTTTTTTTTTCTTTTTTTTTTCATGTTTGTTTTTTTTTTTGTGTGGGCCGTACGGACAGATCCGTACGGATCTGGCCGTACGGCCACGTGGCCTGTAGGCCACGGCCTGTGGGCCAGCCCGTTTTTTTTTTTCTTTTCTTTTCTTTTTTTTTTCTTTCCCTCCCCCTTTTTTTTTTGAGAGAGTTTCGTTTCTTTTTTTTTTGTTTGTTTTCTTTCTCCTCCCTTTTAGAGAAAGTTTCTTTTCTTTTTTTTTTTTTATCATCATGATAATGCATTTTTTTTTCGCAAATCTAGATGTTCATGCATGCCTTTAATTTGTAAATTAAATTTGTAGCATGATGTGATAGCATACCTGAAAGTTTTTGCAATTTTGGGAACTTGGAGCTCGCAGTGATGTTGAGCCCTTCCTGATTTTGCGGAGACTTTTAGGCTTCGAAAGTTTGGAGTTTTGGAGCTCGCAGCGATGTTGAGCCCATCTTCAAGCTTTCTATTTCTTTCGGGATAGTTCCTTTTCTTTCGGAATTGCCCTGTCATCATGTCAAAATTTCGCCAGATTTTTTTTTTTAGCGAGATTCTGTCATTTTGATGTTTGATCTTTTTCTTTTTCCATCCTTTCAGGTGGTTCCTCCAGAGCGAACAAGGGTTAAAGAGCTTGCTACAAGCGTACATCGTCGATCTTCTAGATCCTCTAATCCGGCCGTTCAGCAGGCTTTCGAGAAGGTCCAGTATGTTGAGAGAAATCTGGAAGAGTGCGACTCCCTCAACAGAGATGAGATGAGGCAGCGACTGATCACTCTCAAGGGAGAGGAATTCTATAAGATCATGGTAAGCAGTCGTCCATGGGTGATGGAAGATCAGAGCATTTTGCCCAAGCCTACCTTCTTCTTTGGTGATGCAGTCCCTGATGACATTACATACCAGAGGAGATCTTTTCAGTTTTCCTTCACAGCAGATGGTGAGAGGAAGACTGTTACTACCCGGTCGATGTTTGATCGCACCGTCTCGATTCTGAGCCTTGCCCCCACGTGCCCTAAGAGGGAAGATCCTCCAAGTTGGGTGAGAAGGACAAATGTAATCAAGACCGGGGTTTTTGTTGGCGGTTCTCCTGGATATACGGAGAGGTCGCCTGTTGACATGGACTTGTTGATGCCATCCAGCGGCTACCAGGGCTCTGATTATCCGTCGGTCGATTTGAGACCGGTGGGCCTTGGTATTTTCAGCGGTGACGGCAGCAATTGGATCAAGCCTTTCCGACTTCGTGGCCGCTTCAATGCTGACTCCGAGTGGAAGTCGTGGACTGATCGCGTCCTGCTGATTGGTGGCGCCGTTTTGAAGGAAGCCGGGATTTTTGATGCGGTCCGCGCTTTTAGGGAGACCGTGATCTTTTCCGACGAGGCCTTCATGGCTATGCTGGAGTCGTTCCTCCCTCAAACCAATACCTTCGCTGTGACGAATGGTGAGATTGGTTTTTCTTTGAAGGAGTTGAGCGCCAATACCGGATTGCCCATCCTCGGCAAACTCTATGAGGAGTTTATGCCGATTGACAGCGTCCTCGAGGGGCAGTCTGAGGAGTTCAGGCTTCTATACTTTCAGCTCGTCGCCTTCTATGATTTTTTGAAGGAGAAGGGGGGTTCGAAAGTTAGATCCAGCAGTTGGAAGAGTTTTTGCTCTTCATTCCCCAACTTCTTTAATAGTAGGGAGCCTTCTGATAGCATGACCCAGGAAGCTGGAGCTCAGGATCCAAGTTCAAAGAAGATCTTGGCCATGCAAGAAGAGTTGAGAGATTTCTGTGCAAGCACAAACGCCATATGTCCTGACATTGCACTGCGGAGAGATCTCGCTGTTTACCTCACTTATTGGCTTGGTGAGGCTGTATTTGCTGGAGGAGATGGAACGCACATCAGGCCGCATTGTATTTTCCCGGCTTGTCAGATGGCGTTTGGAGAGCAGCTTGCTTTGGTGCCTGCTCTTTACTCCTACCTGTGTACCGAACTGCAGGCTGCTGCTTTTCTGGTTCGGCTTGGGCTTCCCATGAATAGGGTATTTTCAGCCCATGTCTTTTATTCGTGGTATGTATACCACTATCCTGGCTTCCATCGGCTGGGTGCTGCACAGGATGATGATCCTCTGATGATTCGACTGGCTAAGGGCAAAGCCGTGTCTGAATCACTTTTGTTTGCCCGTATGAGGATCCGACAGTTCAGGGACGTCGAGATGGGGCAATCGTCAGTAAAGCTTTCTCCGGAGTTGCGGAAGAAGGCTTTTGATTTTGGTGCCTCCCGAGACTCTACCAGGGCGGGGTCGGGAAGGCATTATTCCTTGACAAATGCAGAGAGAGAGTGGCTTTTCAGCATACGTGTCGGCACGATGGTGTACCGCAGATATCCAGCCGTATGTACCTTCTCGCTTTGCTTTGCAGCTTGGCTTTTCTCAAGGCGTTGTTGGAGCGCCTTCAAGTATGGTGAAGCGCTTTGGAGGCTTACAGGACGGGAGAAATGCATGGGCTTTCTATAGTGCTGAAGACACTACAACCATGATTTCTTATCCTGTGTTGCTGACTTCCCGGACTGCCGGCTTTGCGAAGTGGTTCGCGGAGAGCTTCTCGGCATATCGGGGACTTTCCAGGAAGGAGCTTGATGTGAAGCTGGCATCTGGAAAGGGCCTTGGAAAGTCGGATGGCATCCGGCGAGAGGAAGTTTGGGCCTTCCTTTCTGGAGAGAAGCACAAGATAGGCTTTCTCGGTGACCAGGGCGTCATCGGTTCTGAAGCTGTTCGAGAGATACCTGACGAGGCTTTGGAGCAGCTAGAACAGGAGGAAGCTGAACTTGGCGCTTGGATGCAAGCGGCACAGAGGCAAGCTTCCGTGGAGTCTACTGGCAAGAGCAGACCATCTAGTGATGAGTCAAGTGGGAAACCTGACTCTGACAGCGGGGTAGGTTCTTCTAAGAAGCGAGCCCGCAGAAGTAAGAGGAGGAGGAGTCATCATAGTAGCAAGGGGCAGCATGAGGACTCTCCTAACTTGGAAGTTCCTCTTACTATCAATGAGGATGTGCCAGTGGATGCTGACGAGCCTCCAGAGAAGAGAAGCCGAGAAGAAGAGACCGTCGGTGAAGGTATGATTCTTCCTTTTTCTCTTTCCATTTATTTTCATGGGATTTTTTTCCATGTTATGATTTGCTTCTTGTTTCTGCTTTTCTTCTCTTTTTTTTTTTAGCAGAGGAAGACTTGGTGATGCCGGAGGTCCCAACCGATGAGGTGGTGATGGATCCTGTCGAGGCACCTGAAGAAGAACCGACGGGCTCTGGAGTAAATCCAGAATCTCCAATTGGTACGACTTCTTTTGAACTTTTTTTTTTTTTTTTTTTTTTTTTTTTTTTTTTTGAGTTTGCGACTTGGCTTGCTAACACACATTTTTTTTGTTGCCAGCTGACTTGCCACAGGGTTCTGATGACTTTGAACCATCGATGGACGCAAATGTTGATGATGCTTTCGATGAGTTCATGGAGGAAGAGAGTGTTCCGCCAGTCGTCGAAGAAGGTATTTTGTAGTTATAACTCTGATAATGATTTTCAAACAGGGTCATATTCATACCTTTTTGTGTTTCCTTTGCAGATTTTGAAGTGGCAGAGGAGGATCCGTTGCTTCCAGAGCAAGAGATGCCAGAGGTTGATCCAGAGGTAGAGATTCCCGGGACTAGCTCTGACAGTATTGAGGAGATTCCTCGCGCTGAGATTCCTTCCCGAGCAGGAGCAGCTTCAGCTGGAAAGAGTTCTTTTGTTACTCTTTCAACAGATGATGACATGAGTAGCCGACCAACAGAGTTGGGCGAATCCTCAGCTGGGCCATCTCTTCTTTTTGCGAAGAAGGTGGTGGTGCGAGTTGTGAGCTCTTGGATTGAGACTCTCTTTTCTGGGCACTTGGAAGTCGGATTTGGCATGATCCAGCATGTGCAGGAGATTCTCAGTGATGCTGAAGAAGCTGGTGCGGATGTCACAGGTGCCAGGGCGATCGTTGATAGGATCATTGCACTGGGTGACAAGTGGTTTGAGACCGTGAGTTTGGCTGATGACCAGTTCTTCAAGGAGATGTTCCTGGATCCTGCTGATAAGGCTAAGTCTGACCTGGATGAGGCTACAGAAAGCAGGAAGGTGGCAGTCCGAAAGAGGAATAAAGAAGAGCTAACCATCATCGGGCTGACACATGACCTTAACATCCTTGATAGGGAGGTCGATGAGGCCAGGAAACGTCTTGAGCATCTGCAGGCACAAGTCGCTGCCAAGTGGACTGCCATAATAGAAGCTCGCGACAGGGAGAGTGCCCTGATTCACCAGGTTGCAGAGGCCGAACGGGTTCTCAAAAGGAAGTCTGATGAGGATGAACAATGGCAAGCTGCTCGAGGTAAGCTTCCTGGTGTGAGAGAAGGGGTACAGCCCACTCCAGCATCTCATGGCAAGTTCCTGAAGAAGCGTGCCTTGGAATCCTTGACGGCTGAGGCTAAAAGTCTGCTTGGGGAGCTGAACTCTTGGCTGGAGACCATTTTTGATTGAGCTCCTGTATACAGAAACCATCCTTCTTTCTTTTCTTTTTTTTTGGTACCACTTGTATTTTTTTTGGTACTTATTTTTTGTAATGCTTGTGAACACTTTTTTTTTTGGTACCACATGTATTTTTTTTGGTACTTCTTTTTTTTTTTTGTAGTGCTTGTGAACACTTTTTTTTGTTATCCCTACGCTCACTTTAATCTTTTTGTGATAAAAGTAATTGCTAAATGGGATTTGATCAAAAGGTTGTCATTTTGTGAAAATCTTTTGTCAAATGATTGTTTTGGCATGAAAGCCAGGTTTTTTGTTTGTGGCATGGAAGCCAATTTTGACATGAGAGCCAGCTTTTCTTGTGGCATTGATAGCCGAGTTTTTTTTTTTGTTTGTGGCATCTATAGCCAATTTTGGTGGCATTGATAGCCGGTTTGTTTTGTGGCATCTATAGCCGGTTTTTTTTTGTTTGTGGCATCTATAGCCAATTTTGGTGGCATTGATAGCCGGTTTGTTTTGTGGCATCTATAGCCGGTTTTTGGTGGCATTGATAGCCTGTTTTGTTTTGGTGGCATTGATAGCCATTTTTTTTATTTTTTGAAATCCAAGTTTTTTGTTTGTGTGGCATTGATAGCCGGTTTTGTTTTTGGTGGCATTGATAGCCGGTTTGTGGCATTTATAGCCTGTTTTGATGGCATTTATAGCCGGTTTGGTTTTCAAAAAATGCAAGTATCGACTAAAAGTCGCCTCCCTGCTGAATGTTCTTGCAAGTATCGATGGAATGTCGCATCCTTGCTCATTCGGTTGCGAGTATCGATGGAATGTCGCATCCTCACGGATTTGGGTGCAAGTATCGATGGAATGTCGCATCCTTGCTTTTCAAAAATTTTGGTTTTGCGGGTACTGACTTGATGTCGTTTCCCCACGATTTTTGAAATTTGTGGTTTTCTCGAACCTTTGGGTCATGGATATCAACTGAAATGTTGCGTCTCCACAGTTTTTTAGGTTTTTTCGAACCTTTGAAATTTGGGTTGTGGATATCAACTGAAATGTTGCGTTTCCACGATTTTGGATTTTGCAAGTATCGACGAAATGTCGCTTCCCTGCGATTTTGGAAGTGTCGAACGTGGTTCGCTTGCTTCCGATTTGTGCGAGTATCGACTAAGCGTCGCTTCCTCGCGGTTTTTGAAAAACCATTATTTTTTTTGTTTAAAGACACGAGGGTCATAAGTTTTGACCTAAAACCATTTTGGCGGTAAAAGGCAGGGTGGACTAGGGTGGAAATCCCTGAATCCGGATTTTGTTTCAAACCATGAATTTTGGGTTCAAGGGTTGGAAATTTTGGTCAAGTTAGGGAAAGGTTCCTAAACTTGGATATATATATATATATTTTTTTTTTTGAACAATGAAACGATGAAAGTAAACATTGTTTTAGATTTCTAGAAATTTCAATATTTGACATGAAAATTCTAAAAAAAAAGGGTGGGTTTAGCGAGCGTGTACCTGGAAACCGGTTTTGGCCATACAGGCATTGCTCTTACCCAGTTAGGTAAGTCTTCAAGGGTAGTACCGCTTTAAGAACTTGCCATTGATGGGCAGCATACATCTGTCACCTTCCATATTTAGGAGTGCGTATGCGCCATTGGAGAAAACTTTGTCGATGACGTAGGGTCCCTCCCATTTTGGCTCGAATTTGCCTTTGGACTTGTGAGCGAAGACCATTGGTCTTTTTACCGCAAGAACCAAGTCATTCTTTTTGTAGGCGCGTTGCCTGACCTTTTTATCGAAAGATCCTGCCATACGTGCTTGGTAAAGTTCAATGCTTTGTTGAGCTTCGAGCCGTCTCTCATCGAGATTGTCCAGCTCATGGAGCCGCAATTTGACATTGCTTTCTTGAGTCATGTCATTTTGCAAGGATACCCTCAAGGAAGGAATTTGTACTTCCAAGGGTACGACAGCTTCGCATCCATAGACCAAGGAGAATGGTGTGCTATGGGTTGGTCCTCGAACGGTGGTTCGATAGGCCCACAAAGCTTCAGACATTTTGTCGCTCCAGTCTCTTTTGTGATTAGAGACCATTTTTTTGAGGATTTTGCAGAGTGTCTTGTTGAAAGCTTCTGCTAACCCGTTTGCTGCCGGATTGTATGGAGTCGAAGGACAGCTTTGAATTTTGTATTTGTCGCAGAACCTGTAGAATCGATGATCCCGGAACTGTGGTCCGTTATCATGGACGAATCTTTTGGGTATACCGAAACGACAAATGATGTTGGTGCGTAGGAAGTGAAGGACTGATGAGGTCTTCATTTCGTTAAACGCAAATGCTTCTGACCACTTGGAGAAATAATCCGTAGCGGCGAAGATGAAGCGATGACCTTTGCTTGAAGGGGGAGAAATAGGACCTATGATGTCCATACCCCAGGCTTCGAAAGGCCATGAGATCGCTGTAGGATGTAGCCATTCTGGAGGCATGTGAATGTAATCTCCATGAACTTGGCATTGTTGGCAGCGCTTAGCAAATTGCATTGCGTCAGCTACCATGGTAGGCCAGTAATATCCTAACCTTTTTATCTGATCATAGAGCTTAGGTCCAGCCTGATGAGCTCCACAAAGACCAGCATGAACTTCTTTGAGTGTTTCTTCAGCCTCTTGTTGTGACAAGCAGCGTAGAAGTACTCCGTTGAAGGATTTCCTGTAAAGGATTTTTGAAGGAATATCCAAATGGAAGCTTGGGGTTCGCCTTTGGATGCTTACCCGTTCTTTTGGATCTTCAGGTAGGATTCCGAACATAATGTAATCAATGAACGGATCCCTCCAGTCGCCAATTGAAGTTTGAAGGATTGAAATCCGACTTCCGACCACTTGGTGGCATTCAGCAACTGCTTGGTGTGTGTTAAGAGGAGGAAGGATTCTTCTTTCGCACACTGTGACTTGCATGTTTTCCCCTTCCTGGATTGCCATGGATGCGGCAAGTCCGGCTAGGGCATCTGCACGTATGTTTTCACCTCTACGAATGTGGGTGATGTGACAGATGTCAAACTTTTGCAGAAGTGATTGTGCCTTGTTGTAGTAGGGCAGCAAATCTGGCTTCCTGACTTCAAATTTCTGATTCATCTGGTTGACGATCAGTTGAGAGTCTCCAAAGACTTCCAGCATGGTGATACCGGATTCGATGGCGAGTTCCAATCCTAAGATCAGAGCTTGATATTCAGCTGCATTGTTTGTGCATGGTTCCAGTAGCGAGAAAGCGTGTGGAATCATGTATTTGTCGGGGCTAACAAAGAGGATGCCAACTCCCGAGATCAGCTGTCTTTTTTCATTTGTCCTGGTTGCACCGTCAAAGTACATGTCCCAGGAGGCACTTTGTGAGAAAGTCTCCACATTGTAGACTGGTTCGTCTGGGAGATCATCTCTGAGTGGAGAATCCTTAGGCAATGGATGCTCTGCGAGGAAGTCTGCTAGAGCTTGCCCTTTGATTGCTTTTTGTGGTACATACCTAATATCAAATTGTGACAGAAGGATGGACCATTTTGCCAGTCGAGCATTGAGAGAACCTGCCTTTGTGACAAGGACCTTCAAGAGGTTGACCCTCGAGACCAGGTAGACTGTGTTGGAAAGCAAGTAGTGACGCAGCTTTTGTACGGCGAACATCACTGCAAGACATTCTTTTTCAACTGGAGAGTAGCGATGCTCTGCACCTACTAGCATGCGGCTGAGGTAATATAGAGCAGCTTCTTTTCTTTGATCATTTTCTTGCGCAAGCAGAGCTCCCAGAGAGTGATCAAGGGCTCTTGTGTACAAGATGAATGGTTTTCCAGTGGTAGGAGCAGCTAACACTGGAGGTTTTGTCAGGTATGACTTGATGTCTTGGAAAGCAGCTTCACAGTCAGCATCCCAGACAAAGTTTACACCTTTTTTCATCAACCGGGAGAATGGACGGCATTTCCCCGAAAGATTGGAGATGAACCGTCTGATGTAGGCTAATCTCCCTTGAAGCCCTTTAAGTTCTCTCAAGGTTCTTGGAGAGGGCATTTCTAGAATGGCTTTGACTTTTATGGGGTCAAGCTCTATTCCAGCTTTCCGAACTAAGAATCCGAGGAACTTACCCGACGAGACGCCGAAGAAGCATTTCAATGGATTCATTCGCAGTTTGTGTTTGCGAAGCCGGAGGAAGACTTCTCGAAGGTTTTCGAGATGATCTTCTTTTCTTTTGCTTTTGACGGCGAGGTCATCAACGTAACATTCAACCGTCTTGTGCTGCATATCTTGGAATATTTTCATCATAGCCCTCTGATATGTGGCACCAGCATTCTTCAAACCGAATGGCATGACAGTGTAGCAATACACGCCAAATGGGGTTCGAAAGGATGTATGTTTTTCATCCTCAGGATGCATCTTTATCTGATTGTAGCCAGAGAAACCATCCATGAATGTCATTCGCTCGAATCCACAGGTATTATCAATCATTACCTCTGGTATGGGGAGCGGAAATTCATCTTTTGGGCATGCGCCATTCAGGTCTCTATAGTCAATACAGACCCTGATCTGCCCATTTTTCTTTGTCACGGGGACAATGTTGGCCAACCATTCAGGATGTTGTTCCTCACGGATGAAGCCGACGCTTTTGAGTTTTTGAACTTCTTGTTCAATTTTATCCATCACATCTGGACGGAATCTTCTTTGGCCTTGCTTGACAGGCTTGATGTCTTCTTGAAGATTGAGTTTGTGAACTGCTATTTTGGGGTCTAAGCCTGGCATTTCAGCATAAGACCATGCAAAGCAATCAACGAACTCACGAAGAAAAGCGATATACTCGGGTAACTCATCATCCTTTATATTCTTGCTTATGAATACAGGACGTGGGTTATCTGGTGTTCCCAAGTCTATCTTTTGAACAGGATCTTCTGTTGGAAGGTTCGAAGGTGGTTCCTCCACAATATTTTCGGAGGCTTCCAGCTCAACGAAACCTTCTGGGGTTTCAAGGGCATTTCCAGACCAAGGTTTTGTTCCTTTCCACGGGTCTTCTTGATCGGTAATTTTCCCAAGGCTTGCTATGAGATGATCCCAATCGCCTGTTGAAACCGAGTCGAAGTAGGCTACTTCTTTTGGAGATGAGGGTTCTTCTGGGTCAGAAGTCCACACGTCTGTGCCATCGGACAACTCCTCTTCATTTTCGGAGAAATCGTGCCAATTGGATGAGCTTCCTGGATCTTTGTCAGGTGACTCATCAAAGAGATATCCAGGGAGATCGATGTCTTCATGGACTTGAGATGTTGAGGCTTGGTCAGTATATTGACTTTTAAGCCTTTGTGTCAACTGTCTCAAGGGAGTGTCAGGATCATACCCTAACCCGTGTGAAGACTTTTCTACATAACCGTAGAGTCTCCAATCTTCCAGCTGGCTTTTGGTCAAGACGGGCCCCAATGGCGTGAGAATACCGCGTCCTTCTCCCAAACCGACTGGGTTTTGAGCGTCATAGCCCATTTTCTTCATAATAGCTTGTGCCACAGAACTGTATAAGGATAGTTGAGGCGTACCTTTATTTTGGAAAGGTTCAAGCATGGAGTTTGATGAAGAAGCATCCGATCTATGGAAGAAGATCGGCTTTTTCCTTTGCTGAAGTTGCTGGAACAACGAAGGAAGCTGACGTAGGATCTTCTATGTCAGAAGGTTGTCTCCATTGGAGTAAGAGCAGGCCTGAACTTGCTGAGTGTCAGCTTGGCTTGACGATGTGTCGTCTTCTGGCTCTGAATCCGAGTCCGTGTCTTGCAGGATAGACACGAAAGAGACAACAAATTTGCCCCCAGGCTTTTGTTTTGCCTTCTTCACTTTAGTTGTGATGACCAAAGGCTTTGAAGATTTGAGGGAGATGATGAAGGGAGTTTGCATGCTCTCTTCAGATTTACCGGATGGTTTAGTTTTCTTCCGGTGATTGTTGAGGAGCTTTGCCTTTATCTTTCTGGAGATTTTCGGCAAAGGATGCTGTATGCTTCTCCTCTTCTTCTTTTTCACCTTCATACATCTGTGAGTCTGCGAAGTGGATTTCTTTACCTTTGAAGGGTTTTCTGTCCGCAAAGACTCGATGTATCATGCCGTCGTCGCCAACAAACTTGATGCATTGATGTAGAGTTGAAGGGACAACACCATTCTCATGGATCCAAGGGCGTCCGAGAAGGATGTTGTAGCATGAAGGGGTCTTTATTGCATACACTGTGACCTCAGAGATAAGATCACCTGATCTGCAATTTGAACTTGATTTTGCCGATAGGCCTTTGAGTACTCCCATCGTATCCAAAGATAGATACAGATGTGTGGCTCAGTTTGCTGGGTGGGATGCCCAACTCTTCAAGAGCCGATGTGGAGATGAGGTTGAGTGCAGAACCTGGGTCGATCTGAACTCTATGCATAGGCATTTCCTTGATATACCCTGTGAAGTACAGGGGTCGGTTATGCCTGGTTTCGCCAAGTAGGAGGTCATCCTTTGTGAAGGCGATGGTTGCACTGGCTGCTTTTTTAACCGAGAGGCATTCAATGCATGATCCCTCAGTTTTCTTCTTTTCTCCCTTTGAGGAGGCTTCTGAGTTTTTGACCCGGTAATCCATTTCAATTTGGAGGACTTGCGGGGCATGTTTGTCGACATCCTCATTCAGTTTTTGTAATTCTGAGATGAGATTATCACGAGTGTGCGGAGACATTCGCAACAAATCTAGGATGTGCAGACGTGCAGGTATGTGCTTGAAGTGTTCAATCAAGTCATACTTGAAAGCCTCCTTAGGGCCTGCATGTTCATCATTGTTGCCACTAGGGCGCTTACAACATCTTTTCCCGAAGGATTTACATATGTAAAGGAAGATTGGTTGTAATTTTTGTGGTAGTCCCGGCCAGAGCGGGTGCCTCTACCAACTTCGAGAGCTTCTTGAGAAGGGTCTTCGTTTGGAAGATTGTCTTCAGGATCAAGAGGCTGTCGTTTTTCATTTGTTGAGGATGCATCAGCAGCAGAGTTACCATCCTCAGTGATTGTGTTGCATGGAGCATTTTCCGGGAACAAGTCCTGAACAGCATCCAGCAATCTTTCTTCTTCGTTGACTAATTCATCGTCCCAAGCATCAATGGCTGGGAATTCTTCAGTCAGGAAGGGTGTGAACTTTGAAGTCACAGTCTCAGGAGAAGAAACCTGAGAGGGTGTCATCTCAGTGAAAGTCACGTGAGACGAGGTGGCTCCAGAAGATATATTGCTAGGCGTCGCCGGAGTGTAAGTGTCCTCATCAGACGATGCTTCGGAAGAGCTATAATCCCGAATTATCACATTACAGGAAGCTCTGACGGGAGACGTTGCCTGATCGGAGTCAGACTCATCCTCGGATGTGAGAGGATCGTCTATCCAGCAATTTTCTCCATTTTCAGGAGTTAAGGGAGGATGTACCTGGTGGTCTTCAGGGACTTCAGGCTCTGGATTGCGAGGAGGCTCGTTGACGCGTTCTTGCTCTTGTTCTAGAGCGAGTCGCTGCAAGATCCTTGCATATTCTTCAAGATCAGGCATGGGAGCCGGATCTTCTTCTTCATCATCTCTTTGTGGCTCAACATTGTTGATTTCCACTGGAGTAATGAGAGGTGCTGGGTCAGCAGCATTTTCTTGTACAGCCTCTTGGTCTTCTTCATCATCAGACCAGGATCCTTGTGGCTGTAGGGGGTTATACCAGATTACTGGCATAAGATGAGACTCAGGAACCCATTCTTCATCGGAGAGATATTCTCCTGTTTCAAGGGATTCCTCCCACTCATCTGTGTAGTTGGGTTCGAATCCATCATCGGTGTCGCTGGATTCGTATTCCATCAATGGAGAATCCAACTACCGAATTGCAAGAGTATGATGTCCTCCTGCATGGCTTCTTTAACTGAGGTGGCATGAAATCACTGAGAGTGAATTTCCTTACCCCCTTTGAAGTCTCTGGAAGGGATGTTTTTGTTACCTCCAGTGAAGCGGTAGAGGAAGCCTCTGCCTTTTCTTTGACCTCTAGTTTTGGCTGGGTCTTCTCTTGCCGTTTGAGCTTGAGGAGATGTTTCCTAGCCTGCCTTCGCTGTTGAGCTGTAGGCTTTGTTTTCACGACCTCCCAATTTTCATCTTCCAGGAGATCGGGATGTACCCATATCGGTTGTCCGTCTGGTGTCGGGTAAGGAACCAGTTCCTCGGACGCTTCAATTGAGTTTATCACCTTGAAGGAAGTAGTGATCTTCTTCTTCGGTGATCTTGATGTTTGTCCACATGTCACCATGTTGACGGAGGCAGACCCATAGTTTTTGTCAAAGGTGATGACTCCGTTTTTCCACATCTCATTTATTTTCTCTCTCACAACGAAGCATTGATTGAGAGGATGCGAGATCATCTGGTGGTATGGACAGTACCGAGGATCGTTGGTTTTGCCAACATCACCCGGTCTTTTTGGTTCAGGCAAGGTGAGCTTGCCGTTTGCCACAAGAGCCCCGAAGATTTCATCAACATCTTCATCAAACGGGTATTTCTTCTCTACTCGTTCTTTGAAGGCGTCAGAGAGTTCAGGTCTCTTACCAGCAGCTTTGTTTTCAGCTTTCTTTGGTGGCTGAGGAGCTGACTTGGTCTGCACATTGAGGACCTCTTTCTTCTTTGGTTTAGAGGTTGCAATGGCGGTTGGCTCTTTTCTTGATGATTTCTGACTGTTGAGGTCTTTAATCACCGTTTCAGCTTCCATGGAAGCTTCTAGGAGTTCTCCCAGGTTTTTTGATTTGTTGCCGATGATCATGGAGCGGATTCTGGCTCTCATGTTGTTTCGGCAGATGTCGACTAGCGACGCTTGTGGCAATACATCAGAGCATTTGTATGCCATTGCTTTCCACTTGTGAATGAAGTCATATGTTGATTCATTCTCCCCCTGTTTTAGGCTGCACAGCTGAGCCATAGTAGCGGGGTGATCCTCACCTTTGAAGTGAGTCAGGAAGCGTGTCTCTAGCATGGCCCAGTTTTGGATTGAGTCCTCCGGCAGAGTGGAGTACCAATCGAAGGCCGTACCTTTTAGGGTACTTGCAAAGAGGCGGATCTTGAGTGCATCTTGATCCGCGATAGCTCCCGTCAGAATCTTGAAGTGGATGACGTGCTGTCTGGCTGATCCTTTCCCCGTATATGTTTGGAGAGTAGGATGCTTGAATTTGGTGGGGAACGGGACCGAGTCCATCCATAAGGGATATGGTGGCTTGATCCCATGCTCCTTGAGTATATCCTCTTCTTTTGCTTTGGCGAGGATACCGTCTACGTCCTTTTTGGTAAGGGCGCGTGACTCATTTTCTTCTCTATTTACCTCGTCGTCTTGATGATTCGGAGGAGGTTCATTGTTCGCCTGATTTTGGAAGGCGAGGAGAAGGTTTTCCATCAGAGTTTCAATCCTCTGCTGGCCCTGTTCCAACTGCTGGATGCGGGTGATCGCATCTTCTGGAGGTGGATTGCGGGGTGGTGGCTCAGAATTTGTAGCCAAGACATTCATCCTTCGTGATTCGAACGAAGAAAATGTCCTGGTGACTGAGCTGGGGCTCATTCTTTTGAAGAAGAGCTTGAGGAAGGATCACTCTGCTGTCCTTTGCTTGAAGGAGCAGGGGATTCTTCTGAATGTCTTCTTGTCCTGGAGACGCTGCGGGTCATTGGACGTCGGACATGGATTTTTGTTGCTGATTTTTGGCGCCTTCTGGTTTTTCCAACCATATGGACGGCAGCAACTTGGTTGGGTCTTTCTTTTTCGACCCATTTGGGAGAGACTTGAAGTGTGGGAGGCTGGGTCCTTTGCTTCTCTAGTCTCTTTTGTCGGTACGACGCGCGGCGGTCAGCTCTGACTGGGCTTTGACGATGAAGGATGTGCTCCCTCGGGCGCAGCAGCCGAGCCTGTCTTCTCTGTAGCTGGGCAAGGACAGGATGCGAACCCTGTCCTTCGCCTGTTGCAGCGAAGCTTTGAATTTTTTAAGTTCGGCCCCTGTAGAGATGAAGGGTCGAACTGCAGATTTGTAGGCCTTAGCAGGTGCTTGTAGAGGCCTTGTGATGCATGACTTGATTTTGGGCTTGTAGGAACAAGCCGGCTCATGCTGGGTTGACTTGGGAGTCAGGTTGGAGATGGGTCTCTCCTCTTTCATGTAGGCAAGAGGATAGAACTGGTTCTCCTTGAGTGGGGCCAGGAATGCTGGCTTAGTGGATGCCTGGGACCTTCTCTATTTGGTGAAGGTCTTGGGGACCAAGTCTTGGGGTAGACCTGGTTGTTTGCAGGTTGAGGCTTCGTGGGGCTGCCACGGGCTTCAGGCCTTCTAGTGCTCGCCTTTGGTGTCACGGTAGTGACACGTTGAGAGGCGAGTTTCTGCTTCTTGGATGGAGCAGTTTGTTCCTCAGGAAGTGGGAATGGTCCAGCGTCCCGAAGACGATAGTCCGGGGAGTCGAGGTCGACCCGGAGTTTACGGATTTGCCGAAGGAGTTGACACTTCGGCAGCTGATGGGGCGCTTGTAGGTGCGCGTGGTTTGCTTCTGTTGAAGCATGAGTTGGTGCTTGTTTCATCGAAGGTAATGGTTAATGAAGCTGCCATTGTTAGTTTTTTTCGAAAATTTCTGAAACAAGACCACATCCATTAGTAATCACAAGAATATAATGATCATAAATGGAAAGTTCTATGGTTTCGTCTTTTCAAATTGCTCGAGGTAGATGACCCAAGCAATATGAGGAAGGCAAAATGCCATAGAGGGTACAATTGTTCTAATCGCAGGTATGGTAAGCCCGAAATGGGCATCCCAGTTACTGCTAGAAGCAATTGTGAACTTAAATTCGACTTATCGAGAAGCAGAGCTTGCTCGAGGTAAGAAGAATATAAAGTTGGAATTACAAATGTGCCGGTCGCAATACAGTAGACCCTGAAAGGGCGTACTAGTACCGCTAGACACAAATGTTTTGAGACCGCATCTATGAGATGAGATTCTCTGTTTTTGAAAGGTCAATATCGGATTCATCAAAGAGAGCAGATGGTATTCCAATCTGAACACGGGCTCAGCGATTTCCGCGAGCGCCAATGCTCAGAAAGAAATGAACCATGATTTCTCGGATCTGAATCTAAAAATAACGAGTTTTTTTTTTTTGAAAGGCCAATATCGGGTTCATCAAAGAGAGCAAAAGGTACTCCAATCTGAACACGGGCTCAGCGATTTCCGCGAGCGCCAGTGCTCAGAAAGAAGAAGACCAAGATTTCTCCAATCTAAACCCAAAATGACGGAAGTTTTTTTTTTTTTTGAAGATTTTTTTTTTGAAGATTTTTTTTTTTTTTTTTTAAAAATCTTTTTTTTTTATTTTTTTTTATTATTTTTTTTTAAGATTTTTTTTTTTGAAAAAAATTTTTATTTTTTATTTTTTATTTTAAAATTTTTATATTTTTTTTTATTTATTATTATTTTTATTTAAAAGACGAGAGAGTACACATAGGCCTCCTAACCCGGTCTTATGAAATCTTGATTGATAGAATTGCCCCCAGGTAAGGGTAGGATTACTTAATGAACCCGTTTGGAGGACCCTTGCCTAGAACAGTCAAGCTGTCTCCACACTCTGGACAAGGCTTTTCTTTGAATCAACCATGATCAAAGAACACAGTTGGTTTTAACCTTAGTGATCTATGTCTTTTTTTTTTTTTTTTTTATGAATTCATCGAAGAGAAACCATGGCCCAAAACCTTAGTCGAACAGGCTCAACATGTCTGAAAGCGCGATGAACGATAGGAACGGATCAAGGTTTCTCAATTTTGAATCCAAATTGAGAAATCTAAAAATTTTTTATTTTTTTTATATATATATATATTTTTTTTTATTTTTAATGAACTCATCGAAGAGAAACCATGGCCCAAAACCTTAGTCGAACAGGCTCAACATTTCTGCAAGCGCGATGAACGATAGGAACGGATCAAGGTTTCTCAATTTTGAATCCAAATTGAAAAATCTGATTTTTTTTTTATATATATATATATATATTTTTTATTTTTAATGAACTCATCGAAGAGAAACAATGGCCCAAAACCTTAGTCGAACAGGCTCAACATTTCTGCAAGCGCGATGAACGATAGGAACGGATCAAGGTTTCTCAATTTTGAATCCAAATTGAAAAATCTGATTTTTTTTGTTTTTTTTTTTTTTTGAAAAGAGAAAGAGTGGAAATAAATTCAAAGAATTAGAAATTTCCAAACAAAAAATCTCATCTCATTTTTTTTATTATGCGGAATTCAACATAGGCCACCAATTATAAAGTAGCCAAGGAATCGAGAAAAGAAATATAAGCATAGAGCAAAATATATGATATGCAAATATTTCATTTCTAGCATCGTGTTCTCAAATAAACGGGTCCCACCGGGTGATGCCAGCTTGATGGACCGCGCTCCTGCTCGGTTCCTACCGAGGTCGGCGGACGTGGGAGTCCGTCGGGTCCGACCCTTTCGTAACCGGGGGGCAGGGGCGTGCATCAACATTTCTTTTTTTTGTGGGTGTGCCAGATTTCTATTTTACTTGGAATTGCAAGTGGTAATCCGAAGATCAACCTTCGCAAGTAAAAAGGAAATCAACTTCTTTCAAGTTTTCCATTGCACATATATTTAAGAAAAGAGACATTTTTCTTGATTTGCCGTGAAAGGCGATTTTTTGGCATTTATAGCCGATTTTGGCGTTTATAGCCGATTTTTTGGCGTTTATAGCCGATTTTGGCATTTATAGCCGATTTACAATCCTTATCAACAATGAAAGACAAGAATTGTGATTTTTGTCTCTTTTAAAAAAATACAAACTACAATGAAAAGCAAGAAAAGGAGGATCTAACTTCTCAGGAGATTGTGGGGGACTCGTTTAGATTGACGGTCGCAAGCCATATGTGGGCTTCGCCATCATCCATGCAGATGAGAACAGAGGATGCTATTGATTCGCTTGGCTTGGCTATAACCTCGGGTTTTTAGAAGACAAAGACCAAATGAAGGTCCTATATCCAATAAAAACCCGAGTAGACGGGCTGAAAAGCCATATCTAAGCCATTGGAGGCAGGAGGAGAAGGCAAGGACCTTGGGGGGGGGGGGGTACCCCCCAAGGGACTTTTTATCACCTTGTTGTGGTGGCCGGTGTAGAACTTCCGCAGAGTTTTCTCTCTTTTTCTTTTCTCTGGATTTCTGACTGCTGTCTGATGTTTGTTGTGTGTTTTTTCCGATCTGGATTCCTTTGGAGTGCTCTCCTATTTATAGGCTCTTGGTAGCCATTTAGGAGAGCTTATGGGCTTTTAATGTCATTAAGCCACATAATGGGAGGAGTTACAAAATTGAATTGTTTATTTTGTAACTCCTTTTTCTTGGCTTCTGATTGGCCGGAGGAGATTGAGGGCATTTAATCGCCTTTAATCGCCATGATGGGAGGAGTTTCATGGGTTAAATGCCATGAATCTCTTGACTTGTAACTCCCAAATGCTTGCTTCTGATTGGGCCGTCCAAAGAAATGGATTAATGACTGTAATAAAGCTAGTCAATTAATCGCATTAAGTGGTCGCCGAGCAGCTGAAGAGTCGCGGGCCGTGCCACGTCTTTTGAGATTCTTCTGTTGATGATCATCGATGGATCTTCATGTAGATCGACATCAGATGACCATGTAATTTCAGGTGTTTGTTGCCAACAGCGGGTCGGTGCCATCTGTCCTGTCGATTTCTCGATCGGTCGGGTGGAAAGCACACTTTTTTTTGGTTGACCGGGTGGCGATCAATACTGTCTTCGATACTGTTGATGATTTACCCGTGTTTTGGACGGATGTCAGAGGACTTGGTGTCTCAAAAGCATGAATTTTGGAAAGTACCAGAGGCTGGGCCCTTCGAATCGCGAAAAAAACGGCGAAAACCGGGGTTTCCGGGGCTTTCCCGGCGACCCCGGGGTCCATGGTCGCCGGCGACCCTGGCCCAGGGTCGCAGGGGTCTGCGACCCTGGGGGGTTTTCCCCCTTTCTGGTCCCGTTTTGCGTCCGTTTTTGCTCTTTTCTGATTCTTTTTTCTTCTGTACTTTTCCTTGAAATTTTGACCATTTATTGGCCTGATTTCTTTGTAGGAAACCTGATGAGAATCCTTGAATTTTATTTTGCAAAGTTTCCAATTTCCTGAGAAAGCCGAAGACTTTGTCGCGCAGAGTTACCGATTTCCCGTAGAAGCTGAAACTGGGTCAAACGATGTCGGAATGACCTGAAATTTGGTGTGAAGCCTCCTGAGCAATAAATAAGACCAACCATAGGCTTTTGCTTGAGTTTTGAAGCCGTTTGGGGTGCTATCACCTGTAGACTTGCTTTTTGTCGCGATGAAGATGTTGCGGTTTGACGTGCGGTCAACCGATGTCCGATTGACTTGAAATTTGACAGGGAACCTATTGGAGTCATTTTAAGATGATCCATAGGTTCTGTCTTGGAAACCATGGTCCCGGAGAGCTTTTGTCGCCGAGAGCTCCTTTTCGGCTGTCGGAGAAGCGAAGTTAGGCCAAATGATTTTGAAATGACCCGAAACTTCTTGTGTACTCCTCTTTTGGCTGTCTGGAAGGATCTTGCAGCTTTTGTTTGATTCTGACAAGATTTGATTTTTGGAAGCAGCATTGCCTATTTATGGCAGGTTGCGACTTCATGTAGCTCTTTGGATCTTGATGAGGCAAAGTGACATTTTTGGTGTCAACATCAACCCTCTGTTGGCCTTGTTCCAACTGCTGGATGCGTGTGAGCGCATCATCTGGAGGTGGATTGCGAGGTGGTGGCTCATAATTTGTAGTCAGTACGTTCATCCCTCGAGATTCGAATGAAGAAATTGTCCTGGTGACTGAGATGGGGCTCATTCTTTTTTATGAAGAGCTTGAGGAAGGATTACTCTGCCGTCCTTTACTTGAAGGAGCAGGGGATTCTTCTGAGTGTCTTCTTGTCCTGGAGTCGCTGCAGCTCACCGGACGTCGGACATGGATTTTTGTTGCTGACTTTTGGAGTCTTCTGGTGTTTCCAACCATATAGACAGCAGCAATTTTGTTGGGTCTTTCTTTTTCGACCCATTTGGGAGAGACTTGAAGTGAAGGAGGTTGGGTCCTTTGCTTCTCTAGTCTCTTTTGTCGATATGATGCGCGGCGGCATATGCGACGAGCAATTTGAGCTTCGGTCGGCTCTGGCTGGGGTTTGACATTGAAGGATGTGCTCCCTGGGGCACAGTAGCTAAGCCTGTCTTCTTTGTAGCTAGGCAAGGACAGGATGCAAACCCGGTCCTTCGCCTGTTGCAGCGAAGCCTTAAATTTTTCGAGTTCGGCCCCTGTAGAAATGAAGGGTCGAACCGAAGGATTGTAGACCTTAGCAGGTGCTTGCAGAGGCCTTGTGATGCATGATTTGATCTTGGGCATGTAAGAACAAGCTGGCTCATCCTGGGTTGAATTGGGAGTCAAGTTGGAGATGGGTCTCTCCTCTTTCATGTAAGCAAGAGGGTAGAACTTGTTCTCCTTGAGTGGGTCCAGGTATGCTGGCTTGGTGGATATTTGGGACCTTCTTTGTTTTCGTGAAGGTCTTGGGGACCAAGTCTTCGGATGGACCTGGTTGTTTGCGGGTTGAGGCTTCGCGGGGGTGCCGCAGGCTTCAGGTTTTTTGGTGCCTGTCTTTGGTGTCATGGTAGTGACACGTTGGGAGGCGAGCTTCTGCTTCTTGGAAGGAGCAGTTTGTTCCTCGGGAAGTGGGAATGGTCCCAGCATCCCAAAGACGATAGTCCGGGGAGTCGAGGTCGACCCAGAGTTCAGAGAGTTGCCGAGGGAGTTGACGGTTCGGCAGCTGATGGGGCGGTTGTAGGTGCGCGTGGTTTGCTTCTGTTGAAGCATGAGCTGGTGCTTATTCTCATCGAAAGTAATGGTTAGCAAAGCTGCCATTGTTAGTTTTTCGAAAAAGTTTCTGAAACAAGACCACATCCATTAGTAGTCACAAGAATATTATGATCATAAATGGGGAGTTTTATGGTTTTGTCTTTTCAAATCGCTCGAGGGATATGACCCAAGCAATATGAAGAAGGCAAAAGGCCATAGAGGGTACAATTGTTCTGATCGCAGGTATTGGTAAGCCCCATATGAGCATCCAAGTGACTGCTATAAGCAATTGTGAACCTAAATTCGACTTATCGAGAAGCAGAGCTTGCTCGATGTAAGCAGAATATAAGGTTGGAGTTACAAATGTGCCAGTCGCGAATACAGTAGACCCTAAAAGGGAGTACTAGTACCGCTAGACACAAATGTTTGGAGACCGCATCCATGAGATGAGATTCTTTGCTTTGAAAGGTCAAGATTGGATACATCAAAGAGAGCAGATGGTATTCTGATCCAAATACGGGCTCAACGATTTCCGCGAGCGCAAGTACTCAGAAGAGAAGAAACCATAATTTCTCAGATCTGAATCCAAAAATGACGAGTTTTTCTTTTTTTTGAAAGATCAAGATCGGGTTCATCAAAGAGAGCAAAAGTCATTCCAATCTGAACACGGGCTCAACGATTTCCGCGAGCGCCAGTGCTCAGAAGGGAGGAGACCAAAATTTCTCCGATCTGAACCCAAAAAATGACGGAAGTTTTTTTTTTAAAAAAAATCTTTTTTTTGAATTTAAAAAAAAATAATTTTATTTATTTATTTATTTTTAAAAATTTTTTTTGAAAAATCTTTCTTTTTTTTATATATATATTTATTTTATATTTATTATTTTAAAATTTTTATTTTGAAAAATTTTTATTTAAAAGACGAGAGAGTACACATAGGCCTCCTAACCCGGTCTTATGAAATCTCGATTAATAGAATTGCCCCCAGGTAAGGGTAGGATTACTTAATGAACCCATTTGGAGGACCCTTGCCTAGAACAGTCAAGCTGTCTCCACACTCTGGACAAGGCTTTTCTCGAATCAACCGTGATCAAAGAATGCAGTTGGTTTAACCTTTGTGGTCTATGTCTTTTTTTGATTTTTTTTATCTCTAATGAACTCATCGAAGATAAACGATGGTCCAAAACCTTAGTCGAACAGGCTTAACATTTCTGCAAGTACGATGAATGATAGGAGATGATCAAGGTTTCTCAATTTTGAATCCAAACTGGAAAATCTGATTTTTTAATTTTTTTTTTCTCTAATGAACTCATCGAAAAGAAACGATGGCCCAAATCCTTAGTCGAACGGGCTCAACATTTCTGCAAGCACGATGAACGATAGGAAAGGATCAAGGTTACTCAGTTTTGAATCCAAACTGAAAAATCTGATTTTATTTTATTTTTTTATTTTTAGATCTCTAATGAACTCATCGAAGAGAAACGTGGCCCAAATCCTTAGTCGAACAGGCTCAACATTTCTGCAAGCACGATGACGATAGGAGAGGATTAATGTTTCTCAATTTTGAATCCTGATGGACTGCGCACCTGGCGCCTGGTCCTACCGAGGTCAGCGGACGTGGGAGTCCGTTTGGTCCGACCCTTTCGTAACCGGGGGGCAAGAGCGTGCATCAACATTTTTTTGGGTGGGTGTGCCAGATTTTCTATTTTACTTAGAATTGCAAGTGGTGATCCGGAGATCAACCTTCGCAAGTAAAAAGGAAATCAACTTCTTTCAAGTTTTCCATTGCACATATATTTAAGAAAAGAGACATTTTCTTGATTTGCCGTGAAAGGCGATTTTTTTTGGCATTTATAGCCGATTTTGGCGTTTATAGCCGATTTTTGACGTTTATAGCCGATTTTGGCGTTTATAGCCGATTTACAATCCTTATCAATAATGAAAGACAAGAGTTGTGATTTTTGTCTCTTTAAGAAAAATACAAACTACAATGAAAAGCAAGAAAAGGAGAATCTAACTTTTCAGGAGATTATGGGGGACCCGTTCAGATTGATGGTCGCAAGCGATATGTGGACTTCGCCATCATCCATGCAGATGAGAACAGAGGATGCTATTGATTCGCTCGGCTTGGCTATAACCCCATGTTTTTAGAGGACAAAGACCAAAAGGAGGTCCTATGTCCAATAAAAAACCAAGTAGACGGGCTGAAAAGCCAAGTCTAAGCCATTTGGAGGCAGAAGGAGAAGGCAAGGACCTTGGGGGATACCCCCAAGGGACTTTTGTCACCTTGTAGCGGTGGTCGGTGTAGAACTTCCGCAGAGTTTTCTCTCTTTTCCTTCCCTGAATTTCTGTGCTTTTTTCTGATCTGGGATCTGTCTCGTTTTTCCGATCTGGATTTCTTTGGAATGCTCTCCTATTTATAGGCTTCTAGGTAGCCATTTAGGAGGGTTTATGAGCCTTAATTGTCATAAATTTACATAAAGGGAGGAGTTACAAGATTGGATTCTTTATTTTGTAACTCCTTTTTCTTGGCTTCTGATTGGTCGGAGGAGATTGTCTCAAAAGTATGAATTTTGGAAAATACCACAGGCCGGAGGCTTCGAATCGCGAAAAACCGGCGAAAAACGGGGTTTCCGGGGCCCACTGGGCGATCCCGGGCCCCAGCGTCGCTGGGACCGGCAACCCTGGGGGGGTTTTCCCCCCTTTTGTCCCGTTTTGTGTCCGTTTTTGCTGTTTTTTTATTCTTTTTTCTTTTGTATTTTTCCTTGACATTTTTGATCATTTATTGGCCTGATTTCCCTGTAGAAAACCTGATGAGAATCCTTGCATTTTATTTTGCAAAGTTTCCAATTTTCTGAGAAAGCCGAAGACTTTGTCGCGCAGAGCTGCCGATTTTCCGTCAGAAGCTGAAACTGGGTCAAACGATGTCAGAATGACCTGAAATTTGGGATGAAGCCTGCTGAGCAATAAATAAGACCAACCATAGGCTTTTGTTTGAGTTTTGAATCCGTTTGGGGTCCTATCACCAGTAGACTTGCTTTTATCGCGATGAAGATGTCGCGGTTTGATGTGCGGTCAACCGATGTCCGATTGACTTGAAATTTGACAGGGAACCTATTGGAGTCATTTTAAGATGATCCATAGGCTCTGTCTTGGAAACCATGGTCCTGGGGAGCTTTGCCGCCGAGAGGCCTGATTTGGCTTCCGAGCGTCAAACTATGGTCAAATGTTGTCGAAATGACCTGAAATTTGACGTGTAGCCCTTTGCAAGCATTTTGAAGCTGTCCATGTGCTCTATCTGATGAGTGATGGCCTCGGTGGTTCTCGCCGCCGAGAGGCTTGATTTAGCTGTTCGAGGGTTGATGTAGGGTCAAACGTTGTCGGTTTGACTCGGAACTCGACGTGGAGCCTTTTGGATGTATTTTGAGACCATCCATCAGCTCTGATCGAAGATTTGGGGTCTCCGATGCTTTCGCCGCCGAAGTTCAATGCTTTGTTGAGCTTCGAGCCGTCTCTCATCGAGATTGTTCAGCTCATGGAGTCGCAATTTGACATTGCTTTCTTAAGTCATGTCATTTTGCAAGGATACCCTCTAGGAAGGAATTTGTACTTCCAAGGGCACGACAGCTTCGCATCCATAGACCAAGGAGAATGGTGTGCTATGGGTTGGTCCTCGAACGGTGGTTCGATAGGCCCACAAAGCTTCAGACATTTTGTCGCTCCAGTCTCTTTTGTGACTAGAGACCATTTTTTTGAGAATTTTGCAGAGTGTTTTATTAAAAGCTTCTGCTAACCCGTTTGCTGTCGGATTGTATGGAGTCGAAGGACAGCTTTGGATTTTGTATTTGTCGCAGAACCTGTAGAATCGATGATCTCGGAATTGTGGTCTGTTATCATGGACGAATCTTTTAGGTATGTCGAAACGACAAATGATGTTGGTGCGTAGGAACTGAAGGATTGATGAGGTCTTCATTTCGTTGAACGCAAATGCTTCTGACCACTTGGAGAAATAATCCGTAGCGGCGAAGATGAAGCGATGACCTTTGCTCGAAGGGGGAGAAATAGGACCTTTGATGTCCATACCCCAGGCTTCGAAAGGCCATGAAATCGCTATAGGATGCAGCCATTCTGGACATGTGAATGTAATCTCCAAGAACTTGGCATTGTTGGCAGCGCTTAGCAAATTGCATTGCGTCAGCTACCATGGTAGGCCAGTAATATCCTAACCTTTTTATCTGATCATAGAGCTTGGGACCAGCCTGATGAGCTCCGTAAAGACCAGCATGAACTTCTTTCAGTGTTTCCTCAGCCTCTTGTTGTGACAAGCAGTGTAGAAGTACTCCGCTGAAGGATTTCCTATAAAGGATTTTTGAAGGAATATCCAAATGAAAGCTTGGGGTTCGCCTTTGGATGCTTACCCGTTCTTTTGGATCTTCAGGTAGGATTCCGAACATAATGTAATCAATGAACGGATCCCTCCAGTCGCCGATTGAAGTTTGAAGGATTGAAATCCGAGTTCCGACCACTTGGTGGCATTCAGCAACTGCTTGGTGTGTGTTAAGAGGAGGAAGGATTCTTCTTTCGTACACTGTGATTTTCATGTTTTCCCCATCCTGGATTGCCATGGATGCGGCAAGTCCAGCTAGGGCATCTGCACGTATGTTTTCACCTCTACGAATGTGGGTGATGTGACAGATGTCAAACTTTTGCAGAAGGGATTGTGCCTTGTTGTAGTAGGGCAACAAATCTGGCTTCCTGACTTCAGATTTCTGATTCATCTGGTTGACGATCAGTTGAGAGTCTCCAAAGACTTCCAGCATGGTGATACCGGATTCGATGGCGAGTTCCAATCCTAAGATCAGAGCTTGATATTCAGCTGCATTGTTTGTGCATGGTTCCAGTAGCGAGAAAGCGTGTGAAATCATGTATTTGTCGGGGCTAACAAAGAGGATGCCAACTCCCGAGATCAGCTGTCTTTTTTCATTTGTCCTGGTTGCACCGTCAAAGTACATGTCCCAGGAGGCACTTTGTGAGAAAGTCTCCACATTGTAGACTGGTTCGTCTGGGAGATCATCTCTGAGTGGAGAATCTTTAGGCAATGGATGCTCTGCAAGGAAGTCCGCTAGAGCTTGCCCTTTGATTGCTTTTTGTGGTACATACCTAATATCAATTGTGACAGAAGGATGGACCATTTTGCCAGTCGAGCATTGAGAGAACCTGCCTTTGTGACAAGGACCTTCAAGAGGTTGACCTTCGAGACCAGGTATACTGTGTTGGAAAGCAAGTAGTGACGCAGCTTTTGTACGGCGAACATCACTGCAAGACATTCTTTTTCGACTGGCGAGTAGCGATGCTCTGCACCTACTAGCATGCGACTGAGGTAATATAGAGTAGGTTCTTTTCTTTGATCATTTTCTTGCGCAAGCAAAGCTCCTAAAGAGTGAACAAGGGCTCTTGTGTACAAGATAAATGGTTTTCCAGTGGTAGGAGCAGCTAACATTGGAGGTTTTGTCAGGTATGACTTGATGTCTTGGAAAGCAGCTTCACAGTCAGCATCCCAGACAAAGTTTACACTTTTTTTCATCAACCGGGAGAATGGACGGCATTTTCCCGAAAGATTGGAGATGAACCGTCTGATGTAGGCCAATCTCCCTTGAAGCCCTTTGAGTTCTCTCAAGGTTCTTGGAGAGGGCAATTCTAGAATGGCTTTGACTTTTATGGGGTCAAGCTCTATTCCAGCTTTCCGAACTAAGAATCTGAGGAACTTACCCGACGAGACGCCGAAGAAGCATTTCAAAGGATTCATTCGTAGTTTGTGTTTGCGAGAGGAAGACTTCTCGAAGGTTTTCGAGATGATCTTCTTTTCTTTTGCTTTTGACGGCGAGGTCATCAACGTAACATTCAACCGTCTTGTGCTGCATATCTTGGAATATTTTCATCATAGCCCTCTGATATATGGCACCGGCATTTTTCAGACCAAATGGCATGACAGTGTAGCAATACACGCCAAATGGGGTCCGTAAAGATGTATGTTTTTCATCTTCATGATGCATCTTTATCTGATTCTAGCCAGAGAAACCATCCATGAATGTCATTCGCTCGAATCCACAGGTATTATTAATCATTACCTCTGGTATGGGGAGCGGAAATTCATCTTTAGGGCATGCGCCGTTCAGGTCTCTATAGTCAATACAGACCCTGATCTGCTCGTTTTTCTTTGTCACGGGGACAATGTTGGCCAACCATTCAGGATGTTGTTCCTCATGGATGAAGCCGACGCTTTTGAGTTTTTGAACTTCTTGTTCAATTTTATCTATCACATCTGGACGGAATCTTCTTTGGCCTTCCTTGACAGGCTTGATGTCTTCTTGAAGATTGAGTTTGTGAACCGCTATTTTGGGGTCTAAGCCAGGCATTTCAGCATAAGACCATGCAAAGCAATCAACGAACTCACGAAGAAAGGCGATATACTCGGGTAACTCATCATCCTTTATATTCTTACTTATGAATACAGGACGTGCGTTATCTGGTGTTCCCAAGTTTATCTTTTGAACAGGATCTTTTGTTGGAAGGTTCGAAGGTGGTTCCTCCACAATATTTTCAGAGACTTCCAGCTCAACGAAACCTTCTGGGGTTTCAAAGGCATTTCCAGAGCAAGGTTTTGTTCCTTTCCACGGGTCTTCTTGATCGATAATTTTCCCAAGGCTTGCTATGAGATGATCCCAATCGCCTGTTGAAACCGGGTCGAAGTAGGCTATTTCTTTTGGAGATGAGGGTTCTTCTGGGTCAAAAGACCACACGTCTGTGCCATCAGACAACTCCTCTTCATTTTCGGAGAAATCGTGCCAATTGGATGAGCTTCCTGGACCTTTGTCAGGTGACTCATCAAAGAGATATTCAGGGAGATCTATGTCTTCATGGACTTGAGATGTTGAGGCTTGGTCAGTATATTGACTTTTAAGCCTTTGTGTCAACTGTCTCAGGGGAGTGTCGGGATCATACCCTAACCCGTGTGAAGACTTTTCTACATAGCCGTAGAGTCTCCAATCTTCCAGCTGGCTTTTGGTCAAGACGGGCCCCAATGGCATGAGAATACCACATCCTTCTCCTAAACCGACTGGGTTTTGAGCGTCATAGCCCATTTTCTTCATAATAGCTTGTGCCACAAAACTATATAAGGATAGTTGAGGCATAACTTTATTTTGGAAAGGTTCAAGCATTGAGTTTGATAAAGAAGCATCCGATCTATGGAAGAAGATCGGCTTTTCCTTTGCTGAAGTTGCTGGAACAACGAAGGAAGCTGACGTAGGATCTTCTATGTTAGAAGTTGTCTCCATTGGAGTAATAGCAGGTTGAACTTGCTGAGTGTCAGCTTGGCTTGACGATGTGTCGTCTTCTGGCTCTGTATCCGAATCCGTGTCTTGCATGATAGACACGAAAGAGACAACAAATTTACCCTAGGATTTTGCTTTGCCTTCTTCACTTTTGTTGTGATGACCAAAGGCTTTGAAGGTTTGAGGGAGATGATGAAGGGAGTTTGAATACTCTCTTCGGATTTACCGGATGGTTTGTTTTCTTTCGGTGATTATTGAGGAGCCTTGCCTTTATCTTTCTAGAGATTTTCGGCAAAGGGCGCTGTGTGCTTCTCCTCTTCTTCTTTTTCACCTTCATACATTTGTGAGTCTGCAAAGTGGACTTCTTTTTACCTTTGAAGGGTTTTCTGTCCGCAAAGACTCGATGTATCGTGCCGTCGTCGCTAACAAACTTGATGCATTGATGTAGAGTTGAAGGGACAACACCATTCTCGTGGATCCAAGGGCGTCCGAGAAGGATGTTGTAGCATAAAGGGGTTTTTATTGCATACACCGTGACCTCAGAGATAAGATCACCGATCTGCAACTTGATCCTGATTTTGCCGATAGGCCTTTGAGTACTCCCATCGTATCCAAAGATAGATATAGATGTGTGGCTCAGCTTGCTGGGTGGGATGCCCAACTCTTCAAGAGTCGATATGGAGATGAGGTTGAGTGCAGAACCTGGGTCGATCTGAACTCTGTGCATAGGCATTTCCTTGATGTACCCTGTGAAGTACAGGGGTCGGTTATGCCTGGTTTCACCAAGTAGGAGGTCATCCTTTGTGAAGGTGATGGTTGCACTGGCTACTTTTTTAACCGAGAGGCATTCAATGCATGATTCCTCGGTTTTCTTCTTTTCTCCCTTTGAGGAGGCTTCTGAGTTTTTGACCCGGTAATCCATTTCAATTTGGAGGACTTGCGGGGCATGTTTGTCGACATCCTCATTCAGCTTTTGTAATTCTGAGATGAGATTATCACGAGTGTGCGGAGACATTCGCAACAAATCTAGGATGTGCAGACGTGCAGGTATGTGCTTGAAGTGTTCAATCAAGTCATACTTGAAAGCCTCCTTAGGGCCTCCATGTTCATCATTGTTGCCACTAGGGGCGCTTACAACATCTTTTCCCGAAGGATTTACATATGTAATGGAAGATTGGTTGTAATTTTTGTAGTAGTCCCGACCAGAGCGGGTGCCTCTACCAACTTCGAGAGCTTCTTGAGAAGGGTCTTCGTTTGGAAGATTGTCTTCAGGATCAAGAGGCTGTCGTTTTTCATTTGCTGAGGATGTATCAGCAGTAGAGTTGCTGGGAATTCTTCAGTCAGTAAGGGTGTGAACTTTGAAGTCACAGTCTCAGGAGAAGAAACCTAAGAGGGTGTCATCTCAGTGAAAGTCACGTGAGACGAGGTGGCTCCAGAAGATACATTGCTAGGCGTCGCCGGAGTGTAAGTGCTCTCATCAGACGGTGCTTCGGAAGAGCTATAATCCCGAATTATCACATTACAGGAAGCTCTGACGGGAGACGTTGCCTGATCGGAGCCAGACTCATCCTCAGATGTAAAAGGATCGTCTGTCCAGCAATTTTCTCCATTTTCAGGAGTTAAGGGAGGATGTACCTGATGGTCTTCAGGGACTTCAGGCTCTGGATTACGAGGAGGCTCGTTGACGTGGTCTTGCTCTTGTTCTAGAGCTGGACGCTGCAAGATCCTTGCATATTCTTCAAGATCAGGCATGGGAGCCGGATCTTCTTCTTCATCAACTCTTTGTGGCTCAACATGGTTGATTTCCACTAGAGCAATGAGAGGTGCTGGGTCAGCAGCTTTTTCTTGTACAGCCTCTTGGTCTTCTTCATCATCAGACCAGGATCCTTGTGGTTGTAGAGGATTATACCAGATTACTGGCATAAGATGAGACTCAGGAACCCATTCTTCATCGGAGAGATATTCTCCTGTTTCAAGGGACTCCTCCCATTCGTCTATGTAGTTGGATTCGAATCCATCATCGGTGTCGCTGGACTCGTATCCATCAATGGAGAATCCAACTACCGAATTGCAAGAGTATGATAGCTCCTGCGTGGCTTCTTTTAATTGAGGTGGCATGAAATCACTGAGAGTGAATTTTCTTACCCCCTTTGAAGTCTCTGGAAGGGATGTTTTTATTGCCTCTAGTGAAGCGGTAGAGGAAGCCTCTGCCTTTTCTTTGACTTCTTGTTTTGGCTGGGTCTTCTCTTACCATTTGAGCTTGAGGAGATGCTTCCTAGCCTGCCTTCGTTGTTGAGCTGTAGGCTTTGTTTTCACGACCTCCCAATTTTCATCTTCCAGGAGATCAGGATGTACCCATATGGGTTGTCCGTCTAGTGTCAGGTAAGGAACCAGTTCCTCGGACGCTTGGATTGAGTTTATCACCTTGAAGGAAGTAGTGATCTTCTTCTTCAGTGATTTTGATGTTTGTCCACATGTCACCATGTTGACGGAGACAGGCCCATAGTTTTTGTCAAAGGTGATGACTCCGTTTTTCCACATCACGTTTATTTTTTCCCTCTCAACAAAGCATTGATTGAGAGGATGCGAGATCATCTGGTGGTATGGACAGTACCGAGGATCGTTGGTTTTGTAAACATCACCCGGTCTTTTTGGTTCAGGTAAGGAGAGCTTGCCGTTTGCCACAAAAGCCCCGAAGATTTCATCAACATCTTCATCAAACGGGTATTTCTTCTCTACTCGTTCTTTGAAGGCATCTGAGAGTTCAGGTCTCTTACCCGCAGCTTTGTTTTCAGCTTTCTTTGGTAGCTGAGGAGCTGACTTGGTCTGCACATTGAGGACCTCTTTCTTCTTTGGTTCAGAGGTTGCAATGGCGGTTGGCTCTTTTCTTAATGATTTCTGACTGTTGAGGTCTTTAATCACCGTTTCAGCTTCCATGGAAGCTTCTAGGAGTTCTCCCAGGTTTTTTGATTTGTTGTCGATGATCATGGAGCGGATTCTGGCTCTCATGTTGTTTCGGCAGATGTCGACTAGCGATGCTTGTGGCAATACTCAGAGCATTTGTATGCCATTGCTTTCCACTTGTGAATGAAGTCATATGTTGACTCATTCTCCCCCTGTTTTAGGCTGCACAGCTGAGCCATAGTAGCGGGATGATCCTCACCTTTGAAGTGAGTCAGGAAGTGTGTCTCTAGCATGGCCCAGTTTTGGATCGAGTCCTCCGGCAGAGTGGAGTACCAATCGAAGGCCGTACCTTTTAGGGTACTTGCAAAGAGGCGGATCTTGAGTGCTTCTTGATCCGCGATAGCTCCGGTCAGGATCTTGAAGTGGATGACGTGTTGTCTGGCTGATCCTTTCCCCGTATATGTTTGGAGAGTAGGATGCTTGAATTTGGTGGGGAACGGGACCGAGTCCATCCATAAGGGATATGGTGGCTTCATCCCATGCTCCTTGGTTATATCCTCTTCTTTTGCTTTGGCGAGGATAGTGTCTACGTCCTTTTTGGAAAGGGCGCATGACTCATTTTCTTCTCCGTTTACCTCATCGTCTTGATGATTCGGAGGAGGTTCATTGTTCGCCTGATTTTGGAAGGCGAGGAGAAGGTTTTCCATCAGAGTTTCAATCCTCTGTTGGCCTTGTTCCAACTGCTGGATGCAGGTGATCGCATCATCTGGAGGTGGATTGTGGGGTGGTGGCTCAGAATTTGTTGCCAAGACGTTCATCCTTCGTGATTCGAACGAAGAAACTGTCCTGGTGACTGAGCTGGGGCTCATTCTTTTTGAAGAAGAGCTTGAGGAAGGATCACTCTGCCGTCCTTCGCTTGAAGGAGCAGGGGATTCTTCTGAATGTCTTCTTGTCCTGGAGACGCTGCGGGTCATCGGACGTCGGACATGGATTTTTGTTGCTGACTTTTGGCGTCTTCTGGTTTTTCCAACCATATGGACGGCAACAACTTGGTTGGGTCTTTCTTTTTCGACCCATTTGGGAGAGACTTGAAGTGTAGGAGGCTGGGTCCTTTGTTTCTCTAGTCTCTTTTGCCGATACGACGCGCGGCGGCGTATATGACGAGCAATTTGAGCTTCGGTCAGCTCTGGCTGGGCTTTGACAACGAAGGATGTGCTCCCTCGGGCGCCGCAGCTGAGCCTGTCTTCTTTGTAGCTGGGCAAGGACAGGATGCGAACCCTGTCCTTCGCCTGTTGCAGCGAAGCTTTGAATTTTTATAGTTCGGCCCCTGTAGAGATGAAGGGTCGAACTGCAGGTTTGTAGGCTTTAGCAGGTGCTTGTAGAGGCCTTGTGATGCATGATCTGATTTTGGGCTTGTAGGAACAAGCCGGCTCATGCTGGGTTGACTTGAGAGTCAGATTGGAGATGGGTCTCTCCTCTTTCATGTAGGCAAGAGGGTAGAACTGGTTCTCCTTGAGTCGGGCCAGGAATGCTGGCTTGGTGGATGTTTGGGACCTTCTCTGTTTTGGTGAAGATCTTGGGGACCAAGTCTTGGGATAGACCTGGTCGTTTAAAGGTTGAGGCTTCGTGGGGCTGCCACGGGCTTCGGGCCTTCTGGTGCTCGCCTTTGGTGTCACGGTAGTGACACGTTGAGAGGCGAGTTTCTACTTCTTGGAAGGAGCAGTTTGTTCCTCAGGAAGTGGGAATGGTCCCAGCGTCCCAAAGACGATAGTCCGTGGAGTCGAGTTCGACCCGGAGCTTAGAGAGTTGCCGAGGGAGTTGACGCTTCGGCAGCTGATGGGGCGCTTGTAGGTGCGCGTAGTTTGCTTCTGTTGAAGCATGAGTTGGTGCTTGCTCTCATCGAAAGTAATGGTTAGTGAAGCTGCCATTGTTAGTTTTCGAAAAGTTTCTGAAACAAGACCACATCCATTAGTAATCACAAGAACAATGATCATAAATGGGAAGTTCTATGGTTTCGTCTTTTCAAATTGCTCGAGGAAGATGACCCAAGCAATATGAAGAAGGCAAAACGCCATAGAGGGTACAATTGTTCTGATCGCAGGTATGGTAAGCCCAGAATGAGCGTCCTAGTGACTGCTAGAAGCAATTGTGAACTTAAATTCGACTTATCGAGAAGCAGAGCTTGCTTGAGGTAAGAAGAATATAAAGTTAGAGTTACAGATGTGCCGGTCGCAATACAGTAGACCCTGAAGGGGCGTACTAGTACCGCTAGACACAAATGTTTTGGGACCGCATCCATGAGATGAGATTCTCTGTTTTGAAAGGTCAAGATTGGATTCATCAAAGAGAGCAGATGGTATTCCGATCTGAACACGGGCTCAGCGATTTCCGCGAGTACCAGTGCTCAGAAAGAAATGAACCGTAATTTCTCAGATCTGAATCCAAAAATGACGAGTTTTTTTTTTTTAAAGGCCAATATCGGGTTCATCAATGAGAGCAAAAGGCACTCCAATCTGAACACGGGCTCAGCGATTTCCGCGAGCGCCAGTGCTCAGAGAGGAGAAGACCAAGATTTCTCCAATCTAAACCCAAAATGACGGAATTTTTTTTTTGAAGATTTTATTTTTTTAAGATTTTTTTTTTAAAAAAAAATTTTATTTTTTTTTAAGATTTTTTTTTGAATTTTTTTTATTTTTTATTTTTAAAAATTTTATTTAAAAAAAATTTATTTAAAAGACGAGAGAGTACACATAGGCCTCCTAACCCGGTCTTATGAAATCTTGATTGATAGAATTGCCCCCAGGTAAGGGTAAGATTACTTAATGAACCCGTTTGGAGGACCCTTGCCTAGAACAGTCAAGCTGTCTCCACACTCTGGACAAGGCGTTTCTTGAATCAACCATGATCAAAGAACGCAGTTGGTTTAACCTTAGTGGTCTATGTCTTTTTTTGTTTTCTTTTTTTTTATATATATTTATTTTTTTTATTTTTTTTATCTTTAATGAACTCATCGAAGAGAAACGATGGCCCAAAACCTTAGTCAAACAGGCTCAACATTTCTGCAAGCACGATGAGCGATAGGAACGGATCAAGGTTTCTCAATTTTGAGTCCAAAATGAGAAATCTGATTTTTCATTTTTTTTAATATATATATATATATATATACATTTTTAGATCTTTAATGAACTCATCGAAGAGCAACAATGGCCCAAAACCTTAGTCGAACAGGCTCAACATTTCTGCAAGCGCGATGAACGATAGGAACGGATCAAGGTTTCTCAATTTTGAATTCAAAATGAAAAATCTGATTTTTTAATTTTTTTTTATTTTATATATATATATATATATTTTTTAGATCTTTAATGAACTCATCGAAGAGAAACGATGGCCCAAAACCTTAGTCGAACAGGCTCAACATTTCTGCAAGCGCAATGAACGATAGGAACGGATCAAGGTTTCTCAATTTTGAATCCAAAATGAAAAATCTGATTTTTTATATATTTTTTTTTTTTGAAAAGAGAAAGAGTGGAAATAAATTCAAAGAATTAGAAAATTTCCAAAAAATCTCATCTCATTTTTTTTAGATGCGGAATCCAACATAGGCCACCAATTAGAAAGTAGCCAAGGAATCGAGAGAAGAAATATAAGCATAGAGCAAAAGATATGATATGCAAATATTTTATTTCTAGCATCGTGTTCTATACTGAACGGGTCCCACCGGCGGTGCCAGCTTGATGGACCGCGCCCCTGGCGCCTGGTCCTACCGAGGTCGGCGGACGTGGGAGTCCGTTGGGTCCGACCCTTTCATAACCGGGGGGCAAGGGCGTGCATCAACATTTTTTGGGTGGGTGTGCCAGATTTTCTATTTTACTTGGAATTGCAAGTGGTGATCCGGAGATCAACCTTCGCAAGTTAAAAGGAAATCAACTTCTTTCAAGTTTTTCATTGCACATATATTTAAGAAAAGAGACATTTTCTTGGTTTGCCGTGAAAGACGATTTTTTTGGCATTTATAGCCGATTTTTTGCGTTTATAGCCGATTTTGGCGTTTATAGCCGATTTACAATCCTTATCAATAATGAAAGACAAGAATTGTGATTTTATCTCTTTAAGAAAAATACAAACTACAATGAAAAGCAAGAAAAGGAGAATCTAACTTTTCAGGAGATTGTGGGGGACCCGTTCAGATTGATGGTCACAAGCCATATGTGGACTTCGCCATCATCCATGCAGATGAGAACAGAGGATGCTATTGATTCGCTTGGCTTGGCTATAACCTCAGGTTTTTAGAGGACAAAGACCAAAAGGAGGTCTTATGTCCAATAAAAAACCAAGTAGACGGGCTGAAAAGCCAAGTCTAAGCCATTTGGAGGCAGAAGGAGAAGGCAAGGACCTTGGGGGGGTACCCCCAAGGGACTTTTGTAACCTTGTAGCGGTGATCGGTGTAGAACTTCCGCAGAGTTTTCTCTCTTTTCCTTCCCTGAATTTCTGTGCTTTTTTCTGATATGGGATCTGTCTCGTTTTTCCGATCTGGATTTCTCTGGAATGCTCTCCTATTTATAGGCTTCTAGGTAGCCATTTATGAGGGTTTATGAGCCTTAATTGTCATAAAGTTACATAAAGGGAGGAGTTACAAGATCGAATTCTTTATTTTGTAACTCCTTTTTCTTGGCTTCTGATTGGCCGGAGGAGATTGAGGGCATTTAATCGCCACGATGGGAGGAGTTTCATGGGTTAAATGCCATAAATCTCTTGACTAGTAACTCCCGGATGCTTGCTTCTGATTGGGCCGTCCAAAGAAATGGATTAATGACTGTAATAAAGCTAGTCAATTAATCGCATTAAGTGGTCACCGAGCAGTTGAAGAGTCGCGGGCCGTGCCGCGTCCTTTGGGATTCTTCTGGCGATGATCATCGATAGATCTTCATGTAGATTGACATCGGATGACCATGTAACTTTAGGTATTTGTTGCCAACAGCGGGTCGGTACCATCTGTGCTGTCGATTTCTCGATCGGTCGGGTAGAAAGCACACTTTTTTTGGTTGACCGGGTGGTGATCAATGTTATTTTCGATACTCTTGATGAATAACCCATGTTTTTGACGGATGTCAGAGGATTTGGTGTCTCAAAAGTATGAATTTTGGAAAATACCAGAGGCCGGACGCTTCGAATCGCGAAAAAAAGGCGAAAAAACGGGGTTTCCGGGGCCCACCGGGCGATCCCGGGCCCCAGGGTCGCAGGGGTCTGCGACCCTGGGGGGTTTTTCCCCCTTTTGTCCCGTTTTGTGTCCGTTTTTTCTATTTTTTTATTCTTTTTTCTTTTGTATTTTTTCTTGACATTTTTGATCTTTTATTGGCCTGATTTCCCTATAGAGAACCTGATGAGAATCCTTGCATTTTATTTTGCAAAGTTTCCAATTTTATGAGAAAGCCGAAGACTTTGTCGCGCAGAGCTGCCGATTTTCCGTCAGAAACTGAAACTAGGTCAAACGATGTCGGAATGACCTGAAATTTGGGGTGAAGCCTGCTGAGCAATAAATAAGACCAACCATAGGCTTTTGTTTGAGTTTTGAAGCCATTTGGAGTCCTATCACCGGTCGACTTGCTTTTATCGCGATGAAGATGTCGCGGCTTGATGTGCGGTCAACCGATGTCCGATTGACTTGAAATTTGACAGGGAACCTATTGGAGTCATTTTAAGATGATCCATAGGCTCTGTCTTGGAAACCATGGTCCCGGGGAGCTTTGCCGCCGAGAGGCCTGATTTGGCTTCCGAGCGTCAAACTATGGTCAAATGTTGTCGAAATGACCTGAAATTTGACGTGTAGCCCTTTGCAAGCATTTTGAAGCCGTCCATGTGCTCTATCTGATGAGTGATGGCCTCGGTGGTTCTCGCCGCCGAGAGGCTTGATTTAGCTGTTCGAGGGTTGATGTAGGGTCAAACGTTGTCGGTTTGACTCGGAACTCGACGTGGAGCCTTTTGGATGTATTTTGAGACCATCCATCGGCTCTGATCGAAGATTTGGTGTCTCCGATGCTTTCGCCGCCGGGAGCTCCTTTTCGGCTGCCGGAGAAGCGAAGTTGGGCCAAATGATTTTGAAATTGTCTGAAACTTCTTGTGTACTCCTCTTTGGCTATCTTGAAGGATCTTGCAGTTTTTGTTTGATTCTGACAAGATTTGATTTTTTGGAAGTAGCATTGCCTATTTGTGGCAGGTTGCGACTTCATGTAGCTCTTTGGATCTTGAAGAGGCAAAGTGACATTTTTTGTGTCAACAAATCCAAACTGAAAAATCTAATTTTTTGATTTTTTTTTATCTCTAATGAACTCATCGAAGAGAAACGATGGCCCAAAACCTTAGTCGAACAGGCTCAACATATCTACAAGCACGATGAACGATAGGAAGGATCAAGGTTTCTCAATTTTGAATCCAAACTGAGAAATCTGATTTTTTTTGTTTTTTTTTAAGAGAAAGAGTGGAAACAAATTCGAAGAATTAGAAATTTCCAAAAAATCTCATCTCATTTTTAGATGCGGAATCCAACATAGGCCACAAATTAGAAAGTAGCCAAGGAATCCAGAAAAGAAGTATAAGCATAGAGCAAAAGATATGATATGCAGACACTTCATTTCTAGCATCATGTTCTCAAATGAACGAGTCCCACCGGGTGTGCTAGCTTGATGGACCGCGCATTCAATGCTTGGTGCTACCAAGGTCGACGGACGTGGGAGTACGTTGGGTACGACCCTTTCGTGCCCGGGGGCAGATGCGGGTATCAACATTTATTTTTTGTTTGGGTGGGCTAGATTTTTCTATTTTACTTGGAATTGCAAGTGGTGATCCGAAGATCAACCTTCGTAAGTAAAAAGGAAATCAACTTCTTTCAAGTTTTCCATTGCACATATATTTAAGAAAAGAGACATTTTCTTGATTTGCTGTGAAAGGCGATTTTTTGGCATTTATAGGCGGTTTTTTTTAGCATTTATAGCCGATCTTTTGCGTTTATAACCGATTTTGGCGTTTATAGCCAATTTACAAATCTTATCAATAATGAAAGACAAGAGTTGTGACTTTTGTCTCCTTTAGAATAATATAAACTACAATAAAAAGCAATAAAAGGAGGATCTAACTTCTCAGGAGATTGTGGGGGACTCGTTCAGATTGACGGTCGCAAGCCATATGTGGACTTCGCCATCATCCATGCAGATGAGAACAGAGGATGCTCTTGATTCGCTTGGCTTAGCTATATCCTTAGGTTTTTAGAGGATAAAGACCAAAAGGAGGTCCTATGTCCAATAAAAAGCTAAGTAGATGGCTAAAAAGCCACGTCTAAGCCATTGGAGGCAGAAGGAGAAGGCAAGAACCTTGGGGGTTACCCCCCAGAGGGACTTTTGTCACCTTGTAGTGGTGGCCGGTGCAAAACTTTCCCAGAGTTTTCTCTTAGATTTTCTGCCTGTATTCTTCTGGATTTCCCAATCTGGAATTCTTTGGAATGCTCTCCTATTTATTTGTCATTAAGCCGCATAATGGGAGGAGTTAAAGGGTTTAATTCCTTTATTTTGTAACTCCTCTTTCTTGGCTTCTGATTGGCCTGAGGAGATTGAGGGCATTTAATCGCCTTGAATCACCATGATGGGAGGAGTTTCATGGGTTAAATGCCATCAATCTCTTGACTTGTAACTCCCATTTGCTTGCTTCTGATTGGGCTGTCCAAAGAAATGAATTAATGACTGCAAAAAGCGAGCCAATTAATTACATTAAGTGGTCGCCGAGCAGTTGAAGAGTCGCGGGCCGTGCCGCGTCTTTTGGGATTCTTCTGGCGATGATCATCGATAGATCTTCATGTAGATCGACATCGGATGACCATGTAACTTCAAGTATTGGTTGCCAACAGCGGGTCGGTGCCATCTGTCATGTCGATTTCTCGATCAGTCGGTTAGAAAGCACACTTTTTTGGTTGATCGGTTGGCGATCAATGTTGATTTTGATACTCTTGATGATTGACCCATGATTTTGACGGATGTCATAGGATTTGACATCTCAAAAGTATGAATTTAGGGAAATCCTAGCAGTTGGAAGCTTCGAATCGCGAAAAACGACGAAAAAACGGGCTTTCCGGGTTGAACCCGGCGATTCCGGGCTCCATGGTCATAGGCAACCATGGCCCAGGGTCGCAGACCTGGAGGGAATTTCCCCCCTTTTGTCCCATTTTGTGGCCGTTTTTTATTTTTTTTATTCTTTTTCTTCCGTATTTTTTCTTGACGAGAATCCTTGCATTTTGGAGTGCAAAGTTTCCAATTTTCCGAGAAAGTCGAAGATTTTGTCGGGCAGAGCTGCCGATTTTCCGTCTGAAGCTGAAACTGGGACAAACGATGTCGGTCTGACCTGAAATTTGGGGTGAAGCCTCCTGAGCAATAAATAAGACCAACCATAGGTTTTTTTTTTGAGTTTTGAACCCGTTTGGGGTCCTGTCGCTAGTAGACTTGTTTTCATCGCGATGAAGATGTCGCGCTTTGATGTGCGGTTAACCGATGTCTGATTGACCTGAAATTTGACAGGAAACCTATTAGAGTCATTTTAAGATGATCCATAGGCTCTATCTTGGAAACCATGGTCCCAGTGGGCTTCGCCACCGAGAGGCCTGATTTGGCTTCTGAGCGTCAAAGTCTGGTCAAATGTTATCGAAATGACCTGAAACTTAACCTGTAGCCCTTTGTAAGCATTTTGAAGCCGTCCATGTGCTCTGTCTGATGAGTGATGGCCTCGGTGGTTCTCGCCGCTGAGAGACTTGATCTAGCTGTTCGAGGGTTGATGTAGGGTCAAACGTTGTCGGTTTGACTTGGAACTTGACGTGGAGCCTTTTGGATGTATTTTGAGACCATCCACAGGCTCTGATCGAAGATTTGGTGTCTTCGATGCTTTCGCCGTCGGGAGCTCCTTTTCAGCTATCAGAGAAGCGAAGTTAGGCCAAATGATTTTGAAATGGCCCGAAACTTCTTGTGTACTCCTCTTTTGGCTGTCTTGAAGGATCTTGCTATTTTTGTTTGATTCTGACAAGATTTGAGTTTTTGGAGGTATCATTGCCTATTTATGGCAGGTTGCGAGTTCATGTAGCTTTTTGGATCTTTAAGAAGCAAAGTAACATTTTTGGTGTCAACAAATGCCCCCTCGAGGTGCAGCGACGAGTTGCTTGACTTTTGTAGTCGATGTGCCTCGAATAGATTTTTGAAGGAGAGCTTGTGACTTGACCAAGAGTCTTTGAGCAGTCTTTCTTTTGGTATTGTAGCCTTTTGAGCTTCCAGGGGAATTTTAATGTAGTGAAAGGGATCACATACCATCTCGAGGCAAAGTCTTGAAGATGACATCAAGGATGCGGATTTGGATTTTTGTTTTTGACCTTGTGACCTAACAAGCTGTATGTGGCAGGTTAGGGGGTCGGATTTGGTTTTGACCGTGTGACCCAACAAGCTGTACATGTGGAATGTTGGGGGGTCGATTTTGGCTTTGATCTTGTAACCTAACTGGCTGTATGTGGCAAGTTAGGGGATCAGGTTGTGGTTTTTGGTTTTGGTCTTGTGACCTAACAAGCTGTATGTGGCAAGTTAGGGGACCAGGATTTGGTTTGGATTTTTGTAGAATGTCAATTTCAAGATTTTGACTCAATTTGGTATATGAGGCTGGATGGATTGATTTTTGGAAGCTCATGGGCTTAGAATTCTTTTTGTATGGTCCAATCAACTCAAAAGAGGCATGGAACCATTTATTTAAGCTCTTGGTAAGAGGGATTTCTCTTTGACTAAAAGCCCAAATTATTATTTTTTTAGTGCCTAGGTGGTCAAACCATGGAACCATTTATAATGCATTTTTTTGGCAAACCAAGATGTTCAGCATGCATTTTTTTGTAAATTGAATTTGTAGCATGATATGATAGCATACCTGAAAGTTTTTGTAAATTTGGGAATTTGGAGCTCGCAGCGATGTTGAGCCCTTCCTGATTTTGTGGAGACTTTGAGGTTTCAAAAGTTTGGAGTTTCGGAGCTCGCAGCAATGTTGAGCCCATCTTCAAGCTTTCTATTTCTTTCGGGGTATTTCCTTTTTCTTCGGAATTACTCCGGAGTCATGTCAACATTTCACAAGATTTTTTTAGCGAAATTTTGTCATTTTGATGATTGATCTTTTTCTTTTCTATCTTTTGCAGGTGGTTCCTCCAGAATGAACAATGGTAAAGAGCCTGCTACAAGCATACCTCGTCGATCTGCTAGATCTTCTAATCCGGCCATTCAGTAGGCTTGGGAGAAGGTCCAGTATGTTGAGAGAAACCTGGAAGAGTGCGACTCCCTCAACATAGATGAGATGAGGCAGCGACTAATTGCTCTCAAGGAGAGGAATTTTTTAAGATCATGGTAAGCAGTCGTCCATGGGTGATAGATGATCAGAGGGTTTTGCCCAAGCCTACCTTCTTCTTTGGTGATGGAGTCCCTGATGACGTGACATACCAGAGGAGATGTTACTAGTTCTCTCACACAGCTGATGGTGAGGAGAGAACTATTGTTACCCGGTAGACGTTTGCTCTCACCGTCTCGATCATGAGCCTTGCTCCCACGTGCTCTAAGAGGGAAGATCCTCCAAGCTGGGTGAAGAGGACAAGTGTAATCAAGCCCGGGGTTTTTATTGGCGGTTCTCCTGGATATGCGGAGAAATCGCCTGCTGACATGGACATGTTAATGCCGGCCAACGGCTACCAGGGCTCTGATTATCCGTCGGTCGATTTGGGACGGGTGGGCCTTGGCATTTTCAGTGGTGACGGCAGCATTTGGCTGAAGCCTTTTAGACTTCGTGGCCGTTTCAGTGCTGACTCCGAGTGGAAGTCGTGGACTGATCGCGTCCTGCTGATTAGTGGCGCCGTTTTGAAGGAAGCCGGGATTTTTGATGCGGTCCGTGCCTTTAGGGAGACCGTGATCTTTTCTGACGAGGTCTTCATGGCTATGTTGGAGTCATTCCTTCCACAAACCAATACCATCGTTGTCACGAATGGTGAGATTGGTTTCTCGTTGAAGGAGTTGAGCGCCATTACTGGATTGCCCATCCTTGGCAGACTCTATGAGGAGTTTATGCCAATTGACAGCGTCCTTGAGGAACAGTCAGAGGAATTTAGGCTTTTATACTTTCAGCTCGTCGCCTTCTATGATTTTTTGATGGAGAAGGAGGGCTCAAAAGTAAGATCCAGCAGTTGGAAGAGTTTTAGCTCTTCGTTTCCTAACTTCTTTGAAAGTGGGGAGCCTTCTGATAGCATGACCCGGGAAGACAGGGCTAAGGATCCGGGTTCGAAGTAGATTTCGGCTATGCAAGAAGAGTTGAGAGATTTCTTTGCGAGTACAAATGCCATATGTCTTGACATAGCACTGCGGAGAGATCTCGATGTTTACCTCACTTATTAGCTAGGTGAGGCCGTTTTACTGGAGGAGATGGAACGCACATCAGGCTGCATTGTATTTTTCCGGCTTGTCAGCTGGCGTTTGGAGAGCAGCTTGCTTTAGTGCCAGCTCTTCACTCCTACTTGTGTACCAAACTGCAGGCTGCTGCTTTTTTGGTTTGGCTTGGGCTCCCTATGAATATGGTATTTTCAGCCCACATTTTTTATTCGTGGTATGTCTATCACTGTCCTGGCTTTCATCGGCTGGGTGCTGCATAGGATGATGATCCTCTCCTAATTCGACTGGCTAAGGGCAAAGCCGTGTCCGAATCACTTTTGTTTGCCCGCATGAGGATCCGACAGTTCAAGGACGTCGAGATGGGGCAGTCTTCAGTGAAGCTTTCTTCGGAGTTGCGGAAGAAGGCTTTTGATTTTAGTGCCTCCCGTGACTCTACCAGGGCGGGGTCGGGAACGCATTATACCCTGACAAATGCAGAGAAGGAGTGGCTTTTCAGCATATGTGTGGCACGATGGTGTACCGTAGACATCTTTTCGTTGACATCCAGCCGTATGTGCCTTCTCGCTTTGCACTGTAGTTGGGCTTTTCTCAAGGCGTTGTTAGAGCGCCATCAAGCATGGTGAAGCGCTTTGGAGGTTTACCGGATGGGAGAAATGCATGGGCTTTCTATAGTGCTGAAGACACTTCTGCCATGATTTCTTATCCTATGTTGTCGACTTTCCGGACTGCCGGCTTCACGAAGTGGTTCGTGGAGAACTTTTCGGCATATCGAGGGCTTTCTAAAAAGGAGCTTGATATGAAGCTATCGTTTGGAAAAGGCCTTGGAAAGTCAGATGGCGTCCGGCGAGAGGAAGTTTGGGCCTTCCTTTCTGGAGAGAAGCATAAGATAGGCTTTCTCGGTGACCAGGGCATCATTAGTTCTAAAGTTGTTCGAGAAATACCTGACGAGGCTTTAGAGTAGCTAGAACAGGAGGAAGCTGAGCTTGATGCTTGGATGCAAGCGGCACAGAGGCGAGCTTCCGTGGAGTTTACTGGGAAGAGTAGACCATCTAGTGAGGAGTCAAGTGGGAAACCCGACTCTGACAGTGGGGCAGGTTCCTCTAAGAAGCGAGCCCGCAGAAGTAAGAGGAAGAGAATCATCATCGCAGCAAGGGGCAACATGAAGGTTCTCCTAATTTGGAAGCTCCGGTTACTATCAATGAGGAGGTGCCAAAAGATGCTGACGAGCCTCCATAAAAGAGAAGCCGAGAAGAAGAGACTGTCGGTTAAGGTATGATTCTTCCTCTTTCTCTTTCCATTTCTTTTCATGGGATTTTTCCATGTTCTGATTTGCTTTCTCCCCCTGCTGCTCTTTTTTTTTAGCAGAGGATGAAGACTTGGCGACGCCTGAGGTTCCTGCCGATGAGGCGGTGATGGATCCGGTTGCGGCACCAGAAGAAGAACCGAGGGACTCTGGAGTGATTCCAGAATCTTCAACTGGTATGACTTCTTTTGCTTTCTTCTTTTTTTTTTCTGTGACTTGGTTTGCTAAAATTTTTTCTTATCAGCTGACTTACCATAGGATTCCGATGACTTTGAACCATCGATGGACGTAAATGTTGACGATGCTTCCGATGAGTTCATGGAGGAAGAGAGTGTTCCGCGAGTCGTCAAAAAAGGTATTTTATAGTAATAACCTTGATAATGATTTTTTAAACAGGATCATATTCATACCTTTTTGTGTTTCTTTGGCAGGTTTTGAAGCGACAGAGGAAAGTCCATTACTTCTTTCAGAACCAGAGTAAGGGATGACAGAGGTTGATCCGGAGGTAGAAACTCCTACAACCAATTCTGACACGGTGGAGGAGGTACCTCGTGCTGAGATTCCTTCCCCAGCAGCTCCAACTGGAAAGAGTTTTTTTGTTACTCTTCCAACGGGGCATGAGATGAGCAGCCGACCGACGGAGCGGGGCGAATCTTCAGCTGAGCCATCTCTTCTTTTTGCGAAAAAGGTGGTGGTGTGGGTTCTGAACTCTTGGATTGAGACTCTCCTTGCTGGACACTTGGATACCGGATTTGGCATGATTCAGCATGTGCAGGAGATTCTTGGTGATGCCGAAGAGGCTAGTCAGGATGTCACAGGTGCCAGGGGCGATCGTTGATAGGATCATTGCACTGGGTGCCAAGTGGTTTGAGACCATGGGTTTTGCTGACGACTAGTTATTCAAGGAGATGTTCTTGGACCCTGCTGATAAGGCTAAGTCTGACCTGAATGAGGCTACACAAAGCAGGAAGCAGTTAGTCCGAGAGAAGAACTTATAAGAGCTAGCCATCATTGGGCTGACACATGACCTTAACATCCTTGATAGGGAGGTCGATGAGGCCAAGAAACGTCTTGAGCATTTGAAGGCACAAGTCATCGCCAAGTGGGCTGCTATAACAGAGGCTCACGATAGGGAGAGTGCTCTGATTCGCCGGGTTGCAGATGCTGATCGAGTCCTTGAAAGGAAGTTTCAAGAGGACAAACAATGGCAAACTGCTCGGGATAAGCTTCCCAGTGTGAAAGAAGGGTTGCAGCCTTCTCCAGCATCTCATGGCAAGTTTCTGAAGAAGCGTGCCTTGGAAACTCTGACGGCTGAGGCCAAAAGTTTGCTTGAGGAGCTGAAATTTTGGCTGGAGACCATTTCTGGTTGAGCTCCTGATTTTTTATAGTAGAAACTATCCTTTTTTTGTACTCTTTTTTTTTGTTTTGTAGTTCTTTGCAAACACTTTTTTTTGGTACCACATGTATTTTTTTTGTACTCTTTTTTTTGTTGTCCCTACGCTCACTTAAATCTTTTTGTGATGAAAGCAATTGCTAAATGGGATGCTTTTTTTTTTGGTTTTCCCTACGCTCACTTAAATCTTTTTGTGATGAAAGCAATTGCTAAATGGGATGCTTTTTTTTTGTTTTCCCTACGCTCACTTAAATCTTTTTGTGATGAAAGCAATTGCTAAATGGGATTTGATCAAAAGCTTGTCATTTTGTGAAAATCTTTTGTCAAATGATTGTTTTGGAATGGGAGCCAGATTTTGTTTGTGGCATGAGAGGCGTTTTTTTGTGGCATTGATAGCCGAGTTTTTTTTTTAAGACCAAGCTTTGATTGGTGGCATTGATAGTCGATTTTGTTTTGTGGCATTGATAGCCGGTTTGTTTTGTGGCATTGATAGCCGATTTGTGGCATTTATAGCCGGTTTTAGTTTTTGAAAAATGCAAGTATCGACTAAAAGTCGCCTCCCTGCTGAATGGTCTTGCAAGTATCAATGGAATGTCGAATCCTTGCTCATTCGGTTGCGAGTATCGATGGAATGTCGCATCCTCGCAGATTTGGGTGCAAGTATCGATGCAATGTCGCTTCCTTGCTTTACAAAAATTTTGGTTTTACGGGTACTTACTTGATGTCGTTTCCCCACTATTTTGAAATTTGTGGTTTTCTCGAACCTTTGGGTTGTTTATATCAACTGAAATGTTGCATCTCCAGAATTTCTTGGTTTTTTCGAGCCTTTTAAATTTGAGTTGTGGATATCAACTAAAATGTTGTGTCTCCACGGTTTTTAGGTTTTTTCAAACCTCTGAAATTTGGATTGTGGATATCAACTGAAATGTTGCGTCTCCATGGTTTTTAGGTTTTTTCGAACCTTTGAAATTTGGGTTGTGGATATCAACTGAAATGTTGTGTCTCCATGGTTTTTAGGTTTTTTCGAACCTTTGAAACTTGGGTTGTGGATATCAACTAAAATGTTGCGTCTCCACGGTTTTTAGGTTTTTTTTTGAAACTTTGAAATTTGGGTTGTGGATATCAACTGAAATGTTGCGTCTCCATGGTTTTTTTTTGTTTGATTTTGCAAGTATCAATGAAATGTCGCTTCCCTGTGATTTTGGAAATGTCGAACGTGGTTCGCATTCTTCCGATTTGTGCGAGTATCAACTAAGCGTCGCTTCCCCGCGGTTTTTGAAAAACCATTTTTTTTTGTTTAAAGACACGAGGGTCATAAGTTTTGACCTAAAACCATTTAGGTGGTAAAAGGCAGGGTGGACTTGGGTGGAAATACCTGAATCCGGATTTTGTTTCAAACCATGAACTTTGGGTTCAAGGGTTGAAAATTTTGGTCAAGTTAGGGAAAGTTTCCTTTGTTAGTTTTATGGACTCAATCCAGTAGATGATATAATAAATTGATTAAATTCTTTATTTATTCATATATTCATGCTTACTTTTCATGAGATGAATGGTAATTTATTATATACTTGCACATAACCAATACGAATGACATGATGGTTCATGAAATGAACCGGAGTCCACAAGTATATTAGATGTAACACATGTGTAGGGATGAGATCCACATACGGGAGACATGTGTGGCAAATCTTATACTTAAATATTATCACAACCAGTGATGAGACTGGACATCTCATACTGACAAGGTTGCAGTACTTTGATCACTATGAGATAGTGTGATTTGTCTCGATCATCAGAATGGAAGATTCTGGATCATAGTGCTGGTACATTGGATGTATTGAAGGACCATGAGAAGCACCTTATAAACACTATCTTTACTTTAAGGCCTGCTCTCATAATTCCCTAGCAATAGGCTCTCAATCCTGAGACATTAATGAACTCAAGTTTCTATCTATTCATTTGCTTTGAGTCACCAATGAGTGAGGCCAACTGTATGTTGGAAATAGGGTGGGCCTCTAGGATAGGTTTCAAAAACTTTTGACCCACTTGACGCAGGGATCAACTATCCAGAAGGCTATAAAACCCAATCCAAGATCTATGTCCTCAATCTCAGCCATCATGATCAGTATGACAATCTATCTAGAAGATAGAAACAGCAACTAACAAGCATCCATAATAATCTACAACATGCAAGCAAGTGGATTATACCTTTGGAGCTCGGTTGTGCTCTAATGGAGGAGTTTGCGTCTTTCTTTGATGATGAAACGCTTTCACTAATCAAATAGGGATCTCCAAGACCTCTTGATCTTCCACGCTATGACCCGTATTAGATTCTCCTTTTTCTCAAGAAGATGGTGGGATTTCCAAGAGAAAACCACTAGGAACTCTAGGGAGGAACTAGAAAGAGAACTAGAAGAGGGAGAGGAGAAAAAACGTGCAACTCTTGCACTCCAAAGGGTCTGGGCATGAATCCCAATAAGAGAATAGATGCATGGATGTCCAGCCCACTTCTCCTCTATTTATAGCTTTTGCAAGCCCCACTTACTAATTTCCATTAAAAGTCTTACTTCCAAAAATGCAATTGAACTCCAGTCTTAGGAATATTACATAGAAGACCCTAAACTTCCACATTATCACAAGTAGACCCCTCTGTCAATATCCATGGATCAATTGGACCTGTCTTCCAAAATAGATCCATATCTTATTATCCTTGAGCCCCAATTAATTATAATGATCATAGGTACCTTTCCAATTAACTCTTAATCGGAATGGGTGCGCACTTACCAATGATAAATCCATTAATTGGCAGAAAGGGATATTAGAGATAGATTCCATCTTGACTATTGAATGTTCCCACAGCTCTACTACCATGTACCCAAATCACCGAGGTGTTGACCTACAGTTGGCCTCACTCATTGGTGACTCAAAGCAAATGAATAGATAGAAACTTGAGTTCATTAATGTCTCAGGATTGAGAGCCTATTGCTAGGGAATTATGAGAGCAGACCTTAAAATAAAGACAGTGTTTATAAGGTGCTTCTCATGGTCCTTCAATACATCAAATGTACCAGCACTATGATCCAGAATCTTCCATTCTGATGATCGAGACAAATCACACTATCTCATAGTGATCAAAGTACTGCAACCTTATCAGTATGAGATGCCCAGTCTCATCACTGGTTGTGATAATATTTAAGTATAAGATTTGCCACACATGTCTCCCGTATGTGGATCTCATCCATACACATGTGTTACTTCTAATATACTTGTGGACCCCGGTTCATCTCATGAACCATCATGTCATTCGTATTGGTTATGTGCAAGTATATAATAAATCACCATTCATCTCATGAAAGGAAAGCATGAATATACTGATAAATAAAGAAATTAATCAATTTATTATATCAATTACTGGATTGAGTCCATAAAACTAACAATCTCCCACTTGGGCTCAATGCCAGTTAGAGTTGCATCTCATGCACATCCCTTTTACATATAGCTCAAAGACTTTGGTAGTCAAAGGCTTAGTAAATGGATCTACTAGATTGTCTGCTGAGGCTATCTTGGTGATCGTACATCACCTCTCTGCACAATCTATCTGACCATGTATAACTTCCTCTGTACATGCTTTTTGGCTCTTGGGTTATTTGGACTTATTGACTGCCCTGCTGTCATCACAGTAAACTATGATCGGCTGTCATGCCAAAAATATCACTCCAAGTTCCATAAGGAATCTTTTGAGTCAATCTGCTACCTTAGCTACTTCTCAAGCTGCTAAAACATAAGCACATACCCAGAAGTTGATTTCCTGGAATCCTGATTTGACTAGAAGTCAGTATCTATGTAACCGACTGGAATCAACTCATCACTGCTATAACTCAACATGTGATCTCTAGTCCTTCTCAAGTATTCGAGAACACATCTTACAACAGTCAATGATAAAAACCTGGGCTAGACTTATATCTGCTAACTAGGCGTATTACGTGACAGATGTCCGGTCTAGTACAAAGCATAGCTTACCGTACCAGAACCTTATTTATGTACACATCATTGGGATAAGCCTATCATCCTATTTTTCCGGTCTCAATGGAAATTGATTCCTAGGATGTACCTGGCTTTTCCAAAAGTCCTTTATTATCAAAAGTCTTAGCCAACCAAAACTTTTTCTATTGACGATATCCTTATGTTACTCCATGGGAGAAGGATGTCGTTGACATATAATACCAGAAAATCTACCCTGCATTCTTGACTTTTCATTTACACATGACTTATCCGGATTCTGATAAAAATCAAGTGACTTGATTTCCTTAGTGAATACGGATGTTCCTGTTTCGGTATACCTGCTTTAATCCATAAATGGACTTATGCAGCCTGCAAACTCTTTGCACTTGGTTATTAGCTATAGAACCATCTGGCTGCATCATATAGATGTTTTCCTCAAGATTGCCGTCGTGAGACACTGTCTTGACATCCATTTGCCAAATCTCATCACCGAGATGAACCGCAATGGATAAGAGTATCTGGATGGAACTCTTCCATCTGGCTCTCATTTTCTTTTGTAGACTCACTTGCACCCAATAGGTTTGCTATTGGCAGGCAAGCCCACAAGTATCCAGACCTGATTAGAGTACAAAGACTCCACCTCAGCTTTCATAGCATCTAACCAACGTCCCGAAAACTATGTCATTAACTGCTTTATCATAGTTCCAGGGATCTTGTTCCGGTACACCGGGATCGCCTTGTAAGACTTTCCCAAAATCGAGAACTTGTCAAGGGTCCTGACAATACTCCCACTACGACAAGGCACTGGTGTAACTACTGGGTCAAGTATGGGTGGATTTTCTTAAAGTTTGGTTATTCTTGGATTTGGAATTGTTCTTTCTTAAATTTCTTCCAAGAAAACCATTTCTAAAGATTTCCAGTTAATCTTATAATCTCCCTCCAGAAAACCGCATTGGTGTTGTGAAGCACTTTTTGCTCTCTGGGATTATAGAGCAACCAATCTTTAGTTCCTTTTTGGGATAGAATATAAACATATATACTTCCAACTTCGATTCCAACTAATTCGTCTTATCCTTCAGCACGTGTGCTGGATAACCCTGAAAAAGTCGTAGACTAGGCTTTCGCCTTGTCCATAACTCCCTGGGAGTCTCAAGTATAGACTTAGATGGAATGAGGTTTAGTATATATATTTCAGTTTCCATATCCCAAAATATAGGTAATTCGTAGAAATTCAATCATAGACTTGATCATAGCTAAAAGAGTCTTGTTCCTTCTTTCTGCTACTCCGTTTTGTTGAGGCAAACCAGGAGCAGACTACTGGGATCAAATCCCAAAATCTGATAAGTATCCTATAAAATTAGTGGAGAGATAGTCACCTTATCGATCTTATCGAAGAGTATTTATACTTTTACCTAATTGCTTTTCCGCTTCTGCTTGAAAACTCTTTGAACTATTCAAAAAATCTCGAACTTGCGGTGCATAAGGTATATGTATTCATATCTCGAGTAATCATCAGTGAAAGTGATGAAATACCCATATCAATCTCTCGTTCTAATATTATGGGTCTATACACATCAGTAAACACTAACTCCAATAAGTCTTTGGCCCTACTGCCCTTAGATGAATAAGGGTCTATTGGTCATTTTGCTTTCCAAACAGGATTTGTAGATAGGCATTGGTTCTACCACTAATGATGGCAAGATACCATCTTTCACTAGCCTGTCAATCCTGTTTAGGTTTATATGACCTAGCCTCTTAGGTGCCAAGATTTGTTGGATTAGATGAAGGTGACTACCTCTTTAATGATGGTCTATTATTAACATCAGTGTCATGTATCTCATACATTGTGGGAGTTAACAAATAGAAGCCATTGATTACCTTGTCAGAAAATATAAGAGTACCGCTCCTCTTTAAGAAAATTTAATTACCAAAAGTAACTGAATAACTCTTATTCATCATACTAGAAATTAAAATTCCGTCTTAAAATGGTACATATAATGTATCTGACAAAATCAACTTAATATCTGAAAATAACTAAGTTACTACTCCTTCTGACACTGCTTCTGCCTTGGCTTCCGATCCCAGGCTAACAATGATTTCTCCGTCATTAATACTCCTAGTTACCTGTAACTCCTACAACATATTACTGATGTAATTAGTTGCACCGAAGTCTACATACCGGGATTCTGAAGTACTAGTTGCAAAACCAACTTCAGAAACAAGTGACTCAATCATACCTGAGGTCTTTTCCTTTGACAGAAATCGTGGACAATTCCTCTTCCAATGTCCTGTCATACCACAGTGGAAACACTTTCCCTTTGCTCCCGTACCCTTGACCTTGGCCACACCACTAGTGGAATCATACTCCACCTTAGGACCTTTGATGACTGATTTCTTCTTGCTATCCCGGTCTTTGCCTTCGGTTTAGACTTAGCAAATGACTTTTCTGTCATGAGGGCAGTTGGTCTTTTCTTCATGATTTCCTCAAACACTACCAGCTGCCGAGACAGCTCAGCTATGGTCATTTCCAATTTACTATAATTGATCTCGAAATGTTTGAATGAGTCTGGTAGTGATTGAATGATCATGTGGATCTGCGTTTCTGTATCAAACGTAGTCCCCAGTACATCTAACTCATTCAATGCCAACTTCATTTGTAACAAATGTTTTTGTACTGGGGTTCCCTCAGCCATCTTTGTCTCCATTAGCACTTTTACAGCAGCCTGCCTAGCAGGCCTGACCTGGTCTGCAAACATCTCCTTTAAGTTCGATATAATATCGTATGCTGACTTATAGGATTGATGTTGTTCTTGCAAAACAGTAGACATGGATGCCTGAATAAAACATCTGGCCTTCTCATTGTCTTTGGTCCACTTGGTGTAAAAGTTTTTCACAATCTGTGGTGCATCAGGCTCAGGCTCAGGAAGGGAAGATATTAGAAGGACATATTTGCAACTTGAAGATGTCAAGATAATATCCAGGTTCCTTTTCCAGTCTGCATAGTTGGATCCCATCAACTTGTTCTGGTTGAAGATGGTCTCAAGTGGATTGAAAGTATTCGAATTCATGCTGTATAAATTAAAGCACATAACCATACATTCAATGAAAGAATATAAATGACATTAGGGTTTAGTATTCTACCAAATTCATATGGGAATCCTCATAAGCACTGAATTCAGAATACATCGGAATCCCAATCCCTTAGGGCATGCCTCCTAGGGGAGTGCAAATGTCCTTGGATTGGTGCGGATCAAAGTTCGTCAAAATTAGAATTAAGACTAACTATCCATGATCCCCATCATTCATTATCATCTAGGTATCTCATACCATATAACGTATGACTCCCGATTTGCTTTGGTTTCTAAAATACATGAGGCAAATCCTAGGGGATACTACATCATTATTTTAGTTAAGTGTGACCCACCAACTAGCATTGCATGACAACCGTTGTGAGCAGCTCCTCCTAGGGGAGTGAGCCCCCACCCGTCTCACCAATACTATCCATAGGAGATCCATATCTAGTAACCAGACAAGTAAAAGCCCTCCGAAGAACGGCCACACTCTTGGTGGCGCGAGGCTAATACTTTCCTTACAATGGACCTATGGTGGAAAACCGTGGGGATTTATCAATTTATAGGCCCCGCTCCCACTTAATATTTTGAATTGAGGATTTCCTTTTAAGGTATTAGGGCCCACATATATAAATATATGAATCATCAAATCATCTCATGATATGATCTAAGATTGGTTCCAAGTCAAGTTATTTAAGGAAAGTCTAGTTTCATAAATTAGTGTTACCAATGTGTCCATCTCATGGGACATCAACACTAATTAGAACTCTTTCTAAAAATTAATTTGATTTGACCAATATTATTAACTTGCTATGTTTGGATCAGATTTGGAAACATTCTAAATAAAGTATTCAACTATAAATAGAAAATGCTAAAATTAGAAACTAGTCCTCTCCTCCATATGGCCCAAGCGGAATAGACTTCTTGGGCTTCTAGACTTTCCAAAAAATTGGAATTCCTTAAACTCTTTGGGAAACTCCAAAACACCTTTGGTAATCTTCAAACTCTTTGATTAGGAGTCCAGCTTCACTTTCCTTCTTCATCTCAGACATCGCCAGAATTTAGAAATTTAGAAATTACATAAATTCCTATGTCTCTACGATGAGACTTACATGATAATCTATTAATGGAAATAAAAGGCTCATAGGGAATTTCACCATGCCTTGCCCTAAACCGGGAAAACAAGGAAACCATGATGCCCTTTACAACTTGCCAATAATAAACATTCAACCACAAAAGAAAGTAAAAGACTTGTGGGCCATATGGAGAGGACATGATAACCTGCATGTTAGTATCTCATACTAGCAAAGCAACTCACAAAGTCGGGTTACCAAACAATAATGGAAAGACAGGATGCCAAATATTGCCACTACTATGATTCATGCCCCCTACGCAGAGGGGGTCCGGGGGTGTCCCCCGGCGGGGGTCGAGCTACTAGAGGGTTCGGTCGACCGTCCTCAGTGTCTTCGGTCGACCGACCAGAGGGCTCGGTCGACCTGCCTGACAGAAATCTGCAAGTTGGGTATTTCAATTTCATGTCCAACCATCTCCAAAACTCTTCTGAAGATTTCCAATGCTTTCCTACCATCATTCCATCATTGTTAGACCCTTATGTGACTATCCAAATATGGATTTACTAATTGTCCAAGCAAAACCATCAAACTGATCCGTACATAGCCCTTGATCTATCCTCTTCGCATCTCATGTAAAGATTAGATCAAGCTTACTGATCTAACATGATAAGAGATGAGGTAAGGCTCTGATACCAATTGTTGGAAATAGGGTGGGCCTCTAGGATAGGTTTCAAAAACTTTTGACCCACTTGACGCAGGGATCAACTATCCAGAAGGCTATAAAACCCAATCCAAGATCTATGTCCTCAATCTCAGCCATCATGATCAGTATGACAATCTATCTAGAAGATAGAAACAACAACTAACAAGCATCCATAATAATCTACAACATGCAAGCAAGTGGATTATACCTTTGGAGCTCGGTTGTGCTCTAATGGAGGAGTTGCGTCTTTTTTTGATGATGAAACGCTTTCACTAATCAAATAGGGATCTCCAAGACCTCTTGATCTTCCACGCTATGACCCGTATTAGATTCTCCTTTTTCTCAAGAAGATGGTGGGATTTCCAAGAGAAAACTACTAGGAACTCTAGGGAGGAACTAAAAAGAGAACTAGAAGAGGGAGAGGAGAAAAACCATGTGCAACTATTGCACAAAAGGACCTTGGGCGTGAATCCCAATGCTAGGAAAGTGCATGGACGTCCAAGGCCTCTTCTCCTCTATTTATAGCTTTTGCAAGTTGCCTTCTCTTTACTAATTACAATAGAAGACATACTTCCATTAATTAGTAACTTATCATATCATAATTAGAAGTCTCACTTCAAATATGATTAGTAACTTTCCAATTCCTTTCTAATTAAAATAGAAGTCTCACTTCTACTAAAATTAGTAAGTCTACTATTACCACTATTAGAAGTCTCACTTCAAATAGAAATAGTAACTTTCCTTTTAGAGTTCAACTAGAATTAGATACTTTCTAATAATTGGGCTAGCGTGGGGACCACTAGGGATTCCTTAGAAAGCCGGCTCCAACTAGGACTCGCGACCCCACATCTCATGTGTAATCCGGGCCCACAGTTAATTGCAAATAACTCCACTATATAAATGCAATTGAACTCCAGTCTTAGGAATATTACATAGAAGACCCTAAACTTCCACATTATCACAAGTAGACCCCTCTATCAATATCCATGGATCAATTGGACCTGTCTTCCAAAATAGATCCATATCTTATTATCCTTGAGCCCCAATTAATTATAATGATCATAGGTACCTTTCCAATTAACTCTTAATCGGAATGGGTGCGCACTTACCAATGATAAATCCATTAATTGGCAGAAGGGGATATTAGAGATAGATTCCTTCTTGACTATTAAATGTTCCCACAGCTCTACTACCATGTACCCAAATCACCGAGGTGTTGACCTACAGTTGGCCTCACTCATTGGTGACTCAAAGCAAATGAATAGATAGAAACTTGAGTTCATTAATGTCTCAGGATTGAGAGCCTATTGCTAGGGAATTATGAGAGCAGACCTTAAAATAAAGACAGTGTTTATAAGGTGCTTCTCATGGTCCTTCAATACATCAAATGTACCAGCACTATGATCCAGAATCTTCCATTCTGATGATCGAGACAAATCACACTATCTCATAGTGATCAAAGTACTGCAACCTTATCAGTATGAGATGTCCAGTCTCATCACTGGTTGTGATAATATTTAAGTATAAGATTTGCCACACATGTCTCCCGTATGTGGATCTCATCCATACACATGTGTTACATCTAATATACTTGTGGACCCCGGTTTATCTCATGAACCATCATGTCATTCGTATTGGTTATGTCCAAGTATATAATAAATCACCATTCATCTCATGAAAGGAAAGCATGAATATACTGAAAAAATAAAGAAATTAATCATTTTATTATATCAATTACTGGATTGAGTCCATAAAACTAACACTGTAGGTCAACACCTCGGTGATTTGGGTACATGGTAGTAGAGCTGTGGGAACATTCAATAGTCAAGATGGAATCTATCTCTAATATCCCCTTGTGCCAATTAATGGATTTATCATTGGTAAGTGCGCACCCATTCCGATTAAGAGTTAATTTGAAAGGTACCATTGAACATTATAATTAATTAGGGCTCAAGGATAATAAGATATGGATCTAGTTTGGAAGACAGGTCTAATTGATCCATGGATATTGACAGAGGGGTCTACTTGTGATAATGTGGAAGTTTAGGGTCTTCTATGTAATATTCCTAAGACTGGAGTTCAATTGCATTTATGTAGTGGAGTTATTTGCAATTAACTGTGGGCCCGGATTACACATGAGATGTGGGGTCGCGTGTCCCAGTTGGAGCCAGCTTTCTAAGGAATCCCTAGTGGTCCCCACGCTAGCCCAATTATTAGAAAGTATCTAATTCTAGTTGAACTCTAAAAGAAAAGTTATTATTTCTATTTGAAGTGAGACTTCTAATAGTGGTTGATGATGCCAAAAATAGGTTTTCGGACACCACCGGTCGAGTAATAAATGCTAGGTGAGAATGTAGCAAATAAATGAGAGAGAGAGAGAATTTATAGTGGTTCGGTCTGTATGACCTACGTCCACTTTGAATATGGTGATCTTTGATTGATAAAGTGATTACAAGCGAGAGAGAGAGGTGAGTAAGATTTTTTATCATTGCCCCTCAAGTGATGAGGAGACCCTGAATTTATAACACTTCCCCAACAGATGGGATTCAAAAATAAAGCAACGTCTCTCTGGAGCCTGGAGCCTCAGACGTGTCCTCGAGGAACGAGCAAGGCGGAGGGCCTGGAGCCTCAGACGTGTCCTCGAGGAACGAGCAAGGTGGAGGGCAGGTGAGAGTTTCTTCGCGAGATTTGGTAGAAGCGGGACTGCTTCCAAAGCGACGTAGATGCCTGCCTTGACTTGGTCACTCCGTGGATCTGGACCTGGGCTTCCCTGGTGGATTTGGATCTGGCTCATCATATTCTAGGCCACTTGGGCCTGACTCATCAGTGGTAATAGTAGACTTACTAATTTTAGTAGAAGTGAGACTTCTATTTTAATTAGAAAGGAATTAGGAAGTTAATCATATTTGAAGTGAGACTTCTAATTATGATATTGTAAGTTACTAATTATTTTAATGGAAGTAAGACTTCTATTTTAATTGAGAAGAGATAGTTACTAATTTTTGGAAGTAAGACTTTTAATGGAAATTAGTAAGTGGGGCTTGCAAAAGCTATAAATAGAGGAGAAGTGGGCTGGACATCCATGCATCTATTCTCTTATTGGGATTCATGCCCAGACCCTTTGGAGTGCAAGAGTTGCACGTTTTTTCTCCTCTCCCTCTTCTAGTTCTCTTTCTAGTTCCTCCCTAGAGTTCCTAGTAATTTTCTCTTGGAGATCCCACCATCTTCTTGAGAAAAAGGAGAATCTGATATGGGTCATAGCGTGGAAGATCAAGAGGTCTTGGAGATCCCTATTTGATTAGTGAAAGCGTTTCATCATCAAAGAAAGACGCAAACTTCTCCATAAGAGCACAACCGAGCTCCAAAGGTATAATCCACTTCCTTGCATGTTGTAGATTATTATGGATGCTTATTAGTTGCTGTTTCTATCTTCTAGATAGATTGTATTTACTGATCATGATGGCCGAGATTGAGGACTTGGATCTTGGATTGGGTTTTATAGCCTTCTGGATAGTTGATCATTGCGTCAAGTGGGTCAAAAGTTTTTGAAACCTATCCTAGAGGCCCACCCTATTTCCATCATCCTAAACTTGGAATTTTTGAACAATGAAATTGTGAAAGTAAGCATTGTTTGAATTTCTAGAAATTTCAACATTTAATATGAAAATTCTAAAAAGAGTGGGTTTAGCGAGCGAGTACATAGAAACCGGTTTTGGCCATACAAGCATTGCTCTTACCCAGTTGGGTAAGTCTTCAAGGGTAGTACCGCTTTAAGGACTTGCCATTGATGGGCATCATACATCTGTCCCCTTCCATGTTTTGGAGTGCGTATGCGCCGTTGGATAAAACATTGTCGATGATGTAGGGTCTGTCACGCCCCCGGACCGAGGTCCCGCTACACGAGGCCTTAATCCGGGGACGCGGCGCGACGGGCCGGAAAATTCCGCCCGCACACGCTAGTTTCCCACAGGTTTCCGCGGTAAGGATTCACGGAATCCGATCCAATAGTGATGTATAAGAATCACTTTCATACAAATGACTTACGCGGAAGCATTGTAGCAAACATAAAAGTCTCTCAAACGGGTATAAAAATGAGAACGCAAGAGACTAGCATCAAAAGAGAAACATTTACTGTAGGCCCCAAAGTTAGTTTAAAGTTGATACAAAAGTAAAGTAGATCATTAATTACAAATTTTTCCCCCAAAAGAAAATAAGCCAACAATGGCCATGACAAAAACCCAAAATGTATATCATGAAATCCCCAAAATGTGATCGCAGCTCCAAGGCAATCCGACGTCTAATTGACATCATCGGGCCGCCACTCGCCCTCCACTGGAACTATAGGTTCCGCCTCGAAGTGCGCCTCAACCGCGAGGGGCTCGAAATCTGACACCAAACAAAAGAGAGTCAGACACGACGGTCTGGCAAGCAATTACAACAATAATAGGATGAAAGTAAAACAAAACATGATAAGTAAGAGCTACGATGAAATCACGAGTAATAACAATTTCAAAGTAAAGATAGAAGATACATCTCGATGGTTTACAAATCCAATTTCATGATGAGTAACATAAACAAATACCGTGAGATGAATATAAATGCATAAAAACATTGGCAACCCACATAAAGCTATATTCTCCTGTTACCGAAGTAACCGGAGCAAACAAACCGTAGCCACTAAACGTGGGACCGGAACGACATAGTCGTTATCAGACAGAACCGTAGCCACTACTAGTGGGACCGGATAATTACCGTTGCCATGGTCGATACAGACGGAATCCAAACTGCAGCTGGCAAACAAAATAAAGACCCCAAGCCGGATGATCAGTCCGACAAGGTGACCTAAGCCTAGTGGTGCCATTTTAGTGAAAATCCGAAACCTCGAAGAAATGCAATTCTATTTATAAGATACATTTCCAAAGTCGATAGAGAACTACTCCAAACAAATGCATATGGGCAAAGCCAAGCAAAACAGGTGAGTAGTTTCATCATTTCTAAATATGGGGCAACCCACTTCAAAACATTAAAAGAATTGGAGAAAGAACCAAAACAAAAGTCTTTTTACACAAAAGAATGTATGATGGTTGGGTCGACTAAACGGGTAGTCTCGATATACATTTGACCCCTTTATTGTCGTTAAAAGAAAGTGATTTGGTGCCCCGAAGATCATTGACAATCATAAGGGATTAAGTGTACATTTAGACTTGAGGGTTTTTCAAATGGTATTGGCCATAGTCCAAGACCCTTCTCACTTCTAGGCTTGTAAAAGGTTGAATGGGCTTCACTTATAGGAGAGAGTTTGGGGCTGAATTGAGCTTGGACATAGGTCCGAGGTGGACTTGAAATTATATAGAATAAGTCCTTAAAAGTGTAGGTTTAGGTCCCTTCTTAATCAGGCCCACAACTGTCCTTCCCCAAGCTCAAACAGTCCACTAATCAGGCCCAATTCAGTCCTTAAAGTAGCCCAGGATTCAGGCCATAAAACAGTCCAATATCAGGTCTTGAAATAGCCCATCAATAGGTCTCAAAATGGTCCAAGAACTGACCTTAAAACAGGCCCAAAAGGGCCCTGAGAACAGGCCCAAAACTGCCTGAAAACAGGCCCAAACCCGAGCCCAGACTGAGCTGGGCTCGCTCGAGCGGACCCAGGTCCGCTCGAGCGGACCCAGACAGTAGCTGGGTCGCTCGAGCGGCCCAATGGGTCGCTCGAGCGGACCCAGACAGTGCCTGGTCCGCTCGAGCGACCCAGTGGGTCGCTCGAGCGGACTGGGCCTGCCCAGTCCAGCCCGAATGCAGAACTTCCATTTTTTTTTTTGTTTCTCTTCTTCTTTTCTTGATCATTTCAATTCCCTTCCAATCCTTTCTTCCATACACAATTCTACGACATAATGGGCCTCTTCTCAACCTCCACAATTCATTAAACCATCATCCATAATTATCTAATTAACACAAACTTAGCACTTTTTAAAAGAATCCATTCCTTTGAACACCCATTTGAACACAATGAACAAACTTTCCAAGAAACCAAAGTGAGAACAAACTTTCAATGCATGGTAAAGCAACAACATAAATTAAGATGGCTATGACAATGATTCCTTAAATCATAATAAACCATAAACTAAAGAAGATTAAAACAAAAAGGGGAAAATCAAGAAATAGAACCAATAAGAGGAATCATCACATAATTGTTGAAATATACTTGCCTCAAGCCAAGGTAAGATCAAAATCACTCCTTAAACCAAGCCTTAGAGCTTCAAGCTCCAAATCTACAAAAACCCCAAAAATTTTCCCAAGAAACCCTAAAAAGTCAACATTTGTGAATCCTCAATGAAAACCTTAGCAAATGGGTTTAAAACACTCCAAATGGAGAGGAAAACAAGAATCTTGAGTTTAGGAAACCAATGCTAACCTTGAGGAACCCTAACAAAGAAGAGAGCCTTGAACAAGGGGCTTCTCTTAGCTCAAACTCCTCAAGAATGGTATCTTTGGGAAGCTTGAAGAGGGAGGAAGAGTTTGAGGAGATCAATCCTCCAAGAGCACCTCACCAAGTGAGAGTTCCAGATGAGAGAGAGTGAGAAGGGAGAAGAGGAAAAGCCCTAGCACATAGAGTTGCTGGAATGGAATGAAGAAGGGAGAAGGAAGAGTTCCCTTCTTAAGAGACAAGCCATTGTGGGCCCCGATCTTCACAAGCCTAGAAACGGTACTTGCGGGCCCCGAACGAAAACGACGAAGAAGACAAAATGATCGGCGAAATTTCTACTTTCCAAAAAGTATATTTTTGATAATTTCTGGAATTTTCGAAATTTGGGTACAGGTTTTGTGTGAAATGTCAGTTTTGCCCTTTTTCTCGAAAAACGCGATTTCTGATCACAAAATCAAGTTGGCCAAAACATGAAAGTTGATGATCTAAATGAAATAAGTCGAAATGCACATAAATTGGGATTTTTCAAGCATCATGAACAAACTCAACAATTTTACACACAATCCACGGGCGCCCCGGCCCGTGTCAAACTTAAGTCAAAGGCTAACAAAGGTTCTCAAAGCTAATCAAACAACCTAATCTAGCTTAATGAATAAGCTAATCATCCACTAACCCCACTTATCCACTAATCACGGTTAAAACATAATTAAATACTCCAAACCTGGGTCGGGGTCTGACATCCTCCACCCCTAAGAATCACATTTGGTCCTCCAAATGATCACTAACCTCTGGGAATAGCTGAGGGTACTTCTTTTGAACTTGCTCACGAAGTTCCCAAGTGGCTTCTTCTGGTCCATGATTCTCCCAACGGATTTTTACCCACTGAATTGTCCTATTCCTCAGTTCTTGCTCTTTGGTGTCGATAATCTCTGCCGGTTTTTCAATGTAGGTGGCATCCTCTCTGACATCCAACGGCTCATGTTGTAGCACGTGCGAAGGGTCTGAAACATACTTCCTTAGCATTGACACGTGAAACACATTGTGCACACCCGACAGTTCTGGAGGCAAAGCTAATCTGTACGCCACTTCCCCGATTCGACTCAAGATCTCATACGGACCAATAAATCTCTTAGACAATTTGCCTTTCTGCCCAAATCTCAGCGTCCCTCTGATCGGAGATACTTTTAAGAATACCTTGTCTCCAACTTGGAATTGGAGATCCTTCCTACGAACATCAGCATAGCTCTTCTGTCGGCTCCTCGCAATCTTCAATCTCTCATGGATAATTCTGACTTTATCACTTGTTTCCTCAACCAAAGATGGACCATGAAAACTGCGTTCTCCGACTTCTTCCCAACACACGGGGGTTCTACACTTCCTGCCATAAAGCGCTTCGAAAGGGGCCATTCCTATGCTTGAATGGTAACTATTGTTATAGGCAAATTCACAAAGCGGTAGATTCTCGTCCCACTGATTCTTGAAATCAAGGACACAAGCCCTAAGCATATCCTCAAGGGTCTTAATGGTCCTCTCTGACTGACCATCCGTCTGCGGGTGGTACGCTGTACTGAATTGAAGCTTCGTTCCCATTGATTCATGCAAAGTCTTCCAAAACCTCGAAACAAATCTACTATCCCGATCTGAAGTGATGGAAACCGGCTGACCATGACGACTAACGATCTCCTTTACAAAAGCTTGCGCTAAAGCCAACATGTGCATCTTCTTACCGGTCTTCAAATGAATAAAGTGCGCTGACTTCGTTAACCGATCCACTATGATCCAAATGGCATTGTTCCCCTTGCTTGTATTCGGTAAACCTGATACAAAATCCATTGTCAGGTGCTCCCATTTCCACTCTGGGATTTCTAACGGTTGCAAAAGACCAGGTGGTTTCTGATGTTCTGCCTTCACTAATTGACAAGTCATGCACTTAGACACAAAGGCTGCTATCTCTCTCTTCATATTGTTCCACCAAAAACGACTCTTCAAATTTTGGTACATCTTTGTACTCCCTGGGTGCACTGAATACCTCGTATTATGAGCCTCTGCCATAATATCATCTTTCAAATTGTCAACTTTAGGGACACAAAGTCTGCCACGGAAGTACAAAACTCCATCCAACATCTGAAAATCTGGCCTTTCTGAGATATGCTCCACAATTTTAACTAAGTCTGGATCTTGCATCTGATTGTCCTTAATTTTCTGAATGAAGACTGGCTCGGACACTGTCATATTTGCCAACACAACTCCTTCTCTCAAAGGTTCGAACTCCACTCCCAAACCCTCAAACTGCTGAAAATTGTAAAACCCATGCAAACTGGCCAAACAAACTGATTTCCTACTCAACGCATCAGCCACTACGTTAACTTTCCCCGGATGATAGATAATCGGAAAATCGTAGTCCTTGATGTACTCCATCCACCTCCTTTGCCTCATATTTAATTCCTTTTGAGAGAACAAGTACTGGAGACTACGGTGATCCGAATGAACTTCAAATTTTTCTCCGTACAAGTAGTGTCTCCACATCTTCAACGCAAAAACTATGGCTGCTAACTCCAAATCGTGCGTTGCATACTTCTTTTCATGTTCCTTCAATTGCCTCGAGCCATATGCAATCACATTTCCATTTTGCATCAACACACAACCGAGTCCTACTCCTGAAGCATCCGTAAAGATAACGAAACCACCACTCCCTGAAGGTAAGGTGAGGACAGGCGCCGAAGTCAACCTCTTCTTCAACTCTTCAAAACTAGCTTCACATTTCTCTGACCATACAAACGGCACATTCTTTCGGGTTAACTTAGTCAATGGTGCTGCAATGGATGAAAAACCTTGAACAAATCTCCTATAATAACCTGCCAAACCCAGAAAACTTCTAATCTCTGTCACATTTTTCGGTCTCTCCCAATTGATAACTGCTTCAATCTTTGATGGGTCAACTGCTAGCCCTTCTTCAGAAATAATGTGACCAAGAAAAGAGACTTGTTCTAACCAAAACTCACACTTCCCAAGCTTCGCATACAACTGGTTATCCCTCAACAACTGCAAAGAAGTCCTCAAATGCTGCTCATGATCTCCTCTTGACTTGGAATACATTAAAATATCATCAATGAAGATGACGGTGAACTGATCCAGATAGGGTGCGAAAATCTTGTTCATGAGAGCCATGAATACCACTGGTGCATTCGTCAGTCCAAAGGGCATCACCAAAAACTCATAGTGCCCATATCTAGTTCGAAAAGCTGTCTTCGGGATGTCTGATTCTCTAACCCTCAACTGATGGTATCCGGACCTCAAATCTATCTTCGAGAAAAACTTTGCACCTTGCAACTGATCAAACAACTCGTCTATCCTAGGCAGAGGGTACTTGTTCTTAATGGTCACTTGATTCAACTTCCTATAGTCTATACACATCCTCAAACTTCCATCTTTCTTCTTGACAAAAAGCACTGGGGCTCCCCATGGGGAAACACTTGGCCTAACAAAGCCCTTATCTAGCAACTCTTGCAATTGCAACTTCAATTCTCCTAACTCTGCTGGAGCCGTCCTATACGGAGCAATGGAAATCGGAGCAGTTCCTGGCACCAACTCTATTGTAAACTCAACTTCTCTGACAGGTGGTAACCCTGGAATCTCTTCTGGAAAGACATCGGGAAACTCACACACTATCGGAATATTCTCCACCCCTATGGACTGTTCGTCCTTGGAAACAAAAGCTATAAATCCTTCACAACCTGATCTCAACAATTTAGCTGCAGAAAGAGCTGAAATAAACCTAACTGGGGAAATCCTTTTCTCTCCCTGAAACTTCACTCCGGAGGACGACCCATCCAACCTAAACACAATGGTCTTACTATAGCAATCCATGGAGGCATGATGACCCGCTAACCAATCCATGCCTAGAATAACATCGAAGTCATGCATAACTAAGGTAATAAGATCTGCAGGGAAAATGACTTCTCCTATCTTCACTGGACAGCCAGGGTAAAAAGTACTACACACCACTTGCTTCCCTACCGGAGTAGTAACAGTCAAAACAAACTCTAACTCTCTAACAGGAACACTAATCTTCTTAGCAAACACAAGGGATAAGAAAGAATGGGTAGATCCCGGGTCAAACAACACTTTAGCTTCTACATCACAAATTAGGAGTTTACCTTCCACAACATCACCCGCCGCTTCTGCATCCACTTGATTGATATGGTTGAGACGGCCTTGCTGGCGAGGTCTATTCTGATTCTGATTTGGTCTCCCCAAGCTGCATATTCCTATTTTGCTGCTGTGGACGGGCATTCTGATTCTGTGGCTGTTGACGGGGCTGCTGGATCTGCTGCTGCCTCGGTGGGTTCTGAACTACTTGTGATTTTGCTGAGGGGCCTGCCTTGGCGGCTGCTGAGGTGCCCTATTGCCCTGGTTCCTATTGTTTGGGCAATCCTTCACTTGGTGGTCTGAGCTACCACACTTAAAACACGCCCCTGAAATTCGATAACACTGCTGAGAAGGGTGATTCTTGCCACAATGCTCACACCCGCCTTGAGTTGGAGCATTCTGCTGTTTCTTTGTTTCTTTCCTTGGTATGATTTCTGCCCACTCTGAAACTGCTGCCTCTTTCTTTGGTTGTCTTGAATAATCTGATTGTTTATATCCTCGAACCTGTAGGCCCTTTTGATAGCCTCTTGAAAGGTGGTTGGTGGTACCACACCCAAAGCATCTCTCAAAATAATGGGATTGAGCCCATCCATAAACTTAGTGATCTTTTTCTCCTCGGTGTCCACCAACTCTGGAGCATAGCGAGATAACTTTTCAAACTTGGTAAGATATTCTAGGACAGTCATATCTTCTTGCTTAAGCAACTGGAACTCCGCTGCCTTTTGCTTCTTAATATGCGCTGGGACATATTTCTCACTAAACTGCTGCTTGAAAGTGGCCCAAGCAATCCCATCTGCAATATTCTGATAACCTTCCTTGACAGTCTTCCACCAAATGTCTGCCAACCCAGTAAACATGGATGCTGCTAAGTGAACCCGCTGTCTGCCTGTACATACAAAAATGTCGAAGATGTTCTCGGTATGAGCCAACCAATCATCAGCTGTCAAAGGGTCTTCCTGACCCGTAAATTCTTTAGGACCCTTTTTCTGAACTTCTCAAATAGAATATTAGGATCTCGGTCCCTATTCTGCACCGCTTCCACATTAGCTACTGGTTCCGGCCTCCTACCCAACACTTCAAGCAGTTGCCTTTGAACTTGAGTCAATTCCTCATCCTTCTTGGCCATTTGTTCTTGAAATCGAGCTTGATTTTCATTGGCTCGCTGCTGTTGTTCGACTAACATTTGCATGAGTTGTTGGAATTGACCCGTTATCAGGTTTTCAATCTCGCTGTCATGATTGCTACCTGATGCATTCGCACCTGCCGGAGGTCGACGCGGAGGCATAGTGCTGCAAAACAACTTGTTAGGACAACAAGATATAATAATAAAGCGTTCCCAATCCCAAATCGATGCTAACTAACGGTAATGCTAACGAATCCTTGCCACGTCCTATGTTTCTAATCCAATTTTAATTGCCTCAAATATTTCTCGCTCTGATACCAAGCCTGTCACGCCCCCGGACCGAGGTCCCGCTACACGAGGCCTTAATCCGTGGACGCGGCGCGACGGGCCGGAAAATTCCGCCCGCACACGCTAGTTTCCCACAGGTTTCCGCGGTAAGGATTCACGGAATCCGATCCAATAGTGATGTATAAGAATCACTTTCATACAAATGACTTACGCGGAAGCATTGTAGCAAACATAAAAGTCTCTCAAACGGGTATAAAAATGAGAACGCAAGAGACTAGCATCAAAAGAGAAACATTTACTGTAGGCCCCAAAGTTAGTTTAAAGTTGATACAAAAGTAAAGTAGATCATTAATTACAAATTTTTCCCCCAAAAGAAAATAAGCCAACAATGGCCATGACAAAAACCCAAAAGTATATCATGAAATCCCCAAAATGTGATCGCAGCTCCAAGGCAACCCGACGTCTAATTGACATCATCGGGCCGCCACTCGCCCTCCACTGGAACTATAGGTTCCGCCTCGAAGTGCGCCTCAACCGCGAGGGGCTCGACATCTGACACCAAACAAAAGAGAGTAAGACACGACGGTCTGGCAAGCAATTACAACAATAATAGGATGAAAGTAAAACAAAACATGATAAGTAAGAGCTACGATGAAATCACGAGTAATAACAATGTCAAAGTAAAGATAGAAGATACATCTCGATGGTTTACAAATCCAATGTCATGATGAGTAACATAAACAATACCGTGAGATGAATATTAATGCATAAAAACATTGGCAACCCACATAAAGCTATATTCTCCTGTTACCGAAGTAACCGGAGCAGACAAACCGTAGCCACTAAACGTGGGACCGGAACGACATAGTCGTTATCAGACAGAACCGTAGCCACTACTCGTGGGACCGGATAATTACCGTTGCCATGGTCGGTACAGACGGAATCCAAACTGCAGCTGGCAAACAAAATAAAGACCCCAAGCCGGATGATCAGTCCGACAAGGTGACCTAAGCCTAGTGGTGCCATTTTAGTGAAAATCCGAAACCTCGAAGAAATGCAATTCTATTTATAAGATACATTTCCAAAGTCGATAGAGAACTACTCCAAACAAATGCATATGGGCAAAGCCAAGCAAAACAGGTGAGTAGTTTCATCATTTCTAAATATGGGGCAACCCACTTCAAAACATTAAAAGAATTGGAGAAAGAACCAAAACAAAAGTCTTTTTACACAAAAGAATGTATGATGGTTGGGTCGACTAAGCGGGTAGTCTCGATATACATTTGACCCCTTTATTGTCGTTAAAAGAAAGTGATTTGGTGCCCCGAAGATCATTGACAATCATAAGGGATTAAGTGTACATTTAGACTTGAGGGTTTTTCAAATGGTATTGGCCATAGTCCAAGACCCTTCTCACCATGAATTCTAGGCTTGTAAAAGGTTGAATGGGCTTCACTTATAGGAGAGAGTTTGGGGCTGAATTGAGCTTGGACATAGGTCCGAGGTGGACTTGAAATTATATAGAATAAGTCCTTAAAAGTGTAGGTTTAAATCCCTTCTTAATCAGGCCCACAACTGTCCTTCCCCAAGCTCAAACAGTCCACTAATCAGGCCCAATTCAGTCCTTAAAGTAGCCCAGGATTCAGGCCATAAAACAGTCCAATATCAGGTCTTGAAATAGCCCATCAATAGGTCTCAAAATGGTCCAAGAACTGACCTTAAAATAGGCCCAAAAGGGCCCTGAGAACAGGCCCAAAACTGCCTGAAAACAGGCCCAAACCCGAGCCCAGACTGAGCTGGGCTCGCTCGAGCGGCCCAATGGGTCGCTCGAGCGGACCCAGACAGTGCCTGATCCGCTCGAGCGACCCAGTGGGTCGCTCGAGCGGACTGGGCCTGCCCAGTCCAGCCCGAGTGCAGAACTTCCAATTTTTTTTTTTTGTTTCTCTTCTTCTTTTCTTGATCATTTCAATTCCCTTCCAATCCTTTCTTCCATACACAATTCTACAACATAATGGGCCTCTTCTCAACCTCCACAATTCATTAAACCACCATCCATAATTATCTAATTAACACAAACTTAGCACTTTTTAAAAGAATCCATTCCTTTGAACACCCATTTGAACACAATGAACAAACTTTCCAAGAAACCATAGTGAGAACAAACTTTCAATGCATGGTAAAGCAACAACATAATTAAGATGGCTATGACAATGATTCCTTAAATCATAATAAACCATAAACTAAAGGAGATTAACACAAAAAGGGGAAAATCAAGAAATAGAACCAATAAGAGGAATCATCACATAATTGTTGAAATATACTTGCCTCAAGCCAAGATATGATCAAAATCACTCCTTAAACCAAGCCTTAGAGCTTCAAGCTCCAAATCTACAAAAACCCCAAAAATTTTCCCAAGAAACCCTAAAAAGTCAACATTTGTGAATCCTCAATGAAAACCTTAGCAAATGGGTTTAAAACACTCCAAATGGAGAGGAAAACAAGAATCTTGAGTTTAGGAAACCAATGCTAACCATGAGGAACCCTAACAAAGAAGAGAGGCTTGAACAAGGGGCTTCTCTTAGCTCAAACTCCTCAAGAATGGTATCTTTGGGAAGCTTGAAGAGGGAGGAAGAGTTTGAGGAGATCAATCCTCCAAGAGCACCTCACCAAGTGAGAGTTCCAGATGAGAGAGAGTGAGAAGGGAGAAGAGGAAAAGCCCTAGCACATAGAGTTGCTGGAATGGAATGAAGAAGGGAGAAGGAAGAGTTCCCTTCTTAAGAGACAAGCCATTATGGGCCCCGATCTTCACAAGCCTAGAAACGGTACTTGCGGGCCCCGAACGAAAACGACGAAGAAGACAAAAATGATCAGCGAAATTTCTACTTTCCAAAAAGTATATTTTTGACAATTTCTGGAATTTTCGAAATTTGGGTACAGGTTTTGTGTGAAATGTCAGTTTTGCCCTTTTTCTCGAAAAACGCGATTTCTGATCAAAAAATCAAGTTGGCCAAAACATGAAAGTTGATGATTTAGATGAAATAAGTCGAAATGCGCATAAATTGGGATTTTTACAAGCATCATGAACAAACTCAACAATTTCACACACAATCCACGGGCGCCCCGGCCCGTGTCAAACTTAAGTCAAAGGCTAACAAAGGTTCTCAAAGCTAATCAAACAACCTAATCTAGCTTAATGAATAAGCTAATCATCCACTAACCCCACTTATCCACTAATCACGGTTAAAACATAATTAAATACTCCAAACCTGGGTCGGGGTCTGACAGGGTCCCTCCCATTTTGGCTCAAATTTTCCTTTGGACTTGTGAGCGAAGACCATCGGTCTTTTTACCATAAGAACTAAGTCACCCTTTTTGTAGGCACGTTGCATGACCTTTTTGTCGAAAGATCTTACCATGCGTGCTTGGTAAAGTTCAATGCTTTGCCAAGCTTCGAGCCGTCTCTCATCGAGATTGTCCAGCTCATGGAGTCGCAATTTGACATTGCTTTCTTGAGTCATGTCATTTTGCAAGGATACCCTCAAGGAAGAATTTTTAGTTCTAAGGGTACAACAACTTCGTATCCGTAGACCAAGGAGAATGGTGTGCTATGGGTTGGTCCTCGAACGGTGGTTCTATAGGCCCACAAAGCTTCAGATAGTTTGTCGCTCCAGTCTCTTTTGTGATTGGAGACCATTTTATTGAGGATTTTACAAAGTGTTTGGTTGAAAGCTTCTGCTATTCCGTTTGCTGCTGGATTGTATGGAGTCGAAGGAAAGCGTTGGATTTTGTATTTGTCGCAGAACCTGTAGAATCGATGATCCTAAAATTGTGGTCCATTATCATGGACGAATCTTTTGGGTATGCCGAAACGAAAAATGATGCTGGTGTGCAGGAACTGAAGGACTGATGAGGCCATCATTTCGTTAAGCGCGAATGGTTCTGACCACTTGGAAAAATAATCCGTAGCGGCGAAGATGAAGCGATGACCTTTGCTTGAAGGGGGAGAAGTAGGACATATGATGTCCATACCCCAGGCTTCGAAAGGCCATCAGATCGCTGTAGGATGCAGGATCTTCTGTTGGAAGGTTCGAAGGTGGTTCCTCCATAATTTTTTCGAAGGCTTCCAGCTCTACGAAACCTTTTGGGGTCTCAAGGGCATTTCTAGACCAAGGTTTTGTTCCTTTCCACGGGTCTTCTCGATCGGCAATTTTCTCAAGGCTTTCTATGAGATGATCCCAATCGCCTGTTGAAACCGGGTCAAAGTAAGGTACTTCTTTTGGTGACATGGGTTCTTCTGGGTCAGAAGACCATACGTCTGTGCCATCGGACAACTCCTCTTCATCGTCAGAGAAATCGTACCAATTGGATGAGCTTCCTGGTTTTTTGTCAGGTGACTCATTGAAGAGATATCTAGGGAGATCGATGTCTTCATGGATACGAGATGTTGAAGCTTGGTCGGTAAGTCGACTTTTAAGCCTTTGTGTCAACTATCTCAGAAGAGTATCGGGATCATACCCTAGCCCGTGTGAAGACTTTTCTATATGGCCGTAGAGTCTCCAATCTTCCAACTGGCTTTTGGTTAAGATGGGCCCCAATGGCTTGAGAATACCGCATCCTTCTCCCAAACCGACTGGGTTTTGAGCGTCATAGCCCATTTTCTTCATAATAGCTTATACCACAAGACTATATAAGGATAGTTGAGGCATACCTTCATTTTCGAAGGGTTCAAGCATGGAGTTTGATGAAGAAGGATCCGATCTATGGAAGAAGATCGACTTTTCCTTTGCTGAAGTTGCTGGAACAACAAAGGAAGCTGACGTAGGATCTTCTATGTCAGAAGTTGTCTCCATTGGAGTAAGAGCAGGCTGAACTTGCTGAGTGTCAGCTTGGCTTGACGATGTGTCGTCTTCTGCCTTTGAATCTGAATCAGTGTCTTGCATGATAGACACGAAAGAGATGACAAATTTGCCCCCAGGCTTTTGTTTTGCCTTCTTTACTTTATTCGTGATGACCAAAGGCTTTGAAGGTTTGAGGGAGATGATGAAGGGAGTTTGAACGCTCTCTTCGGATTTACCGGATGGTTTGTTTTCTTCCGGTGATTATTGAGGAGCCTTTCCTTTATCTTTCTGGATATTTTTGGCAAAGGGTACTGTGTGCTTCTCCTCGTTTTCTTTCTCACCTTCATACATCTGTGAGTCTGCAAAGTGGACTTCTTTACCTTTGAAGGGTTTTCTGTCCGCAAAGACTCGATGTATCATGCCGTCGTTGCCAACAAACTTAATACATTGATGTAGAGTTGAAGGGACAACACCATTCTCGTGGATCCAGGGGCGTCTGAGAAGGATGTTGTAGCATGGAGGGGTTTTTATTGCATATACAGTGACCTCAGAGATAAGATCACCGATCTGCAACTTGAACCTGATTTTGCCTATAGGCCTTTGAGTACTCCCATCATATCCAAAGATAGATACGGATGTGTGGCTCAGCTTACTGGGTGGGATGCCCAACTCTTCGAGAGCTGAAGTGGAGATGAGGTTGAGTGTAGAACCTGGGTCGATCTGAACTCTGTGCATGGGCATTTCCTTGATGTACCCTGTGAAGTACAGGGGTCGGTTGTGCCTTGTTTCGCCAAGTACACTACACCATTTCAGGGCTTTTACAGCGTGAAATGCGCACCGTAAATGTAGGTTTACGGCTCACAGGGGTCGTGCCGTAAAAGCGCCTGCCGTAAAAGGTTTGAACTATTTACAGCGTGCATATACAGGCCGTAAGTAGGATCAATGCACGCCGAAAATGATGTTGTTAGGACTTTTTGGACCAGATTTATGGCCTATTAAGCAGGCCGTAAATGCTAAACTTTTACGACGCAAACTGAGTGCCGTTAAAGCATTGGTGTGCTTAAGTTTATGGCACACGTAGTACGTCGTGAATACTTAAAACGAAAAATGTTCTACACAGCTTGCATTTGTGGGCTATAAATTAGTTGTGTACAATCTGATTAACGGCTCCAAATGCAAGCCGTAATTGAATATATATATTTTTACGACTTGCAAATGCAAGCCATTAAAGAATTGGCGAGTTTTAATTTACGGCTCGCAAGGCGCGCCTTAATTGTTTTTTTATATAAAAAAAAATTAATTATTTTTTAATTAATAAAAATAAAATCCATATTTTTTTATTGCTACAAATACAAATTAATAAACTAAAATAAAAAATGTAAACCGAATCTGCAAATAAACACTGGACCTGCAGTTAAAAACAAAAACACTGGACTTGCAGTCTATACAAGCTAGATAGGCCATGGGAGAAAAAATACATGAAAAGGATCATTCATTCAAATCAATACCAAAACAATGAGGGAATTCTTGTTTGTTCATTTACAAGATTCACACACTTTTCGTCTTCTTCCATTAAGATTTATTCGCAAAGGTACCTACCATTACATGAAAGTAAACTCCATCGTTGTCGTGTCATCATTGAATCATAAGGAAAAAGAATACATGAAAAGGATCAACCATTCAAATCTTCCACACTATAAACATAGTATCGTCAACGTTGCTTACTAGAATCTGGGGAAGCAGAGATTGACAAAAGCTATATGCCCAAATCATCTCAAAAACTCCATATCTTAAATCATGACGAAACGAACACGTCCGGCATATGTATACATCCATTGCAGTTTATGTACACGTCCGGCAGTGATTTTAGAACTCCACATTTTGGGTTTGATCTACAGAAAATGTGCAAAAAATCAATCTCCCTGGGAAACAAATATTTTACAATTGTAAATAAAATACTAGATTGCTACTCACATTGTCAAAGATTGAACAGCTATGCATCTGTCAATCAAAACAAACAAGAGACATGACCTCAAAACTATCATCTAGAGCATGAATTCCATTAAATAAATGAAGACTCGTCCTTAAATCCATGGAAAAAAATAAATGAATTCCATTAAATAAATGAGCACCACCTATGAGATTGCAATTTCACTAAAAATACTTAATTTATATACTACTTCTATTAGTGTCACCTGATACACATACTACAAAATCAACATTTCATGTTCCTGATCCACTGCCTTTTGCTTGGAGTATATGTGCACATCACGGGTAAGATAATACAAAAGGCGTTCTTAATTAATTTTCTCACCAATTTTCTTAATCACCACAATTCCTTGCATTTGCATCCACTGCCAAGACTAGTATACCAAGAAAGAAAGATAACATCCCCATGTTCAAGTTGTTCAACATTTATGGCGGAGTATTTACACAACTTGGTCAATAACCTGAAACAGAATGTGAAATAAAACAAAATCAATTAATGTATACACATAAAGAGGAAAGATCTATTGCACCAGGCCCTCACCAAATTATATTGCAGCAGTAAACTAGTATCATACTTGTCCTTGGTAAGTAGTTTGTGCCTTACACTAAGAGCACTTTGAGAGGTACAAAACATGTACCCTAAATAACAAGTAGTTTGAATGTAATGGCAGATCAGTAGGTATCCTCTTCACTGTGCACAACATCTTAGAATTCAAAATTCTTATAAGAAAAAAATGTTTCAACCCAAATTAGTATCGGTGCAATCACTGATTATGGTATTGGGTAGGAAGGAAGCGCCCTCTGATGTGATTTATGTGTCCTCTTTTTTTTTTTTACATATAGGCCATCGTGATTTCTAATATTCATACAAAAGTCCAAATGATGAGAGGAACGAATAACCATAAATTCTGCCAAACATATTCAAACACCCCACAACCCGGGGATACAACAACCAACCGAATAATCAAATACAGCACTAGTAAAAGAGACACACCTTCACTAGTAAAAGTGTTCACTTACTGAATGAAGTTGAGCATACTTGCCCACCCTCCAAACCCAAATCCTACCACCAAAACCAACCCCACCACAAAGAAATTCATGGAGTACATTCCAGCCCATCCACATAGAAATGATGGTGATCTCTCCACAGCATTCCCAAAATAAAATTTCCTTGCAAATAAAGAAAGTTTTCATACAGATTAATTTGTAACTAGAGTAGCAATCAAAATATGAAATAAATACCATGCCAACAATCCTTGAAAAGATCCAATCCATACATTACAACAATCTCAATGTTGGTGAGGATTTCATCTGAACAACATGGGTTTGCTTTTCAACCTTTTCCCCCAACAAAAGTTTGTTTCAATCTTCTTAAACAAGCAAATCTTCTTAATTTGACTACTACCATATATGAACCAACAAATGTGATGTGGTGTCCACTTCTTTAATATTTGCACATATTGAAGACAAAATACACGACCTCTTTGTGTAGTAAAGAGTTACAGTCAACAATAAAAGGGCAGAAACTCAAATCTGCCTGTAAAATTGTGACAATAATTTACTAAAATCCAGAAATAGAAAAACACATACATGCACACTGCAAAAGGAACATGTCTCAAAGCATACTAGTCCAACATCACAAGAAAGAATTAGCAATTGGACATCTTCTTCACAATGAAACTACTTTTCATGCAAGCCTGATCTTCCAATAAAGTTCATGGATTTAGAGTGAATAATGCAGGACAGCCCTAGGAGTGAATACACGTGCTATGCTGTAGAGTAGTTTCACTAACACAACTGAAAATGATTGTTTATGCTTCACTTCCACAAGATATAAAAACTATATGCACTTGTTCGCTTCCACAAGATATAAAAACTATATGCACTTTCAAAAACAAGTCTCAGTGGTTATAAAGGAAATCTGACTATACCGCCTCTTTTGATATGATGGCCAGCTCGCCTGGCTTAACACCCTGTTTTGCAAACTCCCTAGCTGCATATCCCTACAAACAAAAAATAAAGGACTAAGAAAAATATCAAAGAAAGATTTGAACAAAAAAAGAAATGATAAATATTAGAAATATCATTCTTGTAAAATCTATAAATTACCATGAATGATTTACAAGCATATTACTTAATTTAATACAGAGCAATTACATGATCTACAGATACTAATTTGCAAATAATGAGATATGATCATATACATAGAAAACTTAAAACTGTAGGGATGATTAAATTAAAGCATACCAAAAACACTTGAGTGTGATAGTGTGATAGCACTCAGTATATAAACCAAACCATTTGAATAAAAAGAGGTCATGGTTCTATTTATAAAACAGAAAGAGTGGCGTCGATGTATAAAAGGAACTAGAAGAATAGTGGGGCAGAGTGGGGAGATCATACTACTTACTAATAGTCTAATACGCACATCAATCTTTCACATGGAATTTATGCAATAAAATCGGCTGTTCTAAATTAGAGTCTCCTCTTCAGATGGTTCAGCAAGGCATAATAGTCTATGCAGTTAAGCCCCAAAAGGAGTGACTCAAGGCTGTCAAGGATGATACTCAAACATGGATGATGGCCAGGGCAGCCAAGCACAGCCCATTCATATTCAGCCCAATTATTATGGCAAATCGATAAAGAATGAAACATAACTTGAATTGTTTAATCAAGAAGCATGGTCACAAGATCTGTTAGAAGTGAACAGAATAATTATCTCAAGCTTCAGATAGACAAAAATAATGCAACTTAAAAAACACATTAAGAATCCCTACCATACCTTGGCTCTTTGTTTAATTCTTCAAGCAAAACAAACATAGAGATGGAAATTATTGATAATAAACTTTTGTTTGAAGACTCACCACACCATTTAGTTCAATCCACATAGCTAAAAGTCTGTGCACAGTTAAAAGAAGTCATGGCTTTGGGAGAAAATCCATATAAATAGTCAAAAATTCCTTACCTGAGACTGATAGTCCCAGATGTAGACACTTCCAGAATAAAGACTTGCCAGGATCCTGCAAGAAGGAATACAATGCAGATTAAATGCATTCACAAAAAAGCCTGCTAATTTGGTCTAGTTGCAACAATCAAAGAAAATAAAGAAGTTTTTAAGCACACGCAATCTCATAGTTGCAACAATGAGCACTTGCCAACTGTGATACAGCCACTTGCCAATGGAACCGGTCTTATTTTCCGGAACCGGATCCACAAGCACCCCAAACACAAAATCAACCGATCTATGCTCTGTATCAAGAACAAGACGACGCAGACATCCACTAAATTAGGAAGAAGACAAATTGTGGAGGCTTGTGGAAAAGACTTAGCCACCACTCAGAGATATGAACCCCAACAAATCAAAACAAAATGAAAGTTACATAATAATCAGACAACAACATTGAATTAGTGTCTGAAATCAAAGAGATTTTAGCGCAGATGGAAGAACACAAAGAAATGCATTCAACTAGAAGAGTAAAGTGAATCTTACAGAAGGAAGAGTTTTAGGGTCTGGTGGTATTGAAGGAGAAGATGGAAAGGAAGAAACAAACATCAGCCCAGCTTGCTGTTGCTAGGCTTCTGCACACGAGTCAGGTCAGAACCGACCAGGAACTGGACAAAACCTGGTCTAGCCCAGGCTCGATCATCTTCCTTCTTCGTTTTCTATTCTGTCTGCAACCCAAGCCCTCCTTACTCTCCGGGTACTGCTCAGCGGTGACGAAGACGACTCGTGGAAGTCCTGTCCGGCGACGGAAGCACTGGATCCTTGGTGAGTCTGGGTTCTTTGCAACTTGGGGAAAAATTAGGGGAAAACTCTTCTTCTTCCACACGTCTTCTTTGCAACAGAAAGCGGCATTGTTCTGCTTCTTCTTCCTCACATTTTCACTTCTTCTTCCTTCTCCGATCGTTGTTGTTCTACGAGCAGCGGTGTGCACAGAAGATGCAGCAGTCTGGAATCCCTTGAAAGAAAAGCTCCTCTTTCTCTGTTCTCCGGTACGCAGAACCTGAGAGCAATGCCCGAATCTCAGTTTTTTCGAAGGAGACGCTGCAGTCCGGAATCCTCTGGATCCTCTTCTCCGCTGCTCCTCAAAAGATTGGCGCTGACATTAGAAGAAGATGCAGCAGTCTGGAACGAGGTATGAGGATTTGGGCGCCAATGGAATGAGATAAAAGGGATTTGGTCACGCTTTAGAAGATTGACGCAAAGGGAATAGATGGCTTTTAGGGGATGGGGTCCGGTGATGGATAGATGCCTTTTAGGGGATGGGGTTCGGTGATTGATGGATAGATGGCCTTAAGGAGAGTGATGGATAGATGGCCTTTAGGGATTTGGTGCTCGATTTCCTGATGGTGTTCACAGCTTGCAGTGGAGATGGAGATGGCCGAAGCTCAATGGGCGAGTCGAGAGATGCAGAGTCGTGCTTGAGAAAAAGAGAGCAGAGGGCAGGAGGGAAAAAGAGAGCGGATGGCGGGAGCAGAGACATTTGGGGAGCAGAGACATTTGGGGAGCAAAAATAATTTTTTAAATTGGAAGAAAATAGAAATTTATCTAGTCTTCGCCGGCGAAAATAAAAGTATGCCGGGAAAAAGTAAATCTTTTCCGGCGAAAAATCAAATATGCCAGGAAAAATGAAACTTTTACCGGCGAAAACAAAAATACGCCGGGAATAACTCGACCTTTGCCGGCAAATAAATATTGCCGGGAAAACTTTATAATATCGGTTTCATAATAACCGATATAAAATATAGCAATTAATATCACATATGTGCTAACTGATATTATATATAGCGATTATTATGTCGGTTACTAATATATATAGCGATTATTATATTGACTGATATAAAAAAATATTAACCGATATAAAAAACCTTTACTGAAGATATTATATCGGTTATATTAAAAACCGATATAGGGCAGTTTTTGTAAACCGATATAAAATGTCCTTTTTTTAGTATTGATAGACAGAAACAGAGAGAAACAGAGGGAGGTATTGAAGTTTTGGTGTCTGAGGTTTTGAAGGAAGATCTGATGAGTCTAGAAGAGTTTGATAGATATAGTGAGATGAAATTGCATACCCACATAAGAAACGCATAGCAATTTTTTTAGCAAAACCCCCAAAATTTCTAAATTAAAGAAACCCTAAATCCAGAAAGTCTACAAAATCAGCCCTAATTCCCATCTTTATCCATATATTGAGAACCCCAAAAATCAAAAGCATGAGACTCTACCTTTGGATTTTCGCAGTGAGCAAAGAAGGAGCCAGAGAAACGAGAACCCTCTCTCCTATCTCGAGTTGCAGTGAGGGTCGTCTTCAATGGGGCGGAGGAACTAGCCTAGGCCAAGGGGTTCTTCTCTAATGATGATGCAGAGAGGAGGGAGAGAGGCTCTTACCTGTGAATGGGATGAGTTCTACACGTGGAGGGAGAAGAGGGAGAGATGATGGGGCTCTGCGCTGCTGGTGGTGGTGGTGTGGTCTGCGCGTGGAGAAAGAAGGGGCGACGGTCCGCGGGCGTGAGAGAGATGAAGATCAGAGAGACTGGAGAGGGTGGTTGCCTCTGAGATGGGTCTGCGCAAGGGGTTGCGAGATGGAGAGAGAGAGGGCCGAGATCGAGAGGGAGAGGAGGTGATGGTGCTGCGCCTTGGTTCCATTGTGAGAGAGATGAACGAGGTCTGCGTGCAAGGGAGATGGAGGAGCACAGGTCTCCTGGGAGATGGAGGAGAGGGCTAAGGTCGTGAGGGAGAAGGAAATGGAGGGATGACTGAGAAATAGATGAGGGATTGAGGGATTGTTGGGCGAGAGAGGGTCAGATAGATGAGGGATTGAGAAGAGGCGAGGGAACTGGAAACGATATGCACTTGAGCAGGCGCGGGAAATGGAAAATGAGGCGGGCACGGTGGAATGTTATTTTTGGGGCTGAATTGATTTTGAAGGCCCGAGTTAACTTTTATTCTTCCAAAATAAAAATAATGAAAATATAATTTTTCAAGTTAAATAAATTATCAAAATTTGGCAAATTGACATTTACCGTCGATATAGGTATTTCGCCGGCAAAAAATATATCCTTTGCCCGCGACACAAATATTTTGCCTGTAAAACATAACCTTTGCTGGAGAGAAAGAGAAAAGCACGCAAGAGAGAGAGAGAGAGTGAAAAGAGGGGTTTCAGTGGCGGGAGAGGGAAAAAAATTGGGGAAATTTACCGACAATTATTTTTCGTCGCAAAAAATAGAATTTCTCATTGGTAAAAATTAATTTATTTTTTTTTTTGAAAAAAAAGTAGAAAAGTCTACCAACCTTTACCGATGCTTTATATTAAACGTCGGTGATAAATTTTCCGACGCTAATTTTCGTCGGTAAAAAAAAATTTCCGACACATTTTGTCCGGGGCAGACACGGGCGAGGCAAAATAGGAATTGTTGCCACTAACTCTATTGGTGGTGGCAACAAGTAAGAAATAGCCACAAAAACACTAGCCGCGGCAAAAAGTTTGACGCTAAAAGTCATTTTTTTGGTAGTGTGAGCAATGGGTTCTCAGTGAGTATCGTGAGAAGAAGGTGTGCGAAATTTTTTTAGTGTCAAGATTTAGGTTCTTAGTGGGTATCGTCTATTCCTAATTTGGGGTTAAATTTTGGGTGTAAAAAAAAAGGGTGCGAAATATTTTTTGGAATATTAATTTGGCGGGTTCCTTTTTTTACGGCATATGAAATGTGGGCTGTGAAAGCTGATTAATCTTACAGCTTCTCAAAGCAGGCCGTGAACTTAATTTGGATGGCTTGGCCTTTTACAGCGTGCAACATGTGGGCTGTGATACCCTAATATTTTTACGGCTTGCGAATGTGGGCCGCAAATGCTCAATAATTTACGGCGTCCTAAATGCATGCCGTAATTGATAAGATCTCATGGCGTGCAAAATGCACGCCTTAATAAAGAGAAGAAAAAGCCCTTTTGCGGCTTGCATTCCATGCGCGCCGTACTATTATATCATTTACGGCTTGGATTCAATGCACGCCGTAAATGACACGCTGTAAAAGCCCTGAAATGGTGTAGTGGTAGGAGGTCGTCCTTAGTGAAGGCAATGGTTGCACTGGCTGCCTTTTGAACCGAGAGGCATTCAATGCATGATCCCTCAGTTTTCTTCTTTTCTCCCTTGAGGAAGCTTCTGAGTTTTTGACCCGGTAGTCCATTTCAATTTGGAAGACTTGCGGGGCATGTTTGTCGACATCCTCATTCAGCTTTTGTAATTCTGAAATGAGATTATCACAAGTGCGTGGAGACATTCGTAATAAGTCTAGGATGTGCAGACGTGCAGGTATGTGCTTGAAATGTTCGATCAAGTCATACTTGAAGGATTTACATATGTAAAGGAAGACTGGTTGTAATTTTTATGGTAGTCCCGGCCAGAGCGGATGCCTCTACTAACTTCGAGAGCTTCTTGAGAAGGGTCTTCATTCGGAAGATTGTCTTCAGGATCAAGAGGCTGTCGTTTTTCATTTGCTGAGGATGTATCTACAGCAGAGTTGTCATCCTCAGTGATTGCATTGCACGGAGCATTTTCCGGGAACAAGTCCTGAACAGCATCCAGCAACCTTTCTTCTTTGTTGAACAATTCACCGTCCTAAGCATCAATAACTGGGGATTCTTCAGTCAGGAAGGGTGTGAGCTTTGAAGTCACAGTCTCAGGAGAAGCAACCTGAGAGGGTGCCGTCTTAGTGAAAGTCACGTGAGATGAGGTGGCCCCAAAGGATACATTGCTAGGCATCATCGGAGTGTAAGTGATCTCATCAGACAATGCTTCAAAAGAGCTATAATCCCGAATTATCACATTACAGGAAGCTCTAACATGAGACGTTGCCTGATCGGAGTCAGACTCATCCTCGGATGTAAGAGGATTGTCTATCCAGCAATTTTTTCCATTTTCAGGAGTTAAGGGAGGATGTACCTGATGGTCTTCAGGGACTTCAGGCTTTGGATTGCGAAGAGGCTCGTTGACGCAGTCTTGCTCTTGTTCTAGAGCGAGTTGCTGCAAGATCCTTACATATTCTTCAAGATCAGGCAAGGGAGCTAAATCTTCTTCTTCGTCTGCTCTTTGTGGTTCAACATGGTTTGGTTCCACTGGAGCAATGACGGGTGCTGGTTCTGCAGCATTTTCATGTACAGCCTCTTGGTCTTCTTCATCATCAGACCAGGATCCTTGTGGCTGCAAGGGGTTCACTATAAGAAATTTGGGGTTTAAGGACGACACAAATTTGTCCCAAGATGTACACATTTCGTCACCAAAACTAATTAAGACGAAAATTTTTCGTCACCCGTTTATTTGCCAAAGCCTTGTCTCTAAAAGGTATTGGAGACGAAAAAAAAATTCGTCATTGAAAAAGATAAATTTGTGACAATTTTTTTTGTCTCCAATACACTCTGTTGGGAACATACTTGTAAGTAATTAGTGACAAAATATTTTGTCATTAAAGGAAGAAATTAGAGACAAAATTTTTTTTTCATAAATATAAGAAATAAAGATGAAATGATTTTGTCGCATTTAATATAGAGGAAGACGAAAAAATTTTGTGAAAAAAGCTATCGGTGGATGACAAATTTTTTTTTGTCTCCAATCGACTCTATGGGAACATACTTGTAAGTCATTAATGACAAAATATTTTGTCATAAATATAAGAAATAGAGACGAAATAATTTTATCACGTTTAGTATAAATGAAGACGAAAACAATTTGTCTAAAAAGGTACTAGTAGATGATGATTTCACTACACCAAAAATATACAATTTATAAGATTTGAATATCCATACATGATGCATCGACCTCATATAACCTTCTAACTAAAAATATCCACTTCATTTCTAAAAAAATAAAAACCAAAGATTCCATATCCCATCATATTTGTTGTGCCTTTTAACTTTGATCCAAATACTTTTCTGATATGCATTTTCTATGCCAAATCCTCCAAACTGTAACGCTCTTGTGTGGTCCGCCAAACTATCTGGTATCTCCAAAGTGGACATTATATGAGGTGTTGATGTTCCTCCTGAGATAACTACCTTTGCAAAACAATAAAATAAACAAGTTAATAATCCCCCAATGCTAATAAGATCCTTGCATAGTTCAACAACAATACACAATCTAGGAGAGCAAAGATCGTTAAACCTACTCTATCGTTGCTAATAAAAAGAACCAGTTAACAGACTCTAGCCAAACAGTGAAAATCAATGCTAATAGGATCCATGAATAGGTCAACAATAATACACAATTTGAGAGAGCAAAGATAAACCTGCTCTATTGTACGGTAACTTGCGAACAAGCTTTCCATCTCCAATGTCAACATCAAACGCTATGAAACAAATATTTTGAAATATTAGAACCCAAGAAACTTATAATCTGAAACAAGAGAAGTAATTTGATTGTAAGTAAATGTGGCAAAAGTATGTTCACCATAATCATATTGAACCCCATCTAGAAACAACGCAATTCATGTCATCTTCAGCCCATCAACAGCCTCACCAATCTGAAAAATTAAAGACAACCAATGGATGAGAAATGAAAGTTTATTAATGACAAAGGCAATGAGTTGGTGATATGAATCAAAGAAGCATGAATCATTTAGCTTGCAATGATTTGCAGACACAGGCTACACCACAATTTTCTCACTAATAATTGAAAAGCTAAAAAAAATCCTTTAATCACACACTTCTTAGAGTATCCATCAACTTCACTATAAAAAACAACAAACCATTTCACCAAATTAAACAGAAAGAAATCCACACAACCACCTGCATCTTAGCTACTAAAAGCAATAATGCTCATCCAAGCCTAAATCTTTTCACCACCCCCAAAACTACCTGTATCAAATCCCGCTGTGATTCCCACTACAACTTCAGCATCAGCCACATCCTTATCAAATCTATCCTTTGCTTTTGACACCCCTGAAGTGGACAACTACCGTTAACAAGCAGCACATCAACATAGTGAGTTGACAAATCCCATGAGTGGTAATGCTCATTCACTTGGATTTGGGGTTATTGGTACACAGGCCTCACACCCCTCCCCATCAAAATCCCTTATCACTTACCCTACCCATTCCAAATGCCACACCTCGTTACACCACCTCCCCTCTTGTTCAAGCTCCCACACCCCCTGCATCCACCAAATCAATGCATCCAACATATACACAAATGGCCAGCCAACATTAAGAGATGATCAAAATAGCATCCCATATATGACCACACTGCCAACCAACATATGACCAAACACTAATAACAGATCAAAATGACTTATGTGCACCCACCCATCACAAAAACTAAATGCAACTCCTCATGCATCAACCATGCTTTCAGAAACATTGGAACAGAATCATATGAGATCAAATGTTTGTTGTGCTTTCATGGAAGAATCAAACAAAAACTGCCTAGTAGAAATCATCATGTGGGGAACAAACCAAAAACCGTGAGTTTCAAACCTGAAACACACACCATTCTCTTAACTTGCAAAGAACATATCTCCCTGCCAAATCTTGAGGTGACATTGCTATTGATTGGAAGAAATCACGAATAATGGTAGATTAGTACACATCACAAGTGTTCACTAATTGAGAAATCATAAGATCAAAAGACAACCCACTTGCCATGACACCCCGCAACAAAATGGAGTTGCAGATTGGAGAAATAGGCATCTAATGGAACTTGTCATAACATGCTTCTTAAAAGGAACATCCGTCGATATTTAGGTGGAAATGTACGAACATTGCAGCTAACATCATCAACTGGCTCCCACAGGCATAAAAGAGAAGTTATTACTTTACCACTCATAAAAGAGAAAGTCATGTCTTGTAAAAGTGAAGAAACTACAAAGAAGTGATTACTTTACCACTCTCACTCTCTCATATTATTTAACCTCATGCAAAGCAAATACAAACATTACTACACATCAGACTTTATCTTAGGTTTTCCATTGATGTGACATTTGTGTCACCATTACTTTACCAGTAATGTAAACAAACAATTTGCCTCGGTCCAAAGTATACGAGCAAAATACCGAAGCAGCTGTTGTATACAATAAAAGACCTGCTTGTAAACAATCAACATGAAGCACAACAAAAACATGAACCAAAGATCAGATAACACACAATGATCACACATAACACTTTAAAAACAAAAGGGAAACACAAATTCATATACAGCTTCATTTACAACAGATGAAGGAGAGCACTTTAAAGCATAAACTGAACTACCAATCCAACAGAATGGGGAAAAAGCATTGACAATGTTGCAGCCCTAAAGCAGTATGGATATTAACCCATAATGAGGAAAAAGAACTAGGGATATTAACTCTCATCTCATGAATTACTAGAAACGTTAACTAAGTTACTTCCAGTGCCTCAAAAATATGATTGCAAATTAATTCTCTTGTGTGATATCAGCAATGCTAAAATAAAGAGGTATTGGCACTAGAAACCATGGGCATATTTATTCTACATCATTAAGGCTGTGAAATGTGGCCAGCTTGGTTTTCTGGCCTATCACTAATTAAACTGGGATCACCTAGTTTTTCAAGAAGAGATAGGCCAGGGATTGATATGGAACAAGTTAGTAGCATCAGCTATGCCCAGATAGACCTCAGCCCTATCCAAGTTAAGTTAATTTTTTTTTGCTCTGTTATTCCTCATATATATAGAGAAGAGAAGTAGACCTGAATTTTTGTGATTGTGGGAGATGCAAGCTTCCTAAGTTCTGGCGTGGACACAACAAGCTTGTACCTATAACATTCCATGGGTAGAATATCAAATTAGTTGACACTGAAAAGCTACTTCATGAGCACAGAAAACTCAACTCCATTCAAATACCTTATGAGAACAGGCATAAACAAAAACCAAAGTCAAATTTCATTCACATAATATGTTACACCCCATCCCAAGTTAATCAAAGATTAACTCTAATTAATTAAGATTAATATGGATTAAACATGACCAGTTGATATACATGTGCTTAATGATTGGAAGGAATCAAATTAGTCAGAAGTGAGTTGAATTAAATGGAATTATAATAACTTGACTTGTTTAAGTGGGTTTTCAACTTAAAATTAGTAGAAAGAAGGATTTTTATGTAAATATGGATACTTGAAGTCAATTGACCTGAATTGGATCAAATGGGTCCTTGTTTGACTCTAAATGGAATTAAGCCTAATGGAGAGGCTTAAAATATAAAAAGTATATGAAATCACCAAATGTCCTTCATGCATTATTCCAGTTATCTGAAAGCACCCACATGTCCTTCATACATAGATTCCAACACAAACCAATTGAACCCATTTTCAAACGGTGGACGTGTTTTAGTTCAGCTGAAACGCCGCCTTAGGTTTCTTCTTCATTTCTTCTTTTCTACAAGCTTGGGAGAAATCTGTGCTAGTGGTTTTACAAGAGAAAGAAGTTGAGAACTCATCTTCTCCATCACTTTCTTGTTGGATTTCTTTGGAGTAAGCTTAAGGGAAATCTGAATGTGTCTTTCTTAAATTCCAAGTGATTAACTCAGATTCTTTATAGAGTTTCCAAATATTGTTAAGGGATTGGAGCTATAGGATATTATAGATAGCTCATGATAGATCTATTTTGAAATTGTTTATGTTAGGGTTGGAATTGGTGATTTTGAATCAAATAGAAGCTTGGAAACAAAGAGGGTTTTTGTGTTAAGATCACAGTAAAGGCAAGTATAAATGCATGTTTCTGATTAAATGCTATTTCATATTGATTTGTATTGGTGTATTCACAAATTAAATTTAGTTCTGTATTTATGTAGAAATCTGATCATATATATGAAGTGGAGAAGAGGAATTGATAGATTTAGTGTTGTTTGCATAATGTCTTAATGAGATAAAAGTGTTGCACAATTATTGAAATGATATGTTTATGGAGTTGAAGTCTTGCTTTCATGTTTAAATGTTGTATATGAGAAGGGAATAGGAGGTTCCATATTTGTATGCAAGAGAAAGAGAATTGAAGAAGAACAGAACAATGAACGAATTTGGGAGAAAAATCTGGACCGTGTCGGTCAACTGACAAGGAACCGACAGAGCTGACCGACGTTATAAGAAAGGAAAATATCTCATTTCTGGTTTTGAAACCGACCCCGACCGACATAAGTTGGTCAGCCGATAATCGTCGGTTAACCGACAGGTCAACCGACATGTGAACCGACGGTGTAAAATGAGTAGGAAAAGTCATCTCTGGTTTTTGAACCGTCAATCTAGCCGACACGTGTTGGTCAGCCGACAAGTATACATCGGTTTATGTCCCACCATTTAGATAGCCCTGATGTATATGTGATTGTGCTATTAGTCCGGAGTGCATGACATAATCACTTAACCTGTCCAACACACACTTTTTCTTTCTGCGAAAAGATAATACTCTATACTAAGAGGAAAACACAAACAAAAATATAGAATAACCAACTAACAACACCAAAAACCCAAAAGAAAATCTCAAAAAAAAATCACGCAATGCATATTAACATAGATTTTCATATCAAATTAAGCACAACTAGAAAAACCCTCATCCCAATTCATCTTGTTTAGATTGTTAAATTCAATGCAATCAACTTGTAAAAGGCTAAGTAGTATCACAATTAACGAATCACCAATAACACCGACCAAAACAAACTCTAACAACCAACCTAACATACTTGAAACATTAAAAAGAACTCACAATAATTCTATTAAACTCCTTCAAAGACATCTGGACCATTTTGAAAAGAGCTGGGGGCCATCTATCAGTTCATTAGGTTTATTAGGACCATATACATTAAACAAAGAGCACTTTCACTAACAAATACACATGATATTGAAGTGATGAGTTGATTATGCTCTCTAACTGAGGCAGGCGAAGATTTTAAGATTCACATGAGCAACATTTGTATGTAATAACTTTAATCACTGGACATATGGTCCACTTCTTAAACTCATGTTAAACTCACATTCGCTAGATGTGAACATAAACCCATTCCCATCTAGCAGTGTTTTGCCAGTCTGATTCTTCTCGACCTTATACAATGTAGTTTTGTTTACAATGAGAGAGAGAGATATGCAGTCAAAGGTTTGGCAATCCTAGTTACTGCCACTTTGAATTTTAATTTCATAACATTGGATGGGTTTCAAAATCTAACAGAAAATTTTTTGAAATGTAGAAAGAGAAAGGGGAGTGGGACCCACCCCAGGCTTCCAAACGGCTCTGTCTCTCTAATGAACTCATCTGCCATTTACTTGGGATGATCTAATTAAATGGAGAACATCTGAATTGCCCGAGTGAGATTTGGGCCAGGCAAGGGGGTGGATTGGTCACCATAAGGTTGGTTTAATTAACCACAACCGGTCCCTTGCTAGAAGATTGCACTCGCTGATCCCTCCCTTGTTATATCATTTTCGTTGTAAATAACCTACACAGTTGATATTTTTCATATGTTTTGTGAAGCTCCTATGACAACAATAATATAGAGCATGCCTTATTAATTTTTTATCCCATCATTAATTTAAGACCTTCACATACCCATGTAATTAATAGAATTGGAATATGATGTAAAAACAACTCGTAAACTATGACTACTCATTATGAAGTGATTCTTAACTAAAAAACAGACCTTAGTTATAGAAAAACCTTACAAATGATTTTGTGAAGATATCTTAAAATTTTTTGAAAAGAAAGACAAACTTTCTATTCACCATTGAAGTTCAAAGTTACCCAAGATTGGGCAAGAGAGAAAGACAAAGGGGGAGAGACAGAGTGCAGTGGTCGCAACAAGGCAAGAGAAGCAAACATCATCCAGAAACAAACCAAATTAGACCAAGATGATCAAAGATTTTTCACAACCTTCTCATTAATATCATGATGAAAGCTCCAAATTTTAAGAAACATCCTAATATTCTCCCAAGACAATGAAATCCTGAGAATGAGATTTGTTACAACAGTCAATGCAACTCCACAAGGTTTAAGGGGATCACTTTGTTTAGCAAGCATCACCTAAGGCCTGATTGATTACTCATGAAAAACAAACCTATCCTCACCAAACCATCAGCCAAAGTTTTGTTTATACACCTCTATGATGTATAACAATGCACGTATAACAATGCAGTGGAAGGTGAAGGTGAATATGATGAATAACAACTACCTACTACTATGTGGTATAGTCCTAACCCACCATATCCAGTTTTTTTTTCTGGATTTCTCATCTTCACATTCAAAATTTTTTTTCTTCTATACAAATCCTAAATGTTTAATCACTAGAATTTCATATTTTCTTGAGATCTTATTTTATCCTTAGTATTCTTATCATGCCATTGCATCTCCAATAAGGGTCTTTGTATGCATCAAATAAAGAAAAATTAAGTGTCAGCCATATCCTTAGATGCCTTCTCTTCTAGAAAAGGAAAATTTGTCTCTTGGTGGAAAAAAAAGAGGGAAAACAACTTCAAAAGATAATAAGAGCAAAATAAGTTGATCAGACGAGTTACTTTCAACAGTTATTTTATTAAGCGGAAAGGAAAAAAAATTTAAGGCAAACCCTCTAATTAAGACAATAGCCATAACCAACAAGTATTGATCCAATAAGATTAAATATAGAACAGATGATTTTAACCCAACACAAGAGCCCTTTCTTCACATGTAAGCTGACTTCATCAGATATTTCTCCAATCCAATCAAATCAAACCAAAAGTAGAAAAATAGAATAAGCCCAGATGAGATTCATCGAAATAAAAGAACACCCAAAACTTGGATTCATTGATTTCAGTAATATTGTATGGGAAATCACGAGATTTGGGATAGAAAAAGCTCTGTTTCTTTGAACTGATTAGAAATGGTGATTTTGATTCTATACCTTGGTGGTCTTCTAGGGGAGTAAGATTCCTGCGTTAGTTTTTGAAGGAGGGACGACTTTCTCGATCAAAATCCTGTTCAATGAAAGGTCCCATTGATTATAAGTATATCCCATTGAAGTTGATACACAAAAACTAATAATCAATCAATGAACATCACAGAACAAATGAAATAGAAGAACATCAGCCATCAATAGGGGAAATCAGAACATGTAATATGAGAAGAAAAAACCCATACCTGATATCTGAGAACAATATATTATTTTCCTCTTCTTCTCTTATTTTTTCTTCCTCTTTTCCTCATCTTCTTCGTTCCGTTCCTTTGTTTTATGTTGCCTGGAAACCGAGAGAGAGTCGAGAGAGTAGGTCTGAAACACTTTGATTTGGGGGTTTTCGAATGGAGAGGGTTTTTGATGATGAGATGGGCGATGGCCAAGAGAGAGGGATGAGTGAGAGAAGAGATTGATCAGCTGAGAGGGATGGCGTGAGAGATGAAGGAGGTCGAGAGATGAAGGGCTGCTAAGTGCGCAGGGGAGAGAGACGATGACAAAGTGAGAGAGTGGGAGAGATGGATGGCTGCTGCGTGCGCAGGGGAGAGACGGTGAGAGAGTGAGAGATATGGAGGGCTGCATGCACAAGGGGGGGAGAGAGGGTGAAAGAGATGGAGGGCTGCGCAGGGGAGAGAATGAGAGAGGGATATTAGCGTGAGTGACGTACGAGTGATTAGGTCTAAAACTTTTACCGACGCAGACACTTATGGCCACCACAACATATACTTTTTAGCGACGGCCAACACTTGACTGGTGTTAAAAAGTCCTTTTACCCTTGAAAATATTCACCGCCGCTATATATTTGATGGTACAAACTGATGGACCGCGCTCCTGCTTGGTTCTACCGAGGTCGGCGGACGTGGGAGTCCGTTTGGTTCCGACCCTTTCGTAACCGGGGGGCAAGGGCGTGCATCAACATTTCTTTTTTTTGTGGGTGTGCCAGATTTTCTATTTTTACTTGGAATTGCAAGTGGTGATCCGGAAATCAACCTTCGCAAGTAAAAAAGGAAATCAACTTCTTTCAAGTTTTCCATTGCACATATATTTAAGAAAAGAGACATTTTTCTTGGTTTGCCGTGAAAGGCGATTTTTTTGGCATTTATAGCCGATTTTGGCGTTTATAGCCGATTTTTGGCGTTTATAGCCGATTTTGGCATTTATAGCCGATTTACAATCCTTATCAATATTGAAAGACAAGAGTTGTGACTTTGTCTCTTAAAAAAATACAAACTACAATGAAAAGCAAGAAAAGGAGGATCTAACTTCTCAGGAGATTGTGGGGGACTCGTTTAGATTGACGGTCGCAAGCCATATGTGGGCTTCGCCATCATCCATGCAGATGAGAACAGAGGATGCTATTGATTCGCTTGGCTTGGCTATAACCTCAGGTTTTTAGAGGACAATGACCAAAGGAAAGTCCTATGTCCAATAAAAAGCCGAGTAGACGGGCTGAAAAGCCATATCTAAGCCATTGGAGGCAGGAGGAGAAGGCAAGGACCTTGGGGGGGGTACCCCCCAAGGGACTTTTGTCACCTTGTTGCGGTGGCCGGTGTAGAACTTCCGCAGAGTTTTCTCTCTTTTCCTTTTCTCTGGATTTCTGACTGCTGTCTGTTTTGTTTGTGTCTGTCTGTTTTTTCTTCTTGGAGAGCCCTCCTATTTATAGGCTTTTAGGTAGCCTTTTAGGTGGGTTTATGGGCTTTTATTGTCATTAAGCCGCATAATGGGAGGAGTTACAAAATTGAACTGTTTATTTTGTAACTCCTTTTTCTTGGCTTCTGATTGGCCGGAGGAGATTGAGGGCATTTAATCGCCTTTAATCGCCATGATGGGAGGAGTTTCATGGGTTAAATGCCATGAATTTCTTGACTTGTAACTCCCGAATGCTTGCTTCTGATTGGGCCGTCCAAAGAATGGATTAATGACTGTAATAAAGTTAGTCAATTAATCGCATTAAGTGGTCGCCGAGCAGCTGAAGAGTCGCGGGCCGTGCCACGTCTTTTGAGATTCTTCTGTTGATGATCATCGATGGATCTTCATGTAGATCGACATCAGATGACCATGTAATTTCAGGTGTTTGTTGCCAACAGTGGGTCGGTGCCATCTGTCCTGTCGATTTCTCGATCGGTCGGGTAAAAAGCACACTTTTTTTGGTTGACCGGGTGGCGATCAATATTGTCTTCGATACTCTTGATGATTTACCCGTGTTTTGGACGGATGTCAGAGGACTTGGTGTCTCAAAAGCATGAATTTTGGAAAGTACCAGAGGCTGGGCTCCTCGAATCGCGAAAAAAACGGCGAAAACCGGGGTTTCCGGGGCTTTCCCGGCGACCCCGGGGTCCAAGGTCGCCGGCGACCCTGGCCCAGGGTCGCAGGGGCCAGCGACCTTGGGCCAGGGTCGCAGGGGCCAGCGACCCTGGCCCAGGGTCGCAGGGGTCTGCGAACCCTGGGGGGGTTTTCCCCCTTTCGTGTCCCGTTTTGCGTCCGTTTTTGCTTTTTTTTTATTCTTTTTTCTTCTGTACTTTTTCCTTGACATTTTGACCATTTATTGGCCTGATTTATTTGTAGGAAACCTGATGAGAATCCTTGCATTTTATTTTGCAAAGTTCCAATTTCCTGAGAAAGCCGAAGACTTTGTCGCGCAGAGCTGCCGATTTTCCGTCAGAAGCTGAAACTGGGTCAAACGATGTCGGAATGACCTGAAATTTGGTGTGAAGCCTCCTGAGCAATAAATAAGACCAACCATAGGCTTTTGTTTGAGTTTTGAAGCCGTTTGGGGTCCTATCACCTGTAGACTTGCTTTTTGTCGCGATGAAGATGTCGCGGTTTGATGTGCGGTCAACCGATGTCCGATTGACTTGAAATTTGACAGGGAACCTATTGGAGTCATTTTAAGATGATCCATAGGCTCTGTCTTGGAAACCATGGTCCCGGAGAGCTTTTGCCGCCGAGAGCTCCTTTTCGGCTGTCGGAGAAGCGAAGTTAGGCCAAATGATTTTGAAATGGCCCGAAACTTCTTGTGTACTCCTCTTTTGGCTGTCTGGAAGAATCTTGCAGTTTTTTGTTTGATTCTGACAAGATTTGATTTTTGGAAGCAGCATTGCCTATTTATGGCAGGTTGCGACTTCATGTAGCTCTTTGGATCTTGAAAAGGCAAAGTGACATTTTTGGTGTCAACAAATGCCCCCTCGAGGTACAGTGGCGAGTTGCTTAACTTTTGTAGTCGATGTGCCTCGAAGAGATTTTGAAGGAGAGCCTGTGACTTGACCAAGAGTCTTTGAGCAATCTTTCTTTTTGGTATTTGTAGCCTTTTGAGCTTCCAGGGGAATTTTATGGTAGTGAAAGGGATCACGTACCATCTCGAGGCAAAGTTTTGAAGATGACATCAGGGATGTGGATTTGGGTTTTGACCTTGTGACCTAACAGGCTATATGTGGCAGGTTAGGGGGTCGGGTTTGGTTTTGATCGTGTGACCCAACAAGCTGTATGTGGAATGTTGGGGGGATCAATTTTGGTTTTGATCTTGTGACCTAACAGGCTATATGTGGCAAGTTAGGGGATCAGGTTTTGGTTTTTGGTTTTGGTCTTGTGACCTAACAGGCTGTATGTGGCAAGTTAGGGGACCAGGATTTGGTTTGATGGAATGTCAATTTCAAGAATTTTGGCTCAATTTGGTAGATGAGGCTGGATGGTTTGATTTTTGGAAGCTCATGGGGCTTGGAATTTTCTTTTGTATGGTCCAATCAACTCAAAAGAGGCATGGAACCATTTTTGTATGCTCTTGGTAAGAGGGATTTCTCTTTGACTAAAAGCCCAAATTTTTTTTTTTTTTTTTTTTTTTTTGCCTAGGTGGTCAAACCTGGCTCATATGGGCTAACCCATGGGACCTTAAGCTTTTGAAATGGCTTAGATCTCATATGGTGTCATTTTTGTAAAGAATATCCAAAAATATCTCATTTGGATAGAGAATATCTAAGAATATCTTTACTTGGAGAGAATCTCTCATGATCCCTTTATTTTTGGGATAGAATATCTCAAGATATCTTTCTTTTGGGAAAGAATCCGTCATAGATTATATCTTTTAGGAGAAAATCTCTCATTGATTTCTTTTTGGGAGAGAATCCCTCAAGATATCTTTCTTTTGGGAAAGAATCTTTCTAATTTCTTTCTTTTGGTAAGGTTACTAATTAGTAACACTTACCTCTTTCTTCTTTCCTTCTTTGGTTTGCTCTCCTCTATAAAGCAAGGAGAAGGTTGGATCTCTTGCTCTATTACTTTCTTTTGCAATAATCTGAAGAGGGCTTCAAGACCAAGAGCTTTTCTTCTTCAAGATCTTCAAGACTTTTCTTCTTCTTCTCCATCAATGGCTTCAAGTAAGTTCTCCCTTTTTTTTTCAAGAAAACTCCATTGTAGGAAAAATAAAAAGTTCTTCTTTCTTTCTTTTCTTTTCTTCTTCTTTTTTTTTTCTTTCTTTTTCACGTGTTTGCCTCCTCTTTTTTTTTTTACACGTTTTTTTTTTTTTTTTGCTTTCTTTTTCTTTTTTGTTTCATGTTTGTTTTTTTTTGTGTGGGCCGTACGGACAGATCCGTACGGATCTGGCCGTACGGCCACGTGGCCTGTGGGCCAGCCCCTCTTCTTTTTTTTTCTTTTTTTTTTCCCTCCCCCTTTTTTTTGAGAGAGTTTCTTTTTTTTTTTTTTTTTTTTTGCTCATCATGATAATGCATTTTTTTTTTCGCAAATCTAGATGTTCATGCATGCCTTTAATTTGTAAATTAAATTTGTAGCATGATGTGATAGCATACCTGAAAGTTT